>OY856186.1:379734138-379895138 GCA_963693315.1 Diogma glabrata | reverse complement strand
TTTGCATTTAAAGTTAAAAATTTAATTGCAAAATATTTTCCAGTCGATGAGTTTTTGAAAATCGAAACCAGTAGAATAAATACAAAACAAAAAGTGAATAATAAATGGTGTTTGTAATTGTTTTAAAAAAATAAAAAGGTCTTTTAATTATTATTTAAATTATGGATTATTCACGTCACTGTGAACAGACAATATTATTTATAATAATAATAATAAACAAAATAATGAAAGAATTTATTATTTATTTATATTTAATAGAAATTTATAAACATTATTTTATATAATACACAAAACTCAGAGATGTTTATAAATTAAAAATAATTAAAATGTACAAATAATAATAATAATTATTAAATTATAAAACTTAATAGAAGAAAATATAAATAAATAACAACAATTCTACCAAAGGCTTGCTTGGCCGTCTAAAATTAAAAATAAAATACAAGTCAAATCTATAAGAAAATACTAAAATATACGATTTATATAAAACATTATTAATTATAAATTACTTTTACTTAAAATATCATCTACCTTGACAAATGAATTGGAATTGTCAGTTGACAATTAACATTTGATAAAAATGCTGATCTCTTTTAACTTTTTATGAGATATTATGACCAAAATTATATGCAAAAGAAATTTTTTTGTGAAGGTAATGAAAGCAAACACAAAATACAAACGGGTACTTTGAATAATTTATTTTAGTGATTTAAAAATATTATTATATTTTGTTAGTATTTTAGGTTTGTCGTGTTTCATGTCGGTTAACTGATATTTTAAATTTATTTTTATAATAATAAGAAAATTATGGAAAATTAATATTATTTATTATATGTAAGTCAAATATTTAAATTTTTTGATTTCTGATTTTATTTTCATTAAAATTCTTTCATTAAAAAAATGCCGAAAATTTTGAGGCATCAATTACAAATGCAATCATATACATACATTTCCAATTTACAACTTAAAAATCGCTATCTTCATGTGTCGCAATGACGTTACCAAAAATAATAGTTTAGGAAAGATTCATAACGTTTCAGAAGATCCCAGTTCCACCTTATATTTACAGGTAAAAATTTATTAAGAAATTTCTAAAATGACCAAAAAATCGGTATTATGAACAAAAATAATGAAATTATAAAATTATGGGGAGACAAATAAAAACACCGGGAATATCAACCCTTCAACCCTTATAATTTTTTTAGTTTTTAATTTTATTGAATGAATTTTCAAAAATTATAACTTTAAATATTTTCACTGAAAATAAATCCATGAAAACAGAATAAAAAATTTTCAGATCGGTCAGGTAGATCTAAATTAATATGAACAAATATGAAATTCGTTGTTTTGAAAAACTACCTCTTGCTATAAAAGGAGAACCATTCCCGACAAAAAAATAATTTCTACGAAACATTTGTTTTTAGTTTTTCTTCCACAGTAAAAAAAATGAAGCAAATCAAAAACTGTGTGGATTGTCGATGTAACGATTCCCTGATTTTGACCTATTTATACTTCAAGAACCATGTTCAAGTAATGCTTGTGTTTTTGGGTTAAATCTTAAACCATTTTTGATACTCTGGTATAAGTTTGAATAATCGTCCATAAAGTTTTCGGTAGAGTAGGAACTAATCTATTCCTCGTTACCTGGTGGTATTTTGAGATAAGACCTTTAAAAGTTTAGGTATTTTGCCTGCCGATTGTTCGTACGTAGATGGAAATACAATCGATTTTAATTAACTAAATAGCGCTATCCTCGACAAATAGTGGGATTTCAAATAGTCGGGAGGGATCTCTTTGTCGCATTAATCAGGTCTTTCTGTCTCGTTTTTGTAGAAATGGTTGCTCTTCGTTCGTATTTTCTAGCTAAAGCGTTTTATTTTCTTGATGTCAATAGTTCTTATTTCGTTTCAAATTTTTGGTGATTAGGGGAAGGTATTTTGCGAGACCCCTTCTTCTTATAGGCTTTCGTTTATTACATTCAATCTTAAGACGTTTCTTCACGAACCTTAAATAAATTATCCACCTTATCGTAAGGTATCAAAAGGCAGAACGGGTTGTACTTATTCTTGTACTTATAAAGCTAATTGCAATACCAAATAACTTCATAAGTAGAAGCTTGTACTCCATCTTCAGTATACCACGATTCTCGTGCAATTAATTTTCTCAAGGATCATTTCAGCATTGGGAATCATCATACATATCTAACTCCCATGCTGCCAGGCAAATTCTTTGTTTCAGATAAACTATGTAAGAGTTTCTAAAGATGACCTGTAGTTAAATGTAGATTTCAATTATCATGTCGAGTAAGGAGATCAAACATTACTTTAGGCATGATCGCCGAACACAAGGGTGCAATTTCATGTCTGCCCTTTATTTTGGTTAGAATTTTCTTGTGGGGTCTACCCCAGGAGTTTTTTTAAAATCCACTCTAAGCAACTACAAAGGTTGAATTTTGCTCTTTTCTGTTTCATTTCGCAATTGCTTCCGCATCCCGGTGGGATTTTCTTCGGAGTTTGGTTTAGTAATTTGTTATTTAGGCGCAGCTACTAGCAATTAACTCTGCATAACTCTTTTGTACTTTCACGTTATCGAGCATGATCTCCAATTGTTCGCTCTCTAGATGTACGACTTACCAACTTTTAATCTGGGCTTTTGATATGATTTTTTTGGAACTTAAAATGAGTTTTTGCTTAAACAATGTTGCCGAAGCACTTTAAGTATACACATCGAAGATTTTTCACAACATCTTTTAAGATTGCGCTCTACTTGCAAAGATGATTTTACCAATTAATCTTTTTCTAACTTTACTAATAGTAAGTGTATTGCGGTTATTAAGGATCATCACGTCAAGTTCTAGGCATACCACTTCTAAGCATACCGTGGTTATTACAATTACATTCTGTGGTCCACTACTTGAATTTCTCATTGATAATAATGTGTGTCGTTTTTAAGCGTCTTCATCCAGTAAGTCAATTGTCCCTAAAAGTGTTTAACAGGTTTTGACTATGAGACTTTTGGTTCCATATCGAGATTAAGCACCTATATTGTTCTTAGAATTGTAACGAGCGACTGACTATCGTTCAATATTACAACCAAAAACTTATCCTGAAGCCTAGACGATACGCGTGACTTGAGTGGGTTCCGATCTAGCTTCAGTGAGTTGGTTCAACCAAAAAATATCGTCGGCCCTTTACAAATACTGAATACAAGCGTCAGTTATATATGGATAAAAAAAAAGACTTTGACAAGCCATAAATGTCAAAAGATAAGACGTCATTCATTCCCATACCTCCTAAAAAGATGGTGAACTTGCTGAAAAAACACGAAAATTAATTTGTTTTTAAATGAAAAGATCACGTGCCGCAAAAGCGTCGAAGTTTTTGATTAAAAAAATACCATATAAACATTTTTAAGTAACTTTAACTTTCTACAAAAACGTCATAATCATTTTTTGCCTAAAACGTATAGACATGGCTAAATATATAATTTACATAAATGTAAAAAATATATATTATGGAATTGGTCTCCAAGTTGGTTATTAATTAAATAATTATTAAATTTGTTGATTTAATAAAAATGTTTTATTTTTCTAACAACTTTTATAAAATATAAAAATCAGACCGGTTTCAGATATATATATCTATCATCAGTGAAATTTTTTATATTAAATTTAATATAAAAAATTTCACTGATGATAGATATATATATCTGAAACCGGTCTGATTTTTATATTTTATAAAAGTTGTTAGAAAAATAAAACATTTTTATTAAATCAACAAATTTAATAATTATTTAAAACGTATATTTACGACGATTTCCAAGTTTTTCTTTTAAAATATAATCAGAAATATACGTTATAGGCGAAAAATGATTAGGACCTTTTTTGTAGAGAATTAATTACCCTTTAAAATTGATTATATAATTCTTTTTTAAATCTGCATATTTCATTAAAAAAATTACGATTTTATCATAAAATCAACATCGATGATTTTACGGCACGTGTTCCTTTTATTTAAAATTTAAAAAAAAATTCACGCTTGTTTTTCTCATCAAAGGATTTTTTACGAAGCGTGTGAGAAAATTTTTAAAGAACAGTATAATAAATATTAATAATTGTTGCGTAAGAAGCAATTGTCTGTTGAATATCGAAAAAATATTAATATTTGTTGCACCAAGAATAGATAACAGTTGAATATCAAATTTAATAATTGCTACATAAAAAAAAAAAATATTGAATAACAAATAAATATTAATAATTGTTGGTGTTAAATAAATAAATAATAGTTTTTGCTCCAAAAATAGGTGTTTGTTAAATAACCAAATATAAATTATTATTAACTATTACACCAAAAAAACAGGTGATCATTGTATAACACATAAATAATAAACTATAAACTACTACGTTTCAATAATCAATTAATTAATTTTTTTCCGCTTATATTCGTAAAACCGAAATGAAGGAAAAAAAACGAAACCAAAAAACCATTGAATTTATTGTTTTAATAAGAAATAAAACAGATAAAATGGGTTCACGTTGCATCTGATCAATAGAAATTTTTTTAAAGGTAATACCTTACAGAGCAGATACTGTTAATTATTTTCGATTCATCCCTTTGTAACACAATACCTAGACACATGACGAAAATTTAAGCATTTTAAACAGCGAGTACGAGTGAGGTTTTTACGTAGTCTGTATTAAACCTAACCTATTCGGATACGTCCAGTTGTAATTATAGTGTCGACTTTGAGGTCAGAGAGACTACTAAGTACAGTTTAAGTTCTGTCTCAAACAGTTTTAGGTTGTTCAACTTTTTTATTTGAAACTGCTAAGTGCTAAGCTTGTGGACAATTGGTTGCGAATTTCGTTACAAATTTTGTATAAGCTGTTGTTCTGTCCAAATCATGATAGACTATGAAAAAATTTTTCGCTGGTCGTTGTAATGGTACTCATGTTTCGTTCGAGTAACCCTCGTGGTTTTAAATTTTTGGGAAAATGGAACGTTTTCATCGGTGTTGTTATAATATGTCTGTTCATCATTTTTTCAATTATTGACTAGTATGGTGAAAGACACTCTCTTATATCATCGACATCTCAGGTTATTATTGTTAGTTAAGTGATGCAATACTAGCCAAACAGATCTTTCAGAAGATTCTTTCAGTTTTGGGCTGATTTGAACTTGTTTTACCTCTCTAATCGTAAGGGAGTTGATGACAAAAATTGAAATGATGGACGTCAATGTGTTAGTTGTATTTATAGATTATAGAAATATAATCTTTAGTCAATTGTTTAGTCACAGATCTAGTATTACACATGTGGTTGATCATTATTTCAACTCCATCTGGGGTTTTGATCACAATAACAAACAAAAAAGTGTTTTACCGTTTTACCGCTGGTTGCTGATTTGTGTTAAATGATCAATTTAAGTTTTCTGGAAATTAATTGTTATTTTCGTTCAAGCTCTTGAGCTTGGGTAAATTTACAACCTTATTTTTAACAGAAATTTTGTCATTAAATTATTATTTTTACTCATGTCAGTATTTAGAAGAATTAGATTAACAAAAATATACAAATGCGCACTGGCAGATAAACTGAACTGCATTGTCTGCGCTTTCGATGCACGATCACACAAAACTGGTTATAAAGGACAGGATGCTGTTGTGTACCCAAGGATTATTTAGTGCTTCGAAACGGTTTAGCGCCCATCTCGTGCTCTCAATTATTGAGCAAAATTAATTTCCAAAAATATTAGCAGAGCCATTCTGTCAAAGGGTTTGAACTTTTTAACAATATTATTTGGATCGAAATATCCCACTACTTTTCAATATCATGTCTGCTAGATTTGGTGCTTGCCATCAAGTGTTCAAAACACCTCCCCAATTTATTTCCGACTGAAATATATTACTCAGGACAAAATTCCGAATGGGCTGGGAAGATGTTAATACCTTCACGAAGGAAAAAGGAATGATTGAAAGTAGTAATCAGATAAAAAACATCAGACCTGGAAACAAAAACAAAACTTTACCTGGAAGTGAAAAAGGGCCAGAGTAAACGTAAAGAATAGATATCATTGTTTAGCAAGAAATTAGTCACTCTAAACACTGTAGTGGTCATCCTTCTGGAAGAGAATTTGGTACTTGCTTTTTGTTAGTACACGGATACAAAAAACGAAAATGAAATCCTTCCATCCGAAACTAACGAAAATATTTCTCTCATAGACGTGCATGCACCTATAGAAACTAAGACCGTCGACGAAAACGACATTTTTTTATAACAAATAGAAATCAATAGCAACACGCCACTTCATTATGGTGTTTGGTGGTTTTAGGAGCAACTTGGTAAGGATATTTCTAAATCAAATATAAAATAATTTAGGTAAACGACTACTTTTACTTAAATTCCAAATATGAGTTGAAATTATCTATCCAAATACAATATTTTCATCTATTTCATATCAATATTTTCAAAAATATTACCGACATTAAGGTCGACGCATTTATGGTTTTTAAATTGCTTGTCAGATCACATGTTGATCTTTGAGTTCGTTTTCCTTTATAAGATTTAGTATCGCTTGAAGTTCTTATAGTGAAATGAAAAGAATCAAGAAGCACAAAGAACAAACAATAATGTCATATCTATTTATGAAGATATAATAAATATATGAAATTCTTGATGTTAGATGTTTACAGGAAATTGGATTTTTTATTCGTTTTCGTTTCACAAGAATTTTATTTTGACGTAAACGTAAAACGATTCCATTTGCTTAAGACAATAAATCTAAATGTAAACATAATAAATAAACAAAAAGGCGGGGATTACAAAAAAACATTCTTTCAAATCATTCTTTCTCCTTCCATAGTTTTCTAATTAGAAACATTCTTGTTCAAACTGTTTATACAAATAAAAATCACTTTTAAATACTGTAAATTACCACTTTTCCGAAAAACCTTATTGTCAAAATTGTAAAAGCTAAATTAACTCATTAATTGTTAAACTTAAGAATAAATTCTTAGTTTTCATAACAAAACAACATTGTGCCCTACTTCCTTTTCCCCCTAATTTTTTAGTTTTAATTTTTTTTTCGTTTAAGATTTCATCTGCTTCAAATTTTCCACCATAATTTTCTGTTATTTTGTTTGTTGTTTGTGCTATTATAAAAATTATTAATGTTCATAAATTTAGTGAAAAATAAACTTTAAGTAAGAAACAAGAATAATAAAAAGATAAAATGGAGAAGGAAACAGCTTAGTTAGAACGAATTTTCATTTTTTTTATAATTTGACCTTATTCTTGTTTTATATTTTTCTTTGCAAGTTATATAAGAAACTAAAAATAAGAAAGCATGTGAGAAAAATACTAAAAAGTGGATGACTTTCAGCTATAAAAATCCATTTTTTAAACTCCTTGTTGTGTAATCCACTTGATTTTTACTATATCAACTTTTTTTTTATTCTTCCTTGAATATGTAAATGGTTTTAAGAATTGTCAAAAGTTTTTGGTTGTTGTGGTTGGGTAATTTGTTATTTAGGATAACAAACAAATCCCTTATGATTTTCGTTTTCCCTCAAGAAACTTTATGTATTTTCATAAATCGAATTATATCCTTCTTAAAATATATCTGTCATAAACTATGTTTTATATCTAACCTCAATTTTCATGTCAAAAATGTTACAAAATTATTAATTCTTAAAATAATTAAGTTAACTTACTTACTTAACATATGACAAAACTTCTGTAAAACATCAAAAACATAAACAAACAAACAGAAAAAAAATGTCACCACAATTCTGATCCTTTTATTAATAAATAATTCTGAAGGTTTATAAAAACTCTATCTAAAATTCAACAAACAACTATATAATCCCAAAAAAGGTTTTTCTGAAATCTTCAAACTTCCAAAGTAAAATTATTTATAAATTTCAAATTTTTTTTTTTTTTGGTACATAAACTGACATCAACCAAAATAGCTATTTGATAAATTGAAAAGATGAAAAATAAAAATATTTTCTTATAAAAATATATGTTTTAGAGACAAAAGATGTGGTGGATGGATTTAAGGGTGAACGTAATGGAAGATCACATTAGAAAGTTTTATGACGTGGGGGGTTGATTTTTTGAAATGGGGAAGGGAAAGTTGGTGTTATTGGTTTCAGGATATAAAAAAGCTCAGGTGATGCTGTGTGATGTTTTTCTGTTTTTAGCTAAAAAAGATTAACGCAGTTCGAAGTAGCTATCGCCTCGTTTGTGTAATTGATAAGCTTGTAATAGGATTCAAATCACGACACTCCTCTCCGAAACACGTTAAAAAGAGAATTTTTTGTCTCTGAGAAAAATACAACCATAAATTCGCATTGCAAAAAATCAAATTATTTCGTTAGTTACTGTGTCTATTTCTCCAGCCTAACATATGTGCCAGGCTGCTTATCTGAATTGTTCTTCTAGATGAACTCGCGACGCTGATTCGAAATCTGCTGTCAGGCTGTGTCAGGCTGCCCTTTTTAACATAGTTTCGGTGTCAGGCTGCCGAAATACATTTCTCCGGCCTGACACCATTTCTCCAGCCTGACATCGTGTTTTCACTCCAAAACGCATTATTTTTTATTGGCAACACGTTTTTTGTACAAATTTACAAAAAACATGTTAGCCTGACAATCTTAAAAAAATTAAAATTTTAAACTTTGAACGCTTTTCTATCATTACATACGGGCACGGTTACACTAATTTGAAAAATACATGCAAAGGCCAGCATCAAAATGCACATTTAACAGTCCATACAAACGCTAAATCGCTGATTGTTGAATGTGCATTTCGATGCTTGCCTTTGCATGTATTTTTCAAATGACGATTGATCGCTTGCTTTATAGTTTTTCAGTGAAATTTAATGATTATCAGCGCAATATTTTGAAAGATCATATCAATAGATTATTGAGTACATCTCAGCTGAATCTTATTTTGATGTTTACTCTTTCATTTAAATAAAAAATATTAACAAAATAAAGTGAATGTTAAACAATGGCAAGAACGAAACCGAAAGCACACACACACTCAGTATTTGCGTTAGAAGTAAAAGCATGTAAGTTTTCTTTCACAAGTGGAGACGGTTTCAACGAACTTGTACCATATATTAAAAAGTCCAAGCGGCACGTTTATACGCTAGAAATAGGTAGATTTCGAGATCAGACAATTTTGTGTGCCAGTAGAATCTGATGTATCAGATTAGTTTAAACAAAACAAACTAATTTCAAACAGATATAGAACAAATTTTAAAAAGAAAATTAGCTACCTACAAGCAAAATTTTATCTATCCAATTTTGCAACAAACAAATATCAAATCTACCACAGAACATGTGTGTGACAATTTAGGACACAAACCTACTCTATATCATATGTCGTGCAATTGCTGCAAAATATCAAAATAGTTTATTTCTAAGAAAAAAAAATTAATTTCTTCTATTCAAATCTTTTATTTTTTGGACTGTTATAAGGTTGACATTGATGGTTATAAAGCTTTGGAAATTGTAGTTGGGGATTGTTGTAAACTTTTTTTTGAAGCCAACAAGTCAAAAACCTCTAACTGCAGAGGTTTACACACACAGAGGTTTATATTTATAAGAAACGGATTAAAATGTTTCCACAGATTTTAAATTTATGAAGATTTTAAAAATATTAGTATCCAAACGGCCGTTATAAAGGATTAAAAAAACAAATTTTTTTTTTAGTATAAAGCCTCTAGTTCCTTAACCATGTGTCAGATTTTTCTGATTTACGAACTTGTCCAAGATATTAATAAAACACACATTTTTAAGAAAGGTTTTTTGAGCTAGCTCCACAAATGCAACCATGAGAGCGCCGGATGATTCAAACGCATTTTGTGTTTTACAAGCTTTTTTGTTGGAGCCGCTCAGTCAGAAACCTCCAACTGCACAGGTCTTTTTTTTGAAAGAAACTGATTAAAAAGGTTTCAAAGATTCTAAATTTATAAAGTTTTTAAAAATATTAGAATCCAAACGGCCGTTATAACGGATCTAAAAAACAGAGTTTTCTGGTATAAAGCTTCTAGTTTCTTAATCATATGTTGGATTGGGCTGATTTACGAATTTATCCAAGATATTAGTAAAACGCACCTTTTTAGAAAAGGTTTTCTGATCTGGCTTTACAAATGCGACCGTGAGAGTGCCGGTTGTTTCAAAAAAAAAATTTTTTTGCAAACTTTTTTGTTGGAGCCGCTCACTCAGGAACCTCTAGCTGCAGAGGTCTATTTTTAAAACAAATTGATAAAAAAGATTCCAAAGATTCTAAATTTGTTAAATTTTTTGAAATATTAGTATTTCTAACGGCCGTTAAGACGGTTTTAAAAAATCAATTTTTTTTAGAAAAAAGGCTCTAGTTCCTTAACCACGTGTTGGAATTTGCTGATTCACGAACTTGTCCAAGATATTATTAAACAAGTACAGAAATTTTTTTTGATCTACCTCAACAAATGCGACCGTTAGAGTGCCGGTCGTTTTCGTTATATTTCATATCGTTTATATATATATATATATATATATATATATATATATATATATATATATATATATATATATATATATATATATATATATATATAGATATAGATAAAGATATATATATATATATATATATATATATATATATATATATATATATATATATATATATATATATATATATATATATATATATATGTATATATATATATATATATATATATATATATATATATATATATATATATATATATATATATATATATATATATCAATCTGTAGGTGGGGGGTAAACTACACCAAGTCACATTTTTAAAATTTTACAGGAAAGCCAAAAACTGTTTGAAAATGCACTATGGACTATGGACTTGGACTATTTAAAATTGTTCTACCTCGAAAACTACACTAGTTAGGACTCAGTGCTATTAACCTCTCGGTAGAGAATAAAATCCTGATTCTAACAGTATAAAAAAACGTAGTTTGAAAAAATTGGGCTTGGTGTAGTTTACCTCCCACCTACAGATATATAAATATATATATATATATATATATATATATATATATATATATATATATATATATATATATATATATATATATATATATATATATATATATATATATATATATATATATATATATATATATATATATACATATATATATATATATATATATATATATATATATATATATATATATATATATATATATATATATATATATATATATATATATATATATATATATATATATAAATTTTTTTTGTTTGTTTTTTCGTCTCCGCTTATCATATATAGTCGTTTGGCACAAAAATTTTTCCGAAATTCCGAGATAAAGCCCATTGCAATAGGTAGATTTTTATATGAAATCTACCTAAAAGTATAGGAGAGATAGCATCAACTTGTCTTAAACCGCAGTCGACTTTAAAAAACTTTTATATTTCGTTCTCTACTCGTACACAGCATTAAGAGTTCTGTACTGTCATTTTGCATAGTGATACTAGTTTATCAGGAATTTTCATTGACACCAGAGCAGACCATAGAGTCTCTCATTCGAGAGAGTCGTAGTCTGCCTGAAATCAATGAAGAGTTGGTGCACAGGTATGTTGAACTCTTGGCACTTTTCCAAAATCATCCCACCTCGTAGTACCTCGGCCCCGCCGGAAACCACACTGATGTTCTCCAAACAGTTGTTCAGCAAAAGGATTGATTTTGGATAGCAAAATGTAGGAAAAGATCCTATATGCTGTGCAAAGTAGAGCGATTCCTCCGTAGTTTGCACATTGTAGGCGATTACCTTTTTTTGGATTGGTATAAGCATAGCTGTGTTCCAGTCCTGTGGCATGGTTTTAGTCCTCCAGATCATTTGAACAAGCTCAAACAATCTTAAGGATAGAGTTAATGGCGATATCGAAAACCTAATTTTTATCAGGATGTAACATATGTATGACTAATCTAATTAACATACAATACATATCCGATCCGAAACACGTAAAATGTGAATTGTAGTTTTTTTTTCTGAGAAACTTCAAACCATACCTTTCAATTGAAAATATTCCAATTACTTCTTTACTTACTTGAGTTTAATTGATCTCAAAAATCCAAAATAAATTTAAATTCCTTTAATGTAGTCTAATGTTAATACATATAGAACTACAAATTGACCAAGTGTCAGCCATTGATTTCACATTGATTGGAAACAATCAATAATGACTATACAATCGTGACTTAGGATGTTAATTAGAATAGAAATGTTCCCCATTCTATGAATTCACACAAAGTATTGTCTAGAAATTTAATGCAAAAAAATCCCATATAATGTAAAAGCATTTCCATAATATGGAGTCTAATGACAGTGGAAAAATTCAACTTAAGTAAAAAATAATTAAGTAATGAAGAAGTTTCAACTTTGAAATTATCATCGCCTCAACGGCGTAATCGATAGCGTGTCTGCCCAAAGATTCGAGCCGGGCACTGACGAGGGTAGGTTCGGATCCGATCCGAAACACGTAAAAAATGTGAATTGTAGTTTTTTTCTGAGAAACTTCAAACCATACCTTTGAATTGAAAATATTCCAATTACTTCTTTACTTACTTGAGTTTAATTGATCTCAAAAAATCCAAAATAAGCTCCAAATGTTTGGGGAAAGTGATTTTGTGGTATCACCAAACTAACATTGGCTTATGAGCGCAGGCAAAATTAGACAAATATTTAATTGAAATAAAATATTCGTTAAACATGGAACTTTTCGGCTCAAGTTCATACTCCACAACCGTTCTTTACTTCCTTATTTTCTTGCATGTGTATTTCAGTATATTCTATGGCAAATATTTTTCTTTCGTATTCTTGTCTTTTCCTTTTGATCTAACCAAAAATAAGGTCATCCCTTGAACGTAACTGAAGTATTCGGGATTAACGATTGAGTTAATCAGTAAGTAAAAATCACATTGTAGGCAAACATTTTTGCATATAAACACAAAATGTTGTTCATTTAAGCACATAAAATGGTTATTGAGGTTTTATATCAATTTATGAAAAATTTACATCGAGACAGAAGATTAGATTTTATTTCGTCGAGACAATTCAAAACAAAGATATTCTTGGAAAAATGAAAGAAAAAAATAATTTTACGAAAACTTTTTGTACAAAGTAAATTGTACGACAAGTGGGGTCAATCTGAAAATCTAGTATTATGGAAATTGAATAGATTTTAGGGAACAATTGATTGAAAATATAAAGTTAAATTGTCTGGATTGTTTTTATGTATTGGATTTTGGGAAAGCAAAATTAAATATATTAAGCCTATAGAAACGATTTGAAGAAGTTATTTTATTTTTGAGGTTTAATCTTTATGATATATTTCTTGTGATTTAAACACGACAAAGCGATATTACATTTTGAAATAACCTTTGTTTTTAAAGCATCGATCTCGGGCAGGCACGAACATAGTTCCACTAATATAAGGATATTTTTGAATGGAATGTGATTATCTGCCAAATGGTCGGTCCATTTCTAACAACACTCAAGTTGCTGTTGGTCCATTCTGCTAGTTTTTCAGTGTTTACATACTGTTTAAGATAGGTCAAATCATGGAATAAATTATTTTCCATTTCGGTAATTTCGTTCATATCAAAATATTTACGAACACATTGACATGTTTTTTTCGATTTGATGTCGCTCCATTTAACATCACTAATGAGTTTAATAATTCATTTAAAATGACAAATCTCTGAAAATTGAGTGCTTCAAAGCTATCAATATACCACACAATTGGAGTAAACATTTACGAAATGGCCAATAAACCATTCTCGAGTTACAGCCCCAGGAGAAAGGAGTTCGTGGTCGGTTCGTGCTTGACACTTGACACAATGACATCACGTATATCTTCTGAAACTTCCACTGCACTATTTTTCGTATTCAACACGTTTTACAGCGTTATGAAAAACGGAGGCTTGATTATGTAGAAAGAAAAGCCAACACTTCTCATCTTAAAAAAAAACTTGAATGGTTCTTGGCATTTTTCACACCACCACCACAAATCTTTATTGCAAGCACCTCTGTTTTAAGTTCAAAAAACGTTTACAGGGTTTTTCATAAGCTCAACCATCGATCGACCGAGTCAACTGTGTCTAAAACATTTATTTGTTATTAGAAAGTAAAATAGTTATATATTTTTACCTCAGTCAAATTTATTTAGTTGCTCGTTTCGATCCCTAACCTCGTGGAGGTTGATGGTTTACATACAGAGTAACTGTATGTTCTACTTTCTAAGAACTATGTCAGAAAGTAGTCTAACCTGAAGGGTTAGACCTGATTTGTTTAACTGATGCGAGCAATTCATGAGCTGCAATGCAAAATTGTTTACGAGCAAACATATTGTTTGTATTCAGCAGTATACTAAGTGTATCTGATGCTAAACAACCGTCAAATTCATTTTCATGTAAGGACGATTTAAGATTGTTTCTTAAGGTCTCGTAATTAGTGCAATCCAGAAGAACATGTAATGCATATCATCTACATCACATGTTGTGCATAAAACATTGTCTGTAACATCAACACGCTTCAAGTACTCTCTAAATTTGCCGTGTCCAGTTATAAACTGGACCATAGGATCTGTCAGAGCTACCTTATTCGTGCCTAAAGCAAAAGTTGAATTGCTGATAAAAGGATACGTATACCTTCCCGTATCTGAGATCCCGTGTCCTCCCAACGTGTCTTCCATTCATTGAGAATCTCCTGGTGCAGTCCTTTTTTTATTTGCTTCCTTTCAACTCTGCCGTTTGTGTTGACAGCACGGTTGTATAATTTGGGATTGTTCCCGTAATGAC
This sequence comes from Diogma glabrata, assembly GCA_963693315.1. Lineage (NCBI taxonomy): Eukaryota > Metazoa > Arthropoda > Insecta > Diptera > Cylindrotomidae > Diogma > Diogma glabrata. Next base: position 379,880,301 of record OY856186.1, on the reverse strand, counting down.
CTGAGTCGGGGTTGTAGAAATGGATCTGTTACCTTGGCTCATGCAGAGTAATATAGTTCATTGAGCGCCTAGTAACTGTGCATTATGCTTAACGTTAGTCCGCTCATACCAACCAGCTTAGCAGTACGGCATAATAGATTCCACTACGATATTATAAATATGATGTAGTATATTTCTATCAAGACCCCATCATTCATGAGGTAACCTTGTAAAGCTGTGGAAGAGGGACTTGGATTTCTAGCATATTCGTATAATATGACTTGATACCCTCATCCTCTCATCCAAGTCAACACCAAGGTATCTGGTAGAGCTGACAATTTTGATTGTTTTTCCATTAACCTTAATGGTTGGTGGTCTAGCTCTGTCGTACTTGCCCTTCAGCTGTACCATAACAGGTTTTGGCTCCGACAAGCTTAATTTGTTTTTTCTGCTCCAGGAATAAAAAGTATGACTTTAACCGTTGAAATAATTGTAAAATTCTTTCTATTGGGAGCATAACCGCCAACCATCTTGTTTTGCTTGAGCCAAGTAGTCGATGAGTCAAACTTATGCAATTTTCAAAATCAAATTTTATTGGAATTTTTTTTAATATCTCATAAAAAATATTGTATGGTAATTGGTGCTAGAAAAACGGAACAACTCGGGACTTTTTAATACTCCGGGACAATTTCCGGGTCATTTTCTATGCGGGACGGCAGACTTAAATTCAAAACAGTCCCGGAGAATCCAGTACGGTTGGTCACCCTACTCTAGTATGTTGTTATATTATTTCAGTACTTAATATGTTGTAAAACAATATTTCAAGCTATGTTTAAGAATACCAAGAGAAAAATTACAGATTCAACCAACCTAAACATATATCTTATGTATTAATACGCTAAAAAAAAACTTTCTGGAGCCTAAGGCTTTTTTGTTCGAATTTTGATTCATTTTAAATTTTCACTGCTAACTGATATTAGTATAGCTTAAGTTTTAAAGATATTTGGTATTTTTTAGATTATAAATAAAAAAGTTATAGACGAATTAAGATGTATTTTTGAATTTAACGGTCCCCCCCCCCCCCCCTCTATACAATATCAAATGGAATTGCCCAAGTCTCATCTTTGTTTTTTTGAATGATAATGGTATGAGTGAGTTTATGCATTGATTTGGTTAGCTTTGATTTTCTTTGATTTAATTATTATGGGTTAATGGTGAAATGAATGTTGTGAATGAATGATAATGGTATGAGTGAGTTTATGCGTTAATTTAGTTAGTATTTTATATTTTCTTTTCAAATTTCAATTTAGTTTATGCATTGATTTAGGAGTGGATAGACGTGTTATTTTTCTTTGTTTTTTTTATTATTACTATTTTTCTTTGATTTTCTTTGATTTAATTATTATGGTGTTAATGGTGAAATGAATGTTGTGAATGAATGATATAATGGTATGAGTGAGCTTATGCATTGATTTAGGAGTGGATAGACGTATTATTTTTCTTTGTTTTTTTATTATTACTAGGAAGTCCCGGCGTGCTTCGCTACGCTTATAAATAAAGTTTTTCTGTAGACATTTTGTTGACGTAGAAGCAATGATTTCAAAAGCGGTAATGAGAAATGCTAGCATATAATTTTTAATTTTTCTTTTTAAATATACAGAATGAAAAATAATCAGAACTCTAGCTGATCAGTTCGGATATATGAAAAATTAGCGATCAAATAAGTTAGAGATCAAATAAGCTTACTTGAAAACTTATTTGATTGCTAATTTTTCATATATCCGAACTGATCAGCCAGAGTTCTGATTATTTTTCATTCATATATTTAAAAAGAAAAATTAAAAATTATATGCTAGCATTTCTCATTACCACTTTTTGAAATCATTGCTTCTACGTCAACAAAATGTCTACGCAAAAACTTTATTTATAAGCGTAGCGAAGCACGCCGGGAACTCCTAGTTTTTATTAAAATTCACGATAAAAGTTATTTAATGGAATAATAAATTCAAAACATTAAAACTACTCGTTCAATACTTAATACATTTCTTAATATAACAATATTTATGCACAATTTGATTGATTTTCAAAAACCTTATAATTTCAATAAATAAAATAGGGTTGTTTAATAAGTCAGAACATGTTTTTGTTAAATTAATGGTCCGTCATATTGAGAGCAATATACTTTTTACCTCAAACTCATATTTGTATTAGAAAAGAGTTTTTCGTTTCGTTGCATTTTCAAGTTTTATAGTAATATAAGTTCATATAAAATTTATAAATATTTTATAACCATAATCAATATTTAGAATGTTTACTACCTAAACAGTATTGTATGTAGAGTAATCAAATTTATTTGAATAATTAACTTATTCATGAATCCAGATTGTAATTTGTTTTTGGAAAATAGGAATGGATTTGAAATTTTGTTTTTGATTGAACTTTGAATAATTTAATTACAGAAGTTTTTGGAATTGAATAGATCTCACATCTCACATTGAATAGATCTCATATGAAATATGTGACCCTTTTGAATCGTTTCGAATTGTTTTTCAGAATGTTGTTATACGATAGATTAAGGGATGGCTGGGGAGTAATTTGATAAAGCATTTAATTTAAAAAAAACTTCTTCTTCTTCTTGTTAAGCCAGTTAATTTCCACTGCTAGATGTAGACCTCCTCTAGCTCCTTACATTTCGTACGATCCATTGCAAATTGCTGCGAATTTGTTCCTACAAATCTGTTTAAGCTGGTTGTCCATCGTTCGGTGGTCTTGTTGTTGGTGGTCTCCATAACATAATAATTTTTGTACATTGCTCATCAGTCATTCTAGAAATGTGTCCTGCTCAGTTCCAGTTTAGAGACGCTATTCGTTCTATGATATCAACGATTTTTTTTTTGTTGTCGAATCCATTTATTTGTCATTTTGTCTCTTAGGAAAATTCTTAAAATACTCCTTTTCATAGCTCTTTGTGTTACCCTCAGTTTGATTTCGAACATTTTCGTTAATGTAAGAGTTTCAACTCCATATCGTCGCTCTAATAATGAAACAACGTATTCGCAAAAGTGTAGTTTCGAGATAATTGGGTTTAAAGATTTTTCGATTTTCTGATTTTCGTAAACTCGGCAGCACTATTGAATGAATAAAGATATTGGAAAAAAAATTTCTACCAATTAATCTTGACTAATTTCCCCACAACATATTAAAATTTCACATTGGCACCTGCTGGCTTTTCTACCTAAAAAGAGGTGAAAAGTCAATCAGGTACCTTATACATTATTTCATATTTCATATACGTTATTTCATTTTGCATGGAAGTACGATTAAGCCTAAAACTAATTATTATTGAACTAACGCATAATATTCTTACAATTTTTTATTTATATGAACCGGCATATCATGTAGTAATGAATGATGCTTATACAATATTTTAGATTTACCATTTCGTGTGGCGATCGTAATGTATGTAAAGTAGAGATGCGCTTTTCGCAACATTTTCTGTTTCTCGGGAAAAATTGAGAAGGGAAATCAGTTTCTCGAGAATTCTTAAGAATTCTCGAGATAATTCTGTATTAATTTTCTTTAATTAATAAATAATTTTCTATCCCAATAACTCCTCATAAACCCTACTCTTTAATTATAACCGCCAAATTATCAATAGCTATCTGGGATTTTTTAAAGTTACTAGAATTGAGAGATGTTTCTATTTAAATCAGCGGACGTTTTGTTAAAGTTTCTTGACAGTCAAATCATTTTCTGTATGGGAAACCAGTCCTGTAAAAATGCTCTATCATAGTAAACAAACTATTCTTACGAATTTTGAAATCAAATAGAGCAAACAGTTTTCTTTTCTCGGTTTTTAGAGTGTTGCGATACACAATTTCTATTAAGGGTGTAATTTAAACAACTATACTATTTGAATAAACTTTGGTCCTCACTTAGGTCATCCATATAAAACTAATCCATTAAATTAAGTCTTCAAGTGAAATTCGGCCATAAAAATTTCGTTCCTTTATAGACATTATACGAAAAAAAAAGTATATGATAATGATTCGTCAGCGATTCATCATTTTTATCATATGGATAATGGAGTCCTCACTCTCAATATTTACAATATTTATCATATAAATCAAATATAGTGTTTGTTATCTAATTTAAAATTTTAGTTTATAAGATAAAACATGATTCTCAATCTAATTTAATGAATTATTCAGACAGAAACCTTCGTAAAATTGTAGAAGGGTTGCGCTGACTGCAAGAAAAGCTTAGTGAGTTTTAAAAAATTTAAATTTAAGGTTTAAAAAATTTAATGAGTGATTTTTGTTTGTCTTTAACTTTTTTCAAATTCTCGAAAAATAAAACAAAATTTCTTGAGAAATGAGAAATAAAAATCTATAGAGAATTCTTGAGAAATCGAGAAAAAGAATTCTCGAGAATAATCTCTAATGTAAAGTATACGACACTGATTTTGCACAAGTTATTATTCTGTAGGAATTGAAATATCGTACATGCATTTACGCTGTTTCAATATTTAACCAAATTCAAATTTGCATGTACGTTAATTAACAATATATTAATTTTCAACCCCAGTTATAAAAAAATTGGAAAATGTTAAAATGCCACTTTATAGACATCCTTATGGGGAATGCAGCGCACCCATTATATAATAACAACGTATATATGGCATACGTTATTTCATTATTAAAGCGACGATATATACGTTAGTACTGGTAGAACACATGCATCGAACAATTTATGTTTTAGACTATTGTTCATTTTGCTATTGAAAATTAGTAAAAGTTTTCCGAAAGCTGCCCAGCCAAGTCCAATTCTACGTTTCACTTCGGCAGTTTGATTGTCTAGACCTAATTTCCGTTTTATTTCCGTTTTTTCTAGGTATCCTTTCGTTTTATGACCTTTTACTGACGTCATCTTCAACTTTAATAGCTGTTTCGTCATCGACATTTGTCATTACTTTTGTTTTTGACAGATCCATCTTGAAACCAATTTTACTGGATTCTTGATGCAACTGGTTTATCATTGTTTGTAGTTGATTCAGGTTATAGTTGCTATGAGTATGATATCGTTTACAAAGCGAAAATGGTTCAAGAACCTTTCATTTGTGTTTATTCCTATTTCACTCCAGTCCAAGTTTTTGAAAACTCTTGCCAGAGTAGATGTGAATAACTTAGGTGATAAAGTATCACCTTACCTTATTCCTCTTCCGATTGTGAACTTGTACGTGTTTTCGTGCAGCCTAACACATGACGTAGCATTTTTTATATACGTAACGAATCGTTCTACTGTACCTCGAATGACCTCTACATTCCTCTAAACTGTCCAATATTGACCAAGTCTCAACGGAATTGAATGCCTTTTCATAATCGAAAAATCCGAATGTTTTTTCAATTTGGTACTCCTTGCACTTCTCAATCAAACTTCTCGCCATCTGCAAATGATCATTCGTACTATAACCGGATGTAAATCCAGCTTGTTCTACGGGTTGATAGAAGTCTAATTTTTTCGTTTTTCGTTTTTTCATGAGCCCTTTGTATAATCTTGATTGCAAGGCCGACAATTTTCCAACTTTGTTAGGTCTCTTTTTTGTGTAACAATGCAGTTACTGCATTTTGTCATGCTTTTGGTATTTTGTTCAATTCCAGATATTTACTAAACAAAGCCATTACAGCTTTTAACAAAGTATCACCTCCCAATTTAATGGCTTCAATTGGTACACCATCTTCACCAAGAGATTTTCTATTTTGCATTCCATCAACAGCAGTCTTAGTTTCTTCTATGATTATATCAGGTAACTCTTCTGATCCGACATTTGTTATCATTGGTCTACCTTGAGGTATTCTTGCAATCGTTTGCTTTGGTCGTACTGATGTAAACAACTCCTCATTAAATTCTTTTGCTTTATTTAATATCTTACTTCGGTCCGATTGTATCGTTCCTGTTTTGTCTCGTAATTTGAAGATATCTTTCTTGGTATTTAACAGCTTGGTTCGTAAAACTTTCATGTTGCAGTTTGCTTCGATTATGTTTTGGGCCAACTGAACGTTATTTTTTCTTAAATCCAATCTCATTTCCTTGATCAATTATCGATTTGACAATTTTATTGTTCAGTTTGACTAATGTAGAATTTGACTGTCTGTCATTCAAATCTTCACTCATTTTTGTTGGAAACTCTACGCTCAATTAATTCAGTCTTTAAACATCAATCATGTCTCTTTTTTTACCAGCTTCGATCTCTGAAATCTTGTATTTAATTTAACTTTTACCTGTACCTTCCGATGGTCACTACCAGTCGTAAAGTTATTCAGGGCTGTAAAATTTTAAATAATTGACAAATGATTTGTTTTAATATAGTCAGTTTCGTTTTTGTAACACCCTCAGCACTGGCTCAGGTCCATTTTCGTTGAGTTTTTTCCGGGAAAGAACGAATTTGAAGTAAACAGATTTTGTTACTGTAGGAAGTTTAGAAGCGTATCACCTCGTTCTTTTCTTTCATCAAAGCTAGAATTCCCAATGGAAATTTGAGATTCTTCTTTTCGTTTCCTTAATTTTGCATTGAAGTCACCGACTATGAACTGGTAATGTGTATGATTTTCATTTAAGGCTTTCGCAATATCTTCATAAAATGTTTCAACCTCTTCGTCGTCATACGTGGATGTTGGTGCTTAGGCCTGTACCACTGTTATGCTATATCTGCAGTTTATTTTCTGGCATACACAAATCACTCGATCAGATATACTTTTAGTGTGAGAATTGTGATTCGACCAACGTTTATTAATAAACAGTCCAACACCGTAAATCAACGTTTGGCTGTCACTTTCTCTGTAGTATAATGTATGTCCAGATCGTAGCTTCACGCATTCTTCTACAGGTTTTCTTACTTCACTCACTCCGACTACATCCCATTTGATTTTTTGAAGTGTCATTTTTTATTTTAAAGGAGAACTAGTTCCATTGATAAAACAATGGAATGGTTATGGCAAGCCGCGCACCTAGATCGCTTTTGAACCCTAAGCTAGCTCTATCCTGCGGAAACGAGAGATTATACCTGTCACCTAGTACAAATTGCGGAATTGTACGCGTATATTGTTGATATACCAGATCGGAGATCAAAAGAAAAAGTCGGAGATCAAAAGACCCTGACGACGCTGCAGGTCGAAGAAGCCACGACGGTCACATTGACCCCCATAATTACTTTCTCATTCACACGCTCCCACAACCTCATACACTCACACATACACACATACACTCGCGCATGCCCACCTATACCCATACATACATCCATGTACATACACACACTCACACAACCGTATACCTATATGTATATGTAAAGCTACTCACCCCATGCTAGTAGTAGATCCCGCTCCCTCGTCCCTGTTGGATTAGCCGATCATCTCTCTCAGCCCAATTATGTGATAAGAACCAAATTCTGACTCGAACTGGATGAAAACTGGACAGAAGGTACGTAACAATCATATGACGGTTGAATAAATTACTGGTGGATGACGGTAGAATAGCTGGTACGTAAAATTTATAATATTGTTGAAACTTGAAAACGGTGAATATGGGTGAAAGTTGAGTAATTGTAACCACATAGCACTATTGATTCATGTACTGATGGATAAATGTCGTATAACTTGTACGTAAAATTTATAATATTGTAGAAAACGGTAAATATGGATGAAATCTGAGCAATTGCAGCAATATATTGCTATTGATACCTGCACTGGTGGATGAATGTAGAACGAACGGTACGTAAAATTTATAATATTGTTGAATACAGTGAATGAGGATGATTTGGGCTGTATATCAGTTACAACCCCCAAAACAGCAGTAGCAAATCGACACGTTTCAGCATCAATCAGCACCAAAAAAAATGTATGGTAGAATAGCCCCGTTGGTGAAGCTCCAAGTAGTAGCTGGTACAATAAAAGTACAGATGGTTGTTAATACGGGTTACAATTAGGAATTGGTCCCCAGCAATAACCTCGATCAGCCACAACAAAATAAGTAAGTATAATTTATTCACAATAAAAAGAATTTCGGCTTCCTTGTTCTTCCCTTTTTTTTTTTATTATAATCCACAACATATAGACAATCTTTTTGGTTTGAGTTAGTCATAAGAATATTTAACTATAGTAATAATATGTCATTTAATTTTATTTTTGTTTACACTCTACAGACATTACAACAAAAAAAATGGCATGGTTTTAATTTTAACAGGAAATACAATGTTTGATTTTACATCAATTATGCCTATAATATTTATGTTACGCAGAACATCTAAGCTATCAAATCATTCTATACCAATCATTCTATACACATTTCCTCAGTGTATAAAAAAGCACTATAACTCATTTAAACCATTAGGTCAGTGGTTCTTAACCTTTTCGCAGTCGTGGCCTCCTTAAAATAAGTTTTTGGTAATCGCGGCGCCTATAATAAAATATTCAGCGGTCATCATACTCACTATAAAATAATATAATATTCATTATAATATTCATTTTAAAACAATGAATTTATTCACATACTATGTAACAATATAATTAACTGATAACGCGAATATAAAAAAAACAAATTCACATGTTTCAGTTCATTTTCAATAGATAAAATCTGAATCACAATTTAAATGCAAATTAAAAACAGAACTGTCAAAAACACAACACACCAAATGAGAGCGAGTGTAGCAGGATTCATGTATTTATAGTTGATGAGAACATATGTGTCGATTTCAACGATAAAAAGGAACGATCAGTTTCTATGTTACCATCAACTATGTGCACCTACTAAAGATGTTGTGGTTTGTTTAATTGTTTGCGTGTTTGCGTGTTTGAACGCATTCCACCATAACATATTTTAAGATCATTCAAAAACAATGCAAATACTAATAATTGAATAATCTTACTCAAAGGTCAATGTAGATACCTTTTACACAGGCAAAAAATGATACATATTAGTAACAACATGAAAACTTTTGGATAAGGATGAAAATATAGCGTAAATGTTGCAAAAAATAAATTAAAGTTGATCCGAGTTACGAGGGGGGGAAATGGGGTAAATTTTTAGGGTGGAAAATTGTTTTTTACGATTTTCAGAGAAACTAGACATTTTATCGCAAAAAGTTTCTCGTAAAAGTAAGTAGATAATAAAAAGGTCTATAACTTTTGCAAAGCTTATTTTTTTCAAAAAAAAAGTTTTTCGTTTTTAAATTTTATCTCCCACAAAAATATTTTTTTTTTTCACGAAATTCTTTTTATTTTTAATATATTTGTTTCTTTTATTTCAAATATTTATTTTTGCATTTTATTATGATTTTAAACCAATATATATACCTCATTTTCACCCGGATTTTCGGGTTTAAACCATATGCTGGAAACAGTTTTTTAAAAAAAGCAATTTTTATTTTCGTTGAAACGTCTACTTTTAGATGGTATAATGAACACTGAACCTGCTGGCGAGTCAAAAACAGGAAGCAACCGGGTGCCTGCGTTCCTAGCAGAGTAATAATCTGACAAGCTTCAGCCATGTGTGTTCGAATAGGAATATCCTCCAGCTCAGTACAAATAACCAAATACAGTAAAAGCCCGTTTATCCGACATTCAATTAACCGAATATTCAGTTAACCGGAATTTTAAATTTTTGAACTTTTTCCTCTTCATAAGAAATATGTTTTTTTTTCTTTGGGATTTCACAAGATATATAATTTTGGTTTGACTTTTAAATTATTTAAAATATTATTATTTTTTTTTATTAGTTTAAAAATAAAAATTAAATTTAAAAGACTGATTAGTGTAAAAAATAAAAATAAATATATTCTTATTATTTATTTCATTTACTTATTTTTGTGTTTTTAGCAAATGACAATTGCTGATCTGATAATTTTTTACAAATTCATTATGGATGAACGAACTTCTGCAGAGATTAAATCAATTTTACCTGAACTAGCAAACCTATCGCGTAACACCAGAGCAAATGTTGTAGCCCATCCTCTTACGGTTCATATAAAAAGGTGCAGAACTGTTGCTTTTCAGCGTGATTTTTTCAACAGAGTCTCTCATCTCCGGAACGCCTTAACTGCATGGGTTTTTCCCTGATTGCTTTAGTCCTCAAAATTTTAAAGTTAACGTCCATAAATTTCTTAGAGAAACTTTATTTATTCAAATTTAATCCTAATCCCTAGTTGGCATGGTATCTTCAGATGTTCAGAGACGTTGAATATTAATTTATTATAATTAACACTAAACATGCCTAACTTAGAATAAAAAAAAAAATATTCGCAATCAATGTTATGAACAACATGAAATACACATACAAAAATAAGTTTCTAGTATTTTATTTGAAAATATACTGACAAAAATCATAACAAAATATTTATATGAAGTATAACATGAAATCGTCCTAAAATTTCATTTACATTCAATTATCCGGAATTTTCGATTATCCGGCAAACTCTAATCCCCGAGCATTCCGGATAACTGGGCTTTTACTGTATGCACGCCAAAGAAACGGAATTGTTTGCATGGAATTAAATAAGCAAAACAAATACATCACACATCAACACCACTACTACTACAATTATTACATTTAAACGTTTAAGTAAATGATTCACTCACCCCATCTTTTTTCAAGTTCCAACTCCTCAATCCAAAGAAAGAAATTATTCAATGAGTAATGTTTAATTAATCATTATATTATATAATCAGACAAAAAAATGATTAAATATTGCGCTAATGACCTGGCAATTAATGAATTTGCTGGCAATATATTCAATGATGAAGTGAAATCGTTGAATTTGTTGATAATATATTCACTGATGTCACAAATAAAAGTCGGTAATTATTTAAGTTGTTGAAAATATATTAAATGATGCAACAAAATTACTTTCGGCAATTGTTGAATTTGTAAAACAGATATTAAACGACGTTACAAAATGAATATTGGCGATTGCTGAATTTGTTGGTGATATATTAAATGATGTTATAAAATTAATCTCAACTGATTCAATGAATAATTAAACTCAAATTCAAAAATAAAATTCAACTAAATTATAATCTTATTTGAGCTAGTGCCTTTAGATATAATATACCATAATATAATATAGAACTTAAATTGTACGATTTAAACTTTGACAAACGAAAACAAAAAAATGTAGACAAATGTTGAATTTGTTGTTGAATTCAATGATATAGCAAAAACAATGTCAATAGATACTTAAGTTGTTTGTATTATATTAATTGGGGTATTAAAATTGATGTCTGCAATTGTCGGATTTGTTGGAAATATAATAACCGATATTACGAAATTAATGCAGACAAGTGTTGAATTTGTTGGAGATCTGATTTAACAAAATAATGTCACATACACATGTAGTTGTTGAATTTGATGGTTATTATAAATTCAACGATATAATAAAACTAATGGTCGCAAATGTTTGGTCTGTCATGAAAACGACTATCATTTGCTACAACACAATGCGAGATCTACCCGTTTAAGCTAACAAATTTTCTCTTTATTAATTTTAATTTTTTCTTGTTGTTTACATTTACATACACAAACCATTTCACCAAGCATAAACTTTTTTTATAATTTTAATTATAATAAATAAGTTTTAAAAAAATCGATTTTCCTATTTTCTTTTGTGTCATTTGAACTAATCTATTAAATTAACCAAAAATAGAATATTATTGAATTAGGAGCTAAAGTTGTACTTTTTGTGTTGAGTCTATAGTTTGGTGGCCGACCGTAGGGAGGCCGATAATTATAGACGAAACACAAAAAGTCTTTAGCTCCGAATTCAATACACTATTTTTTCGGCAAACGTTTAAATTTGTTGAAAAATGTTTTAGATAATAAATTTTCTGAAATTAATTTTTATTGAGTTCAATTCATTAAAATGAACTGAAATGCATTCTGTTTTGAACAAATTAGTAATATCATGTTATTTTACTTTACTGCCGTCGTAAAAATATGAAAATTACATTACTACCGCCGTAAAAATATGAAAGTTACTTTACAGCCGCAGGCAGATAAAATAAAAATGGCATTACTTTTGCAGCCGCATGCTAAAAACTAAAACTTTAACTACTCCCCAGCGGCAGTAAAGTTAAACTTCACAGCCGTTTGCCGAAACACTATTTTGCAGTAGTTGCACGACATAGGATATAGAATAGGTTGGCGTTTGTTTTACATATAGTGTCATAAATTGTCACACGTATGTTCTGTGGTAGATCTGATGTTTGTTTGCTGCAAAATTGGATAGATGTAGTTTTGCTTATATGTAGCTAATTTTCATTTTAAAATTTGCTCGATATCTGTTTGAAATTAGTTTGTTTTGTTTAAACTAATCTGATACATCAGATTCTACTTGTACACAAAACTGTCTGATCTCGAAATCTACCTATTTCTAGCGGACATCCTGCCGCTCCTACCTCGGCCTTTTTATAAATCAAATAGGTACACAAACTTGACAACTTTTGAAAAAAACAAAACAAAATTTTTATGTCTTATGATGTCATGGCTAACTTAGCAATAATTTTATGTTATTTTCGATATTTTACTTGGTTTTGATTTCTTAATATGATAATTAATGAATAATACTAAAAATTATTTTGGGTTTATATTCGTTTTAAAGTCCGATCGGAGGGAAAAATAGTATGTACAATTCGGAGGAAAAGAGCATTCCCGGACTCCCGTGATCCCACTATCGTCCGGGAATGCAGTATTTTTCCTCCTAATTATACAATATACTATTTCTATAACATTAAACGTTATAAAAACAGTTTTCCACTGAAGTTTCACTGTTATTGTGTCAATTCAGACAAAATGTTATATAATTTTAAATTTATTATTGTAATATACTAGAACAAAAATATATTTTTAAATTTAAAGTTCTTATCTTTGTGCAAACAAGTATCGAAATTTTATATTATCAAACTTTGTAAAAGCTACTGAGGTTTTGAATAAAATTTTTATAATGAAAAAAATATGCAACCTTAAACTCAGCCGCTGTACATATGTTTTTCTAATTAAGTATTTAATTTCAATTTAATCTGTTTAAGTAAGTTCTCGCGTCCATTTAAGGACCACTGTCATCGTTCTACAGTCATACCACTGATTCACGTATGAATTTATGTTATTGAAAGAAATTGTGGTGTTATAAAAAAAATTGCAATCAAAAATGAAAACGCAAATCTCGCACCATCTTTTCAATCCTACGCATTTGATTGAAAATACCATATTGAAATAACTATTAAGAACTGTCTAATATTAAACTTCGTAAATAAACTGTACTACAATCATCATGATCACTAAAAAAATTACAAATTTTTTATCTAAGCCTACCACGAAAAAAATGAATTTCACTTGAATTTCAATCGACTGTCCAAAAAATATTAAAATCCAAGTAAATATCAAAACAATTTCATGAACCAACTGCATACAAAATGAGATAGCAAATCCAAAAAAATAACATTCCGGACAAGGTGAAGATAAAACATGAAAAAAACGATCAGTTGTATTGAATGTATTGATTCACGTAGAAGAAAGTTTTTTAGACAATTGAACTGTATATAAACATTTTCATGCAAGCTTGATGAAATCTAGTTTAATCCCTTTCAAAATGGGTGCTTTTCCAATAATTTAAAAAAATTTTGCTATAACAAGAGATGAAAACAGTGTTTTTTGTGAGTGAAAAATTGTTTACGAGACGCGTTAGCGTCGAATTAGGCAATTTCTCGAACGTAAAACGTTTTCATCTCAAAAGAGATGTGCCTGATCTTAATAAAATAGAAATATTTTTAACCGATTTGTATGTTTATTACCTCAGCTGGTGGTCTAACCCCCGATAAACCTGCAGCTGACAGTTGCTTTCCTACTTTTAACGATATTATAAGTCGTCTGTAGCAATTTCATCTGTCTTCAAATGATATGACCATATTAAATTTTGATACAGATATATGCGAGTAACAGACCTATAAACCCCAAGCAATTCGTTTTTCTTCCCTCCGTTGTGAAAGAAGCGTTTTGCTCTAGTAGAAATTATTTTTGAATAATTACAAAACTACAGTTATTTTGAATAATTATAAACTATATTGCTCATTTGTTCACTCGCGGAAAAATGGTATTTCATCTCTTGTAGCAAAATATGCTTTTCGCCAACCATACCAAAAATGACTACTTCTGCTATGGTACAGTTTACAAAAACAAAGTCATTTATATTTTGCGTTTAGTTCTCATGGTAGTATTCCCTAAAAGTAATTTATGTACCACAAGAGTGTTAAGTTATACATTTCAGCCCGAGTGATAATTTGTTGACGGAAACGTAAAATTGCGATATTACACTATCGCATCGCACCGCAATACTTTAACTCGTCCCAAAATCCCAAAATGATTATTTTTTTATAATAGTCAAACAAATAACTTTTTTGTAACACATGCATAAAAAATATGTAATTTTATACTAGAATAAAATACAAGAAAAAACTACTTTTTCACTACTTCACGCCGCCTGCATGTGAGATTTGTAGTTAAATCTATCCATATATCTATCTATATATAATATTTCTATAGCACTAAAAAATCAAAATAATAATTTAAATAACTTACCATATAGTAAAAACAGCTTAAACACATTGCATCATTTGAATTGCAAGAAAAAACAATTCATTTAGGTTTTCAAAGTTCACAATTTTGACTGCTCAGTTGAATTACTATGTGTTTTTTTATTTGGATTCTTATGTTTATTTTTTCGAGCTAGAATAATTTACAACTTTTACAACGAAGATGGCGCACTAAAATTATTTAAAAATCTTAAATTTGCTTATAACTTTGTTAAATAAATGATTAAATGAACAATTAAATAAATATTTATAAATTTTATGCACTCGTTACAAAAAATAGTGTGTATTACTAGTACTCCCTGCGGTCGTGCGGCAAACTAACTCTTGTTTGGAAAACGCATACGCACGAGTAATACAATCTACTATTCTGACACTCAACTTTAATTTTTAAATTTAATTATAACAAATGTACTTACTCTAAATATGAAAACGAAATGCATGTTTTCGGATAAACGAGACATGAAACACTGATTCAAACACTTTTCATTTTGTTCTTCTGAGAGTTAATTATGCAAGACGAAAGTGAAAAGTCATGTAAGAAACTTATGTTTCAGTTTTTTTGTTATTAAACATATGTTGTAATGTTGAAATGTGTTCGTACGAGGTAAATCACATAAGCCAAACTACTTCGAAAAAGATGTTATACATATGTGTATAACAAGTTTACACATTCATTTCTTCAAAATGTTCGTTTTGAAATTGAAGTAAAATTGAATGCCTTTTTTTTGTTTTTATTCTACAAGTTATACTTGTGGTCATTGAGAAGATCATATAAATCGGCATTGTAATGGACGACTATTCAAATTTCCAGAAAATTGTTGTGGAAAATCCATTAGGTAGAGAAATAATTTTGATCTATGGGTGTGACAACCACAGAGTGTGACAACCCCAAGCCTTTACAATAGGCGTAAAAATAACGTGAGATATCACATACTACTGCAATAACAGAGGGAGGTCAGTATCCAAGGTGATATAATCAAAGTGCCAGCGCAAGAACTCTTTAGCATCACCAAGGGGCTCAGAAGTTTGTCCGCAAAACGATAGGTAACGTAAGTTGAAAAACTTGAAATAATTACCCATGCGCTTTGACGCAAACGCTTAGAATGGGTCATGGGATAGCAAGGATTCAAACCAGAAAGATGAGTAGCAGAAAATTTAAGTGTGGTCAACGTTGGGGCACACCACATTTTTTCAAAAGGACAACACAGGAGTTATTGGACCTAATGGAATGAAATGTTCGCTTAAAAGAGTTCATAAGAAACAAGAACGTCTTGAGTTTGGGATTATAGAACAACTTTCTTAAGCTATAATGCACAACAGAAGAAATAAACCTATCTTAAATCCCTTGGAATATAGGAGTAGCTTGAGGAAAGACTTTAAAACAACTTAAAGGAATAGTAAAATACTCTAAAGCCCTAAGCAAGTTGTAGTTCAAACCACATTGTAACACAACAGGAAGACGCTATTAAGCAAAGCAGGTTGTTGTAAATATTTTTTAACACAGCTAAACAATAAATATATCTGAATCGAACATTCAAAATGCTAGCCATTATAAAAAAGAAATCGCGCAAGCTAGAATATTCTGTAATGCCAAGGTATAGCTGTATAAAAAACGTTCCTACGTGGGACATCTACGAATAAGATTTTTCATAATTTTTAGATAAATCTTAATGGAAAACATATTAATGTCCACAAACAAAAATGTAAACTATTATGTTTTATTGGGAAAACAGCATTAGAGTGCATTTTTCTAGCTGAAATACAAATTTAGCTACGAAGTAAACTTCCATTCATCATAGTCAAAAGTTTGGATGTAATAACAAAATGATTTAATGACAAGGAATTTCTTCTCTTTTCAAGAAAATCTACAAAAACTAATGTCGAAAGCATGTTTTGAAGATTTTTCACAAAAATTATATTTAAGAAAAGAAAAAAAATTATTTAATGTATCACATTAAAGTTAAAACCAGATAAATCCTTGTGAAAAGTTTACGAAAACTACGAATGGTAGAAAACGGTTTGTGTTAAATGTTACTTGTTGAGTGAACATAATTAAACTGATTAATTGATCGTTTTGTTGCGGGATGTAATCGTTGTAGGTTGCTACTTAATTTTTGACAAAAAAGGTGGTAATAAGGTTTATATAAAGATGTAGTTAAAACAAAATATAAGATTTAAAAAAGATGTTATGGTGTAAGTATTAAAGTAAGGCTCAAAATATTTCAAATTATTTGGAGGAACCTGCTTCGCCGAGCTTCAGTCTGTACGAGTCTGAGTCTGAGTTTCAGTCTTAGTCTGAGTCTGAGTCTAAGTCTAAGTCTGAGTCTGAGTCTGAGTCTGAGTCTGAGTCTGAATCTGAGTCTGAGTCTGAGTCTGAGTCTGAGTCTGAGTCTGAGTCTGAGTCTGAGTCTGAGTCTGAGTCTGAGTCTGAGTCTGAGTCTGAGTCTGAGTCTGAGTCTGAGTCTGAGTCTGAGTCTGAGTCTGAGTCTGAGTCTGAGTCTGAGTCTGAGTCTGAGTCTGAGTCTCAGTCTGAGTCTGAGTCCGAGTCTGAGTCTGAGTCTGAGTCTGAGTCTGAGTCTGAGTCTGAGTCCGAGTCTGAGTCTGAGTCTGAGTCTGAGTCTGAGTCTGAGTCTGAGTCTGAGTCTGAGTCTGAGTCTGAGTCTGAGTCTGAGTCTGAGTCTGAGTCTGAGTCTGAGTCTGAGTCTGAGTCTGAATCTGAGTCCGAATCTGAGTCTGAGTCTGAGTCTGAGTCTGAGTCTGAGTCTGAGTCTGAGTCTGAGTCTGAGTCTCAGTCTGAGTCTGAGTCTGAGTCTGAGTCTGAGTCTGAGTCTGAGTCTGAGTCTGAGTCTGAGTCTGAGTCTGAGTCTGAGTCTGAGTCTGAGTCTGAGTCTGAGTCAGAGTCTGAGTCTAAGTCTGTCTGAGTCTGAGTCTGAGCCTGAGTCTGAGTCTGAGTCTGAGTCTGAGTCTGAATCTGAGTCCGAATCTGAGTCTGAGTCTGAGTCTGAGTCTGAGTCTGAGTCTGAGTCTGAGTCTGAGTCTGAGTCTGAGTCTGAGTCTGAGTCTGAGTCTGAGTCTGAGTCTGAGTCTGAGTCTGAGTCTGAGTCTGAGTCTGAGTCTGAGTCTGAGTCTGAGTCTGAGTCTGAGTCTGAGTCTGAGTCTGAGTCTGAGTCTGAGTCTGAGTCTGAGTCTGAGTCTGAGTCTGAGTCTGAGTCTGAGTCTGAGTCTGAGTCTGAATCTGAGTCTGAGTCTGAGTTTGAGTCTGAGTCTGAGTCTGAATCTGAGTCTGAGTCTGAGTTTGAGTCGGAGTCTGATTTTTGCTTAACTCACACACACCTTTGAATTAATTTTCGATTCGAGTTACATACTTAAATCAACCTTTATTTTCATTTCTATTAAGTTTAAAGAGAGCTGGAAATTTTAAATAACATAAGTGCAAATTTTTCAAATTGTTGCAAATAACTGTTTTTTGCTGTTAAACATATTTATCAAGAAAAATATTCTGCCTTTAAATGCTTACTTTTCTAGATTTAATTAATTTCAACGACCGAATTAAAGCTTGTAGCTATTAAACATTCGTATGTAACCGAAATTGCTTTATTTTTGTAAAACAATATTTATGTTTGGTAACAAGATTTTACTTTAAATACTACAAAAGAACCAAAAAAATGTTTCAAGGGAAAACTTAAATAAATAATTTCTGCAAATTATTCTCTTTTAAATGTTTGTTCTTCTTCGTTCCTTGAAACATAAATTCATAATTTTAATTTCCTCTACAACGGTAGCTTCTGCTTCAAAATATATAAAAAAAATTTGAAATCCAAACACGAAAACTAAAGTAGGTGTTGTTGTAACATTTAATGAACATATTTAAAGGAAATGTTTTAAAGTCAACTTTTAATCTATGTTATAAGGATGAACAACATTAAGCTGTGGCTAGCAACCTATTTTGTTTATTTTTTGAAGTTTATGTTGTACCACATCACCAGCTACGTAAGAATGTTTGTGAAATTTACAAATCTATTATTTAATTGTGAAAAATTTGATATTCTGTACCCTATTTCACCAAACTTACAAATTTGTAATTTCATACAAATTTTTACAAAATTTGTGAAAATTTGCATGAAATTACAAATTTGTAAGTTTGGTGAAATAGGGTACTGGTTTGACCGATGCTCATTATGTTTGCTAAACTCTTAGTATTATCATTCTTATCAGGACCAGCGGAATATTTTTTCACTTTTAAATGACAGATCCGCAGAATCCGCGGTATGTAAAAGACAACACAGCTTTTTAACTGGCGTAAAAACAAGACTGATGGAAACCAGGAAACAAGAAACAACAAGAAGAGGAATAGTTTGAATAATTACCGAAGTTAGCTACTTTGTAACCAACGTACTGAGATAAATAAACAGGAGAGCAATCTTTTCAACCTGTTGAAATCAAAAGCAAAAATAGGAACTTTAGAAATATCCAAGAAAGCACATCGTCAAAATCTGGAGCTTATGCTACTGATATCCGAACGTTGTGCCACCGTTATTAGGCTACCCTAATGATGCCCTACCGATACTCTATCTATATTCAACCGCTGTTGTTCTATTTAAATGCTACTAATATGCTACTTGTTGTCCCTCCAAGACGAGGTCGCATAGCGATGGTTGTGACTCACTCAAATGAAATGAAAAAGAAAATAAGAAGAAAATAAGAGAATGATTTTATGAAAAGGTCACCAGTAAAATTAATTTATTGGCAAATGAACAATTACATACGAAGATCTATATCAAGTTATATAAAAACATTTCAAGCATCTGGTTTTCATGTCTTTAAATTTGAGATTTGAGAACGGTTGAGGGTTCAATTCCCGGACCGGGCACTATTTTTAGGTAGATTTCATATAAAAATCTACCTATTGCAATGGGCTTCATCTCGGAATTTCGGAAAAATTTTGATGCCAAACGACTATATGTGATAAGCGGAGATGGAAAAACAAAAAAAAAAAAAAATTATATATATATATATATATATATATATATATATATATATATATATATATATATATATATATATATATATATATATATATATATATATATATATATATATATATATATATATATATATATATATATATATATATATATATATATATATATATATATATATATATATATATATATTAGGGTGTCCCAAGACATAGAGCAAAAAAATTTTTTTGCAAAATTTTATACGCATACCCGCTAAATTTTTTCCAATTAACCTTAAAAACTTAAATTAAAAGTTTTACTGCGATTGGATGACGATAACCCGTGCCGACTTGAAGTTGAACTTTAACATACGAGCTTTTACTGCGATTACTGTGCAATTATTTGAGAAATTATTTTACTCTCATTAAATAAAACGCCAATGAATTAGAAAAAGATATTACTTCGGTCTGAAAGTCCTAAGTATTACATTCTCGAGCCAAAAATGAAATTCTTACCCCATTTATCGACGTTTTAGGACTTACTGCTTCCAAAAAACACTGTATGTCTGTCTGCCGTCACAACCGACGAAATCTAGAACACCGCTGGAAGGGATCTCAAAAATTTTTGTTTCTTAAAATAGGATTACTCAATTGTAACAGCCAAAATGACGATGTGTTCAATAGCTGTACGGGAAGTGTGTCAGAAAAGTCAAGTATGTCAAAACAAGGAGATATGCCTATTTTTTGCTTAAAAACGTTCATTTTAAGTGATTGCGTATAGGAACATTGAATTTGGAGAAATTTTGATGGTCGGTATTGGTATGTGAAACCAAAATCTAGATTATTGCATTATAAGTTTGTCAAAAAAATGTTGTCAAGTGTGTCAAAAGAATGATTTTCATTTTACTTAATTTTTTGGAACAATATGAAATTAATTATTTGTTTGACATGAAATGTTATCGAACACGAAATTGGACATGGAAATTTTCGATTTTGTTATAATTTTTGGAATATTTTAAAAATTTTTGAATTTTTGAAAAAAGTTTCAATCTTTGATTTTGTAATAATTTTTGGAATGTTTTTAGAACATTAAAAAAATTAATTTATGATCTGTTATAATTTTCCGGCACTTATTAATATTTCGTGTTAGTTTTGTAATAAATTTCTAAACAGAAATAAAAAAATATTTATACTTTAACAAAGAGTATTATGTTTGATATACATCGCTGCCCAAAACTAAAAGCAATGTCCTCATAAAAGTTTTTTGCCGAAAACTATATCAAAATCCTTAATCCAGACCGAAGTCTTGATATCTCAGAGCTTGAGATTTCAGTCCCTCCATATTTTAATATTATTTTTAATTACAACAACTATTACTAAGTATGTTTTCTTTTCAATGTTTGCTGTTCACAGTCCGGATATAACATCTTGTGCTTTTGTACGCAACATAACAAATATTGCCTCAATTGTAATTAAACAATGAAAGTCCTGCATTAATTAGACCGCTCTTTCAGCTGTATCTGAACGATACACCTGAAATGCTTTAAGCATTGATATCTCCTTTTTAATTATTATTTCTATTATCATTTCATCTACTTTCAATTTATCAATTTTGGAAACAGGCACCATTCCACCTTTTCTCTATAGCATTCTATTTTATGATGATCAACTTTTTGCCAATGATCTCTAATTTTTTGAAAAAGTGGAATGTCCGGGCTTATTATAGGCACTTGTTTTATTTTCACTTCAAAAAGACTTTTTAACACCAGCTCGTACATGTGATGGTTGCAAGCGAATGTATTATGTATATTTTTTGTTTAGAACTACCTAGCTCGACGGACATATTTATTTTTCAAGAAAAATTCGTATAACCGACAAGACATTTAGAAATTATAAGCACATCAAAACAGGTATGCGCGCTAAAGTACACAATCAAGTATTGAGATGTTTAGGTCCAAGTCGGCACGGGTTACTGTTATTTAAATTGCATGAAATTTTTTTTACAGTTGTTTTGACATAAAAGAAAAAAAATTAAAGGGTATGCGTTAAAAACAAACAATTTTCATTTTTCTGGGACACCCTAATATATATATATATATATATATATATATATATATATATATATATATTAGACTGGTCGTTAAAAACTAAATTTTCCGAGACGCCCCCTAGAAAAATTCTTTGTGGTCAAAAAACCACAACGGCATTATTTTTTTTTTTTTAAATCAAAAGAACACGTGCCGCAAAATCGTCGAAGTTGAATTTTTGAAAAATTCGTAGATTTTTTCAAATATCTCATAAAATATGCAGATGTCAAAAAAAATCACATGACCATTTTTGTAGGAAATTTAATTTTCTACAAAAAAGGTCTAGTTCATTTTTTCCCGAAAACGTATAGTTCTCAAGATATTTTGAAAATGAACTTGTAAGTTTTCGTAATTTTTAAAAAACATAAAAAATAAAGATGACGGAAAAGTCCTAATTTTTTTCTTATGCTATAGAATGAAATGTATAAAAAAATAATCGTGACAAAAAAAATTAAAATTAGTACTTTTTCGTCGAAATTTTCATCATTTGGTTTTACGAGTTTTGAAGAATTTCAAGTTTTATTTCAAAATATCATCAGAAATATAGGTTTTAGGAAAAAAATGACTTGGACCTTTTTTGTAGAGAATTAAATTTCCTACAAAAAAGATCATATGATTTTTTTTGACATCTGCATATTTCATGAGATATTAACAATTTTATCAAAAAATAAACTTCGGTGATTTTGCGGCACGTGTTCTTTTGACTTAAAAAAAAAAAATTAGTGCCGTTGTGGTTTTTTGACCACAAAGAATTTTTCTAGGGGGCGTCTCGGAAAATTTAGTTTTTAACGACCAGTCTAATATATATATATATATATATATATATATATATATATATATATATATATATATATATATATATATATATATATATATATATATATATATATATATATATATATATATATATATATATATATATATATATATATATATATATATATATATATATATATATATATATATATATATATATATATATATATATATATATATATATATATATATATATATATATATATATATATATATATATATATATATAACGATATGAGGTATAACGGAATTTAGCGGCACTCTCACGGTCGCATTTTTCGACCTACACCAAAATAATTTTCTGTGTATGTTTCGGCAAATAATGTCTTGGACAAGTTCGTGAACTGGTCATATCCGGGTACCGGTTAAGCGGCTAGAGCCTAAAAGTCGAATAATCTAGGGCGCTATAACTTCCGTTTTAATAATAATATTTTAATAAAATTTAAAAATATTGAATATTTGAACCTTTTTCTATCATTTTTATCCAGATGACAACTTTGGCGTTTCAGATTCCTCAAAAATCAGCTGTTTTAAAAATTTACTAAACTTTGCTGCCCTTGATCTAGCTGAAATGGCCAAGCTCATATTTGAAAACTTTTTTTCACGTACTTCAAATATAAATCTTTCCAGAATTTAAAAAAAAAATGATCCAAGTCCAGAGGTTGAGCCGCTAAGTTTGTTGAAACCAATACAAACGCGAACGGCTATGCTTTCATCATTTTTGAGTTTATGTTGTTTTAACTCCTATTTTCTCTTAGATACATTTTTCATTTATAACGTCAGAGATTTTCAACATTCTAACAAAATAGGTTCCAATTTTATAAGCATTATACTACACCTATTGTGTGAAAAATCTAAAGCCAGTGAATACCACTAAGAAAATTATAAAAACCGAAAAAAATTGAAAAATAAATAAATAAAAACACAAAACAAATCATATCTAAATTCATGCATACAATGGGCGCTTAAAAAATTAAGTATATGAAACGTATTTTTACCAATCAATTAGACTAAATAATTACAGATAAGTGTTAAACTTATAAACATTAAACAAAATAACCGTAATCCCAAACAACCTTAAAATAAATTTATTGTAGATAGATAAAACTACATACATCACCCCTAAAATCAAATTAAAGTTTTTTTTCTTTGTCTATTTAAAAAAAAAACAAAACTTGTGGGAAAATGAAAAGAAGGAGTTAAGTATTGGTTTTTGTATATAGGTATTTGTTTTGTTTTCGAATTGTTTAAAAAAAACAACATTTGAATATTATGAGATTGATAATGTTTTTCTAATATTTTTTTAGCTAGATTTTTTTATAGGTAGATTTCATAGAAAAATTACATTTTCTATTTACCAAAATGAATTGCATTTTGGGTTAAACTAAATTTCCAAGCGGTTTTTAGAAGATTGCATATATTTAATGAGGTATTTACTTTTATGTAAGAAAATGTTAGTAAAATACGTGAAATAGAGAGATAATAGATCTGCAAATGGAAATGATAATTAAAACAATGTGTGTATGGAAATTGTTCTTAACATGTTGAAAATATTGGTTGGAAAAAATGTTTTGCGTTGTTGTAGTTGTATGCACCTATATATGTGATGTATGCGTATGGATAGTTGTAATCATATTAGAAGCAAAAAATGGTTTAAAAAACCGTTGAAATTATGCAATGGTAATTATCACCTTATAATCGTTTCTAAATTAGTTTAAACTAGACTGTTAGAAGTGTTAGTTGCAACAAAAATTATAAGTCAACAAAATAAGAATAATTATTTTAATTATTTGATATATAATTATTTAATGCTAAAGTCGTGTTTCAAATGTTTTCGGTGAAAATTTCCAGCTTCCTACGAAAAACAACAAAAAAAAAAATCTTGTACTCTACCTCAGTGGCGGTAATTAAATTTTTTTAGGTAGATTTCGCATAATTTTAGTTAATTTTATATCTATTTTAATTAATTTTACATTCATTTCCATTAATTCACAATATGTTTTTTAAAATGAATTGTTAGTTTTATTTGTATCTAATGTTAGTTTTTTTTAAAGTAATCTGATAAATCCGATTCTAATTGCACACATAACTGTCTGATCCCGAAATCTACCTATTTCTAGCGGATATACCTGCCGCTCGGACTCTTTTTATTTCTTTTAAATAATATAAAAATGATTTTTTTTTATTCATAAATTAGTTATAAAATTCCATTTTACAGCATTTCAATTTACCGATAATATAGCTTTTTTTAAATAAATCTTTATCCTCAAACCAAAACCCCCTATATAAGACTGATTCATTTTTTAGCACAGAAATAATCGTGAACTTGTAGCGCCACTTTGAAATAAAAACTCAACATAAAAAAATTCAAAAAATGTTTAACGCCATCTGGAAGAATAAAACTCCATATCTGTAAAAAAATTTACTCAAAAAAACGAATCCAATTTTTTGCATATTTCGTCAAGATTGGTTATGTTACGAAGCTTTAAAAATGCATTTGCTAAAGCAACTTTATTATCTATGGATCAACACGTTCAATATAACTTATCGTTTTTTTCTGTTGTTTTTTGTTTAACCCTGTTTGCAATGGTTTTTTTTTCTTTTTTTCGATTGCTGTATCATTTTGTGATGATGTTGGTTCATGGATATTTGTATATAATGGTATGGACTTTTGTTTTCTTAGAGCATTTTGTGAATATCAAGGAGAACTCAGGGTTTAAAATAAAAAAATATTGTTAGTCAAATTATAGTAAAATGAAGTTTTTAGTTACATTAGTAAAATTATGAATAGAAATTTTTCTTCAATATTAAGAAAAAATAATTAATTGTTTGTTTTGTAATCAATTGATGTGATTAATTGTGTATAAGTTATGGAAAAAATTATTACAAATTGTGTAAGCTTAAAATCTAAAATTGGAATGGTTGTATTTGAATAAACAAAATAATGTTAAAGATTTTTACTCAGACGACCCGGACTCATTCACGACAATTTGTGTTGAGCGATGGGTTAACCCTACATTTCTGCAAACAAATTATTGGTTATGAATTCTGTAACTGGCCTAGAATCGAATAAAATTCATCCTATTCGAGCAATCGCTCTGTCAAATGAGGACGTTTTTGTTCCTTGCCCATATACAATAGAAGAAGTGGAAGTGGCCATAAAAATCTGGAAAATAGCAAATCACTAGGTATCGATGGAAGCCCTGCAAAACTATTTAAAATGGAGGAGCAGCTCTTGTCTAACGAATATACGACCTGGTTCTGGCAATCTGGGACCACGAAAACTACCTCCTGAATCGAAAACAGTTGCCATTGTTCCACAACACAAGAAAGGTGATCGCCTTAAGTATGCAAATTATCGGGAAATCAGCAATGCGATTAGTTAGTATTTTATATGCGAACTGCATATAAAATACTAACTAATATCGTACGTGCTTGACTCATCCTGTTCGCCGTATCTATCATCGGTGACTTTCAGTGTGGTTATCGTCCTAGCCATTCAATCACAGATCAATTTTTTACCATTAGGTTAAGGATGATTCTGGAAAAATGTTGGGAGTACAACATCATATGTCTTGTTATCACAGTGAAACTACATTCTCTGTGTAAACTCACAACATTGTGATCAAATTGTAGAATAGTAATTGAAGGATTCGTTTCTCTTTTGATACAACATCAGATGTTTGACAAGATGATGCACTCATGCCCATTCTATTTAATTTGGCGCTTGAGTACGTGAAAAAAAAAGCCAAATTGAGACACAAAATTGCATATTTAACAAATCTAGTCAAATTCTTGGCTATGCAGATGATATTGCACTTTTCGGACGTAGACCAAGCAATATTAAGGATAGTCTCACACAGCTTGAAAGAAATGCTAAACGACTTGAATTATGCATCCTTACCGACAAAACTAAACTTTCAACAACATCCAGGAAGACATATCCCGGCAATCTGGATACTGATGACTATGAAGTAGAACGCCTACAAAACTTCATACCTCGGGTCTTTAATAATATCATCAAATGACATACAGGCAGATATCAAAACCCGTGTTTCTGCTACATACAGAACTTTCTACGCCTACATAAAATTTCTGCGATTAAAACATCTTTCGCGGTCGTGCAAACTCACACTTCACAAAGCCTTAATCCGACCTGCGCTTACCTTTAGCAGTAAACTTACACATTGACTACCTCCGATTGTAGAGTTCTTTCAACATTTGAGAGGAATAACTTTGATGATTCATAATCAACTTAGCCACTGTAAAAAACTAGTGATGATTATTTCTTTTATATTTTGTACCAAAACAATTTATTTTGCGGTTGTACTTCATTAACAACTTCTTTAACGCTCTTCATGTATACAAGCGGCTAATAGCAACAATGCATAGTAATTTTTTTTCATAAAATTGTTTTTTAATGAATGGTGCGGGAAGTAGTTCTGTACAACAGTGGTATCAATCATGACAACAACCGTTAATATAATAGCACCATGAAATAAAACTAAAACCAGCTAGTAGAGCATTCAAATCCGAATATTCGAGTATTCGACAATCCGATTAATTTGGGTATATTTTAAGTATTTGTTATTCGAATATTTATACGCGAATATTCGAATATTTTTTATCTCCCAAAATATAATGGTTTTCCATTCCTTCATTTCTTTTTTAAGCTTCAAAACTAAGAAACGTCAATATTTTAAGGTAAACAATTTTATTACAAAAAGTCCGAGCGGCAGGTATATCCGCTAGAAATAGGTAGATTTCGGGATCAGACAGTTATGTGTGCAATTAGAATCGGATTTATCAGATTACTTTAAAAAAAACTAACATTAGATACAAATAAAACTAACAATTCATTTTAAAAAACATATTGTGAATTAATGGAAATGAATGTAAAATTAATTAAAATAGATATAAAATTAACTAAAATTATGCGAAATCTACCTAAAAAAATTTAATTACCGCCACTGAGGTAGAGTACAAGATTTTTTTTTTTGTTGTTTTTCGTAGGAAGCTGGAAATTTTCACCGAAAACATTTGAAACACGACTTTAGCATTAAATAATTATATATCAAATAATTAAAATAATTATTCTTATTTTGTTGACTTATAATTTTTGTTGCAACTAACACTTCTAACAGTCTAGTTTAAACTAATTTAGAAACGATTATAAGGTGATAATTACCATTGCATAATTTCAACGGTTTTTTAAACCATTTTTTGCTTCTAATATGATTACAACTATCCATACGCATACATCACATATATAGGTGCATACAACTACAACAACGCAAAACATTTTTTCCAACCAATATTTTCAACATGTTAAGAACAATTTCCATACACACATTGTTTTAATTATCATTTCCATTTG
Source organism: Diogma glabrata (assembly GCA_963693315.1). Taxonomy (NCBI): domain Eukaryota; kingdom Metazoa; phylum Arthropoda; class Insecta; order Diptera; family Cylindrotomidae; genus Diogma; species Diogma glabrata. Next base: position 379,852,449 of record OY856186.1, on the reverse strand, counting down.
CAGATCTATTATCTCTCTATTTCACGTATTTTACTAACATTTTCTTACATAAAAGTAAATACCTCATTAAATATATGCAATCTTCTAAAAACCGCTTGGAAATTTAGTTTAACCCAAAATGCAATTCATTTTGGTAAATAGAAAATGTAATTTTTCTATGAAATCTACCTATAAAAAAATCTAGCTAAAAAAATATTAGAAAAACATTATCAATCTCATAATATTCAAATGTTGTTTTTTTTAAACAATTCGAAAACAAAACAAATACCTATATACAAAAACCAATACTTAACTCCTTCTTTTCATTTTCCCACAAGTTTTGTTTTTTTTTTAAATAGACAAAGAAAAAAAACTTTAATTTGATTTTAGGGGTGATGTATGTAGTTTTATCTATCTACAATAAATTTATTTTAAGGTTGTTTGGGATTACGGTTATTTTGTTTAATGTTTATAAGTTTAACACTTATCTGTAATTATTTAGTCTAATTGATTGGTAAAAATACGTTTCATATACTTAATTTTTTAAGCGCCCATTGTATGCATGAATTTAGATATGATTTGTTTTGTGTTTTTATTTATTTATTTTTCAATTTTTTTCGGTTTTTATAATTTTCTTAGTGGTATTCACTGGCTTTAGATTTTTCACACAATAGGTGTAGTATAATGCTTATAAAATTGGAACCTATTTTGTTAGAATGTTGAAAATCTCTGACGTTATAAATGAAAAATGTATCTAAGAGAAAATAGGAGTTTAAACAACATAAACTCAAAAATGATGAAAGCATAGCCGTTTGCGTTTGTATTGGTTTCAACAAACTTAGCGGCTCAACCTCTGGACTTGGATCATTTTTTTTTTAAATTCTGGAAAGATTTATATTTGAAGTACGTGAAAAAAAGTTTTCAAATATGAGCTTGGCCATTTCAGCAAGATCAAGGGCAGCAAAGTTTAGTAAATTTTTAAAACAGCTGATTTTTGAGGAACCTGAAACGCCAAAGTTGTCATCTGGATAAAAATGATAGAAAAAGGTTCAAATATTCAATATTTTTAAATTTTATTAAAATATTATTATTAAAACGGAAGTTATAGCGCCCTAGATTATTCGACTTTTTAGGCTCTAGCCGGATATGACCAGTTCACGAACTTGTCCAAGACATTATTTGCCGAAACATACACAGAAAATTATTTTGGTGTAGGTCGAAAAATGCGACCGTGAGAGTGCCGCTAAATTCCGTTATACCTCATATCGTTATATATATATATATATATATATATATATATATATATATATATATATATATATATATATATATATATATATATATATATATATATATATATATATATATATATATATATATATATATATATATATATATATATATATATATATAATTTTTTTTTTTTTGTTTTTCCATCTCCGCTTATCACATATAGTCGTTTGGCATCAAAATTTTTCCGAAATTCCGAGATGAAGCCCATTGCAATAGGTAGATTTTTATATGAAATCTACCTAAAAGTGTTTGACGTATAAACTCCGCTTAATATTGTATTCAAAGAACTTAGCGAAAAAAATTCAATACTTATGACAGCCGAAGGCATATGCAAATTCTTATTTACTTCTCTAACGGAACTGAACAGTGATTTAAGTTAAATCTTACTCCACGAAATCAGAAAATGAATGGATCAGAAAAAAAAGAAAATAACCTGAACAACCTTATTTCTATATCTTGACACCGGAGTTATACCACAATCGAACAAATATTTTGATTACGCAAAAAAGCTGCTGTGAAAACTTTCCTTTCTCGCCTCCTCAGCCTTCAAAGATGTACCAGATCCTAGCGATGAAAACAGTAATAAAGTTGCAGGTATATATAAATGACGCACTTGCAGTCAACAATCAAAGTAAAAATATTTTGCAACAAAAGCTGCAACTAGCGATTAGCTCAATTACTGATTCCACGACATGAGATACAGTAACAGTGGTAATGAAAATCGCGGTTAATAGTTTAAAAAAACATTTTTGCTATATAAACTCGTTCAAAACAAGAACAGATAAATTCGACAATTTGATTAATGCTCTATTGACTATCAGCCCCACTTCAACAAAAACTGAAAGAGGTTTCTCTACAGCGGGATATCTGAAATAAGAAGTAGCCTAAAATTTAAACATCTAAACGCACTTCTCTTTTTCAAATGCATATTTCAAGAAAATAAATAAAATAAAATGCATAATATGTTAAACCTGTTGGATTTTATTCATAGTTCTTAGTACTTCTTTTACTATTCGAATACTAACCGAATATTCGGATATTTAAAGAAAAAGATATTAGATATTCGGATAACTCAAAATAACCAGCTAGTCAATGTTTTTTCAAGAGTCTGCCGTTTAGTGAAGCAAGAATAGTGATACAACTGATAACTATATCCTCAATATTAGAAATTTACATAATCCTCAACAATCACCTTTTCATTATGGTAAAACGAAACTCGCATTTACACAATTTTGGTTCCTGTGTATTTTGGCTTAAAAATTTTCATATTTACATAATTAATCAACAATTACCTGTTTATTTTGGTGCAATAGTTTTGGAATTTAAACAACAAAATTTCAACAATCGTCTATGTTTTTTGGTGCAACACTTTTTGTGCAACACATAATTAATCAACGATCACCTGTTTATTTTGGTGCAAAAATTTTTGCATTTATGTAATAAATTTTTAACTATCACCTGAGTATTTCGGTGTAACAAAACAATTATTTATATAATTTTTTCGATACTTACATTTTTTGGTGCCAAATTTCTTTTATTTATATAATTTTATCGTTAGCCACATGTTTTGGTGCAACATCAGTTTTTGATTTTCTGTAAATTACAAGGAGGATTCTGAACCAATCATGTGATGAGTCTAATTCTCTTTAATAATGTTGTGTAAGTCATAGATTAGGGAGGGGTCGAGATGGTCTTTTAATTCCTTCTGTTGTTTTTGAGTCTTTAGAGCCTACCTTCCACTCAGCCATCGAGTATTGTAATGATGTCAGGGTAAAGTTTTTTTATTCAACGTACTGAAGCTAGTTGGAACAAACTCTAGGTGCGCGTATCACGAAGTCGTTAGTATTGCTTATAGTAATCCTTACTTCTAATCAACTGCTCGTTACAAATCTAGAGTTACACAATAGCAGACACATTTTTGTCGGACAAGGTTTCCCTCGTGTTTTTAAACAAATATTCACAACCCATAGTTGAAAAATATTGTGGTAGCAAATTTACAAGATCCCGGGCAATCAGCATTTTTCGGAGCTTGCCCCAACGAAAAAGCGATCGAATCAAAGAAAATGGCAGAATAAAAGTTTCCAGACTCGTCAAAGGATGGCGCCTCACGAAGTATAAAATATGTGGTAATCATCAAATGAAATCAGCGCGGGCCCAGACTCTAGTAGATACGATGAGCAATGCTTTTCTCAAATAGAACAAAAGCTCCCGTCGTAATCTTATATTATGTTTCGTTGTTACCTTTCATTCTGATGCCTGAATTTGTTACCAGTAATATCATCCATTCACAACAAAAAGCCGAATCTGAAAGCGTTCAACACCTCAGAGCTGTAATTGGAAAAAGCTTGTAATTCACTTAGGTATGTGTGATACAGATTGCAGACCGTTTTACCCATATGTTTTTTTTTAACGAAAACACATCACATTATATTCTACAAAAACCTTATTCATATAAATTAAGCTACTTTAAATAAATTTCCGTTTAAAATATATAAAAAACTATACATATGTATATAAGTAAAGCTTTCAAAATCGTTTATATATCAATTAAAGCTTATCGAATAAAATTCTTTCATACAAACTTTTCCTATTAATTATCATATTAAGCTTCTTCGAAAATCCAATTTAATTAATTTGATTTATATTAAAAAAAATTAGCTTCTTAAACACAAAATCTCTTATTAACTTAAATTCAAAAAAAAAATTACATTATTATATTCAAGAAAACTGTCATCAAAAAAAATCACACAGACAGAAAATGCTGAAAAATTAAAAAACTAACACCATCTGACTGCATAAAATTTTCTTTTCGTTTAATTTATGGTTACATTTTTGAAAAAAAAAAATTCTTAATTTTTTCTTTCTCGGTCTTCGTTAAAATAATATAATAATGAGAAAATGAAGTAAATCCTACTTAACGGTATATTTTAATTAATTTATAAAACTTTTTTCCGTTGTTAATTCGTTGCTAAAGAAAAGTAAAATAAATAACGTGAGTGAAACGAAAACGAGTCAAAGATTATAAAATTTGACCATACTGTCTCATGCTAATTATACAATATGAAAAACGTTAACGGTGGATTAGTGCATAGTAGAATTTTTTTCAACTCTGAACTTTGATAAAAAACGCTTTTAAGATAGGAAATATATAAAAGTCATTGATTTGATTCTAACTCAATATGATTTTTTGTTTTGGCAAACAAAGAGAACAGTTTTGGTGATATGTAAATTTTTTTAAATTTTTGATTTACGAGTTTGACAAGCTCACCATTGATTCCTGCTATTGAAATATAAGTTAGCATGATATATCATATACCATTCCTTGATGATGGAACATACATTGCTTGATGATGGTACCTTAGTGTTTGATCGAAGGAAAGAGTACGTCACATGTTCATTTCGTCACTTTAATCATTGAAGAAGAGAGTAGAGAGTAGAGAAGTAGAGAGTTCAGAGAATATGTTGCTTGAGGGATTAATGGTAAACCGAATTATAGTTTTGTTCCTTCAAATTTTTTAAAAATTAAAAAAAACAACAATTGCTTGATATTGATGAAAGTTGATATATTTCAAGTCCTGTCCATAGAAAAGTAACGAAATTTGAGATATTAGATTATAGGCAATATTTTTACTACTAAAAGCCTTATCTAAAATAGGCAAGCATTCTCATTGACACATCTGACATCTGACAGTAAATACGGTTTTCCAAACAAAACGTCAAAAGCTGATTTATTTTACTTTTTTGCCCGAAAACAACTAAGAGCGTCTATTAGTGCAGATGTGAAAAGTTTTGACTGCTGAAATAAAATAAAGAATTAAGTCAATTTTATCAATAATTTTTGTCAAAGGCGTGTGTAATTTAACATAGTTCAATTATTAATAAGTTTAAAATAAATAACCCGACCAGAAACCTGCATAAAGCATATAAATCATCAATATCACATAGTATTGGGTTAACCCATATCCATAAGGTCATGCCCCATGGCGACATAGCAAATAAAAGCCAGAAAGAGACATTCAACATGTTAAGCGGCTCTAAACCAAAATTATAAAAATTCAGCAATTCGAAACTCCATGGGCAAAACAATCAAACGTACAACTGAGTATGTATACCATACATTTCGAAACGGGACAAAACATAGGTGAACTTTTAAACATCAAATACCTGTTCCACCAAAGGATCCACTTTAAAAAACTCAAGAAAACAGACATCATCCAATGCCAGAGATTTGGTCACATCAGTCAAAATTGTGCTTACAACAAAAAAAGCGTGAGATCTGGGGAGTACCCTGAAGCAGGTCTTTATAATAGGGAAAAGGGGAACCAGGAAAACAAACCAGCAGCTTATGCAAAATGTGGACAGGAAGGACACCCGGCCAGCTACCGTGGATGCAAAGCCTATCTAAAATTTAAAAATAATAGGGAAGTAAATAAGGGAAAAGCTAGAGAACTCATGAATTCAATAAAAGAGAGAGTGATTAGGGCTATTAATAACTTCGCAACACCAGGCAGATCGTACACTAATGTAATTAACTTTAATAAGGACATAAATACTGACAACAACCACAAATAGAACCATCTTTCAGATTTCGTTAATGAGTCAAACAAGCTGTTCAACATGTCACTAGGTATCCTTCTAGAAAAAATGAATCTGTTCTGGACAAAATATATTGTTAATTGCGGCAGAATACTTACAAGTCATTATTCGTCTAGCCCAAAAATAATATGGCGAGTCTTAATCTTACAATATTCGCTCAGAACGATAACTCACTCATCTCCAACCACAAATGTCTTCAATTATTCGAAACTCTAAAATCCACTAATCCGACTGCAGCTCTCATCTCTAATGCACCTGAACAACAGACACAAGCTACACCTTGAAAACTATAATATCATCAGACAAAACCACAACGTAGGCACAGCAATCTTTCTTAAAAAGAATCCCATTTGATTGTCAAACAATCTCGGCCACCCTAATCGAAATTAACCACATAGACATACAGAAGAGAAATCGCCCTATTTTATTAGGTGCAACATACATTCCTTGCAGCCCAGGACAAGGAATGAAACAAGATTTTGATAACTTACTTAACATATTCAGCAATAGAGATGAGGTAACCATCGGGGAAGTCTTTAATGCGAGAAAAAAATAATGGGGACAGCCTAAATAACGTAAATGGCAACCAGTTATTGGGTATACTAGAAGAAACAAATTGGCTCGACTTCGAAATTGTAAACCCTCCAGACCCAACGTTCCCTAGATCTGCGTCATTTATTGATATATTCTTGCTATCTTCAGTATGTCTTAATAAGTCAGCCGATCAATTAAACTTCTCATGTTCCACCTTACCTGGGATCTCAGACCATTTTGCAATTCAATTAAACATTACACTAAAAAATTTTAACCCGTTGCTGAGAGCACAGAACCACCCTCTTTCTTTTGAACACTCATATTGGGACCTCTACATGTCAGATCTTTGCATAGCTATTACGGACCTTAACATTCCACACCTGAGAAATTTGAGCAACGAGGAAATCGAAACACATATTAGTACGATAAACGAAGCAATATTAAATGTGAACTCTAAACACGTAAAACAAATGTGTCCTAAGAATTTAAAATATGGCAACCTCTCTGATGTGGCGTTGAAGATGCTCAAATTGAAACATATTTGGTCTACCAAGTTAAAAAGAGTTTTTCACAAACATAATCAACATCGAATACATAGAACTTAAGGCGAGAATCGAATGCCTCAACGTCTGCCTAAAAAAATGAATAGTAGCTTTAGGCAGAGACTAGAGGCCATTAAACCCCCACCCCAAACCTTTAAAGAAATAAATAGGATCACCTGCCAGAAAATATGGCAAAACCAACTTGAGATACCCAATTAAGGACGGCGACAACACTTATAATGACATAAGTGACAAACTAAATGCTTTAACTTAACTCAACTTTTAACTTAGTCATGACGAACAAGTTCATAAACACCTGGAATAATCTTTCCAGAGACAATGAAACTCTCCTAACCGAATTCTCTCAACAGAACACTGCACTGAATCCAGTGAAACCAGAATTTTTCTGTAACCCAACGCTTATTTTCGCCACAATCAAATTTCTGAATAACAAAAAATCGATGGGACCAGACAAAATTTCAAACTTCTTCATCAAACAAGGAATCAAACAATTAGCAGAACCTCGGACGATCATCCTAAATAACTGCCTAATTAACGGACTCTTCCCGAACGCTTGGAAAGTAGTAAAACTTATTCCTATCCCAAAAACTATAGCTCTTCTTCGGAAAAAATGCAAAAGTTACTTGATCATTTTGATGAAAATGACGAATTTTTACCTAACGAGCAATTCGGCTTTAGGAGAGGGCACTCCACTAAGCATGTGCTTCTTTATCTGCAGTACAACATCCTTAAAGGATTAAACAACAAAAAACGCACTGTATCTTGCTCACTGGATTTAGAAAAGGCTTTTGACCTAACGTAGCCGAAAGGGCACATTCATAAACTTCAAAGAGCTAACACTCCTCCCCACTCACTTCGCATTCGAACAAGTTTCCTCACGAGCAGAAATCTATTCATAGAAATCGACAATCAGAGACTAAATATCATCCCAGTGAGCTCAGGCGTCCAACAAGGGTCCATCCTAGAACCATAGCTGTTCAACACATACATTCACGACATTTCAACCCGTTCGTCAAACGACTCCAAAACAGTACTTTACGCAGATGACACAATCGTTCTCGCTCAGGATGAAAGACCGCACATTGCATTGGCCAAGCTTAAGAAACACATTGTTCTCATCAAAAACTTTTACAAAACTTTGGGAATCAACACCAATGTTAAGAAATGTCAAGTAATATGCTTTAGGAATGCAAGTGGAAAAAGACACCACCTTGTAGTGCGTGAAAGTAAACAATTGACTCTTCAAATCGAGAATATTAACATCAACGCCATCGACAAGATCAAATACCTAGGAATCAAACTTCAAAACAAAAACCTCTACAATCAACATATAAGAGCGTCTCTAAATAAAGCCAAGGGTGAAGCTTCAATGTTCAAACCTATCCACTCACCAAGCAACGTTGAAAGCAGAACCAAACTGCTAGCATACAAAATCTTTATAAGACCAATCCTAACATACTCGTTTTCCATTTGATTTACAATAAGCCCAACAGTGGCAAAAGAACTTCTAGTTTTTAAAAGAAAGATTCTTAGGCACTGTCTCTCCAAATTTAGGAGAAGAAACAAAAAATATATTCACTGTAGAATAATCTATAAAGAATCGGGCATAATACCCATTTTACAATGCTCCTTCAATCTCTCCACGACAAGGCTGAAAAAGTAACAATTTCATCCAAACCCACTTATGAGAAATATTTACAACGACAATGTACTAACTTCACTAGAAAATAGTCCATACTATAATATGTCTCCTATTAGTTTAATAGATCTGATCTTCGATCTGAATCAAAGTAGCGATAGACAAACGTTGCTTTTTTGTCCTGTAATTTTTATAAATTTCGAAACTAAATTATTTACAAAAAATAATAATTTTCAGATCTTTTTTCTATTTATTTACGACTAAGATCGAAGCCGGAAACACAACAAGTAGGGTTGATCACCAAACGGGCATTTGGAACAGGCGAAGAGTTCCACATACATTTCCATCTTTCTTTCATATCAAACTTTACTTCGGAACTTACATTCGGAACAAATAACCATGATGGTTTTCTTGATGACAAACGAGATTCAGGCAGGTCTTGCAAAATGTCATAAAGAATTGAGTTTTGATGTAGATGACACTTTCCAAATACTTTAATGCAAGCTACTTCACGTCTTAATATCCCAGGTTTAATGTTGGCTAAGAAAGAAAGCCATGGTAAATGTGTTGATTTTAAAGTTCCAGTTATAATTCTCAAAGCATTGTTAAGTTGGACATCAATTTTATGTGTATGAGAAGAGTTAAGCCAAACAGGGGCACAATATCAGCGCAAGAATAGGCTAGTGCAGGAACTGAAGATCTTAACTATCGTTTTGTTTAAGAATCGGGCAGTCGCGGAAATTTTCAAAATTTTTTTTTACAAATTTGTTATCAATCGATCGTTCTTGGCTGTCTCTCGAAAACTCTATGAGATTGGGTTGGTAGGACCCACATCCACCCCTATACATCCTCTTCAAGTTTTAGCATATAAAAATCTATATAAAATAAATGAGAAGAGATAAAAATAATTTAATGGCACCATTATCTTTCATTCAGACCGGCGCAACTTTTGAGTTCAAAAGTTGGTTTGCACCCCACCCCCAACCAACCCTGTGGGTGGGGTTAACACATTAAATGAGTAAAATATGTCATGTGGGGTATCGTTAGAATCAGAATTTTATAACAAATACAATCCCCTATGCTACTCTGATTGGTGACATAACCATTTATTACTCCCAAGGGGGTACCCTTATCGTAGAAAAAAATATTTGTTTTGCATGTCATGTTTGGTGTCGATTTCAATATAATCGGGGATGCTGAGTTCAATGATGATGATAAATATGGGGGCCGGACTCGGGAGAGTCCAAAAAGGGGTGGAGGTTGGGGGGTCGGTTATAAAAAATATCGAAATTATCGTCATAATAAAAATTGGAGTCGGGCTCAGGGTAGTCCAATAATAGGTGGGGGTTGGAGGGGGGTCGGTTACACAAAGTATCGAAATTATTGTCATTATTATCGATTTTTACATAATCGAGGATGCTGAGTTCAATGGTGATGGTAAAAATGTTGAAAGGACTCAGGGTAGTTCAGTGAAGGGTGGGGGTTGGGGGTCTAGTCATGAATAGTATAAGTCCAACCCCAATTTTTATTATAACGATAATTTCGATATTTTTTATAACCGACCCCCCAACCCCCACCCCTTTTTGGACTATCCCGAGCCCGGGCCCCATTTGTATCTTCATCATTGAGCTCAGCATCCACGATTATATTGAAATCGATACCAAACATGACATGCCAAAAAATATTTTTTTCTACGATAGTGAGTAAAAAATGCGGGAGTAAAAAATGGTTATTTAACCGATCAGGAGTAATATGGGAAATTATATTTGTTATGAAATTCTGATTCTAACGATACCCCACATGACATATTTTACTCATTTAATGTGTTAACCCCACCCATGGGGTTGGTTGGAGGTGGGATTTGCAAACCAACTTTTGGACTCAAAAGTTGCGCCGGTCTGAATAAAAGATAATGGTGCGATTAAATTTTTTTATCTCTTCCCATTTATTTTATATAGATTTTTATATGCTAAAACATAAAGAGGGTGTAAAGGGGTGGGGGTGGGTCCTACCACCCCAATCTCGAAAACGTTTTCAGGAGACGGCCAAGCCCGATCGATTGATACCAAATTCATAAAATCGAGTCAAAAAAATTTCCAAAAACCACGTTTTCTGCCCGATTCTTAAAAATAACGATAGTTAATGTACAAAAATCAGCCCCCCTATTAGTTCCGGCATTTTTTCTAATGATATTCACTCTGGAACATAATTTTTTGGATAATTTTTCTAAATGCGCCTTAAAAAACAATGTTCTATCAAGTGTGACTCCTAGGTATTTATGAGTAGAATTAAAACGAAATGAAATCCCATCAAACTTGACTTTTAATTCTTTATGAGCTTCTTTGTTGTTCAAATGAAAGGCACATACTTCCGATTTAGAAGGATTAGGTATTAGTCTCCAGTTACGAAAGTAATTAGCGAATATTGATAAATCACTCTCCAAAACTATTTCACAGTTTTCTAAATTGGTTGTTTGAATAGCTATAGCAATATCAGCGGCAAATTGGAACAGCTTTGATTGAGTTGATGGTAAATCAGCCACATATAAACTGAACAAAATTGGAGAAAGAACGCTTCCTTGAACGAGACCATTGCTTAGACGACGACTTCAACTTGTTTTTCCATTTAATGAGACCTGAATAAACCGGTTACTTAACATCGATTCGATGAGATTTACCATACAGGAACAGCGTAAGGTTATTGCAAGTTTTCGAAGTAATTCATGTCTTCAACTAACTTATAATGCCATATTTCTCTATAATAATAATAATATTTCATGTCACACATATGTTACTTCGGTCTGAAAGACCTACGTATTACATTCATGAGCCAAAAGTAAAATTCTTACCCCCTCTTTTTTCGGCATTTCTCAACGTTTTAGGACCTACTGATCCTAAAAAAACAAAAAAAAAAATTAATGTCTGTCTGCCGGCCGACCGGCAGTCCGGCCGTCATTACCTACGCTGCTGCAGGGAAAACCGCTGGAGGGATTTCAAAAGTTTTTTTCTAAAAATAGGTATACTCAAGGGATAAGTCCGAAATGACGTTGTGTTCGATAACTGTACCGGAAGTGTGTCGAAAAAATCATTAAGTGTGTCAAAAACAGCAAATTTTCATATACTTGTCTTAAAAAATGTTCATTTTAAGTGATTACGAGTAGGAACATTGAATTTGGAGAAACCTTGATGGTAGAGATTGGTATGTGAGATCAAAAACTAGATTATTGCATTATAAGTTTGTCAAAATAATGTTGTCAAGTGTGTCAAAAGGAAGATTTTTATTTATTTTTTTACCAAATATTTTATAAAAAAAAATAAAATTAATTATTTGTTTGAAATGAATTTTATTATTATTATTGAGAATTATGGCATTATAAGTTTGTCAAAAAAATAATGTCAAGTGTGTCAAAATTGGAATTTTGAAAAAAGTTTCAAATTTTGATTTTGAAATAATTTTTGGAATATTTTTAAAGTTTTGAAAAAAGTTTGATTTTATTATAATTACTTCGGTCTGAAAGACCTAAGTATTACATTCATGAGCTAAAAGTGAAATTCTTACCCCCACTTTTTGGCATCTCTCGACGTTTTAGAGCCTACTGATTCTAAAAAAGCAAAAAAAAATGTATGTCTGTCTGCCGGCCGGCCGGCCGGCCGTCACAACCGACGAAATCTAGAAAACGGCTGAAGGGATTTGAAAAATTTTGAATTCTAAAAATAGGTACTCAATGGTAATAGCCGAAAGGACGATGTGTGCGATAACTGTACCAGAAGTGTGTCAAAAAATCGTCAAGTGTGTCAAAACAAGGAAATATTATAAAGATTTTGTAAGAATTTTTGGAATATTCTTAGAATTTTGAAAAATTTTAAATTTTTGATTTTATTATAATTTTTGGAATTTTGAAAAAAGTTTAATTTTATTTACCTAATTTTTACAATTTTTTTGGAATTTTTGAAGAAATATTAATTTGTGATTTTGTAATATTTTCTCGAAACGCTAAATGAAGAGGTTTTTGAGTAGTTTGCTGGGTGTATCATCTTTTCACTAATTTATGTTAATTTACGATCTGTTATAATTTTCCAGCAACGTATTGATGTTTTGTGTTAGTTTTGTAATAAATTTCTAAAAGAGATAAAAAAATTTTAATACTTTAACAAAGAGTTATCTTTGACATACATCGCTGCCCAAAACTAAAAACCATGTCTTATAAAAGTTGTTTGTCGAAAACTATATCAAAATCCTTAACCCAGACCGAAGTCTTGATATCTCAGAGCTGTGAGATTTCAGTCGCTCCAATTTTTTTTAATTGAAATCTGTTTAAAAGAATATTATTTAAAATTGAAGCTAGTAAACCCATCTACATAATTATTTAAATAAAAATCGTTTTTATTCAGACCCGTGAGTCTCCCTTACCGGTAAGTAATTACTTACCGCCTATATGATCGGTAAGTAATTACTTACCGACCTCTGATTTGTAAACGAAACTTATATACTATTGTTACGATTACAGAATAATCTAGACGATTACGGTCACTTCCAGGAAAATGAAATCAACAAAACACAACAATTGAATGAAATGAACCTTGTTGTTGTTGTACATATTCTTAGAAATAAGGTCTACATAAAACAAATGATTTTATTTTATGAATCAAATCAACGTAACGTAAAATAATCGAATATTCTAATATTTTCTCAAGGTTTCTGGAAAGTGATGTCGAATTATCTAGAAGTATTGCAGAAGGTATATAAGAAAATTACTTCTTGTAGTTTTTAATTAGTGTTATTTTAAACCTGCGATAGTGAAGTTGGAATTAGTTTTATTTTAGACCTGCGACAGTAAAGTGAAATTAAATGTAAAATTAGTTTTATTTTAAACCTGCGATTGTGAAGTTAAAATTATAAAAGTGATCTTTAAATTAGTGAATAAAGTTTTAAGTTTTATTGAGTATAGAAATATTTTGTGTATTATTTTGAACGTTGTGAATTGGAAATTTCCACAATAAACCGTTGGAGTTTCGAAGCTGTTGGAAGAATATTCTAGTTAGGAATATTGTGCGCTGTATTGTTTCCTGTTGTTGTGGAACAATTAAGGAGTTGAATACTTAATAAAACCTGGTGTGTTTGCTAACTAATCAGTGATCGACCTCAGAAAGAGATTGGGAACTGCGTTTATCGAATTGTGAGTTAGGCCAATTCGAAGTAAGGTTGGAAGAACGTAACACTATGTTTATTTACAAATCAGTAATTCGTAGTAGTTTTTTTGTAAAAAAACACACGGTCTCAGCTTCTGTTTTTAATAAAACAGAAGCTGAGACCGTGTATTTTTTTACAAAAAAACTACTACAAATTAAATATATTATCAGCATTTTTACAATACTACTAATTAAATCAGTAATTCATATGCTTCTTACAGTTTCAAGATGTCAATTGACTGGCTTTCTTTGAAATGACTGAAAAATATCCAATAAGTGATAAGCAACACACATAGTAGTCTATAAGCATACAGAGGATCCATAACACTTTCTCTCTGACGTGTATTTTTGAAGTCGAAAGGATGTTGGATAAGGTTTTTTTCAATCAACAATACACGAAACAAAAAAGTGATTAGTAAATGAAATACTTCTAAGTTGAACTAAGTCAATTTATAGCATTTAAAAAAAGGATAACACTCCAATCCATGTAAGGGTGAAGTGTGTCTACTAGGCCGACATTCTAACTTTCCTGAGGATCAAAATTATAGTTTAGTTTCTAAATAATTTTTATGAATAATGGATGAACTCCGACAGCATTACCGATGATGTTTGTACTCGTCTGAAAGGAGACAATATGAAACACTTAAAGTAGAGGCCTGATTCTCAGCCCAAAACTATAAGTTGGTGTGAGAAAAATGATTCTCTATACACCAATTGCCAACGAAGGAATACAGATAGCCGTAAGGTCTCCAAGATGTTTACTTCAGAAATAGAAAAAAATCAAAACAGGCATTTACAGAACCCAATGACTGATTGCAGAGAATTTACTCTATATCAAATATTCCTAATAGATCCATTACTTGTAGTTTGAGCTTGGTAAATGAAAACAATCAACATTATCTAAATCTCTCTGCATTTCGTTCAGTTATCTCATTTTGATATTTTTTTGAATTCAATTTAAGACTTTCTTTATAAAAATCTACTTCATACATTTTTTTTAAATCCTATATATAAACGTTTTATATACGTATATCGTAAAATTTCTAAAAAAGTCGAATAAGTCAGTCGAAAAAGTTGTACAAATATGGAGGAAAAAAACTCAAACACAAAACTCACGTTTCCTTTCTCACAAATGTTTAAGTTTCATTTGGATCAGGAAAAACAGTCAAATTTTCTTATTGAATTTAAATCAAGTGAAATAATTTTTTTTTATATCTTTCAATATTTTCATATTTTTTTTCTCGAAGGTTCAATGATAAATGGAAAACATATTCTTAAAGGATTTTTATTAGCTCTTCAAATTTAGTAAATCACATACATGAAGCATAAAGAGATTTTAAAAAGGGATATACATATTTATTGATTTTCTTCAAATATTTTTTCAATAAAAAAGAGTTGTTTTGTCGCATTTCATATTAGTAGCGACTAGCGATGCTATTGGAATTGAATTATATAGAACATAAAATTCATTAACTAATACCTTAACGCCTTTTAATACTACATTAGGGTGACTATTTTTTTTCTAAGTGAAATCAGTACATAATTTTAAAAGTTAAAATATGTACTATTCTTAGTCTCCCCTAATTCCTATGTCTCTTCTAAGTCGAAAAGTAAATGTGTAAAGCGAAGTAGAAAAACCTGGTTTTCATTTTTTAACAGTTTTAAGGAAATTCTGTTAAGTTGAGACCAACACCAATAGTTTGTAAAATACAACTTTCCACCACGATTGCTTGGGAAAACACAGGGTTAGAATTTTGATATATATTTTTCGTGTGTAACTGCCACAATTTAAAAATAAAAGTATTTTTTTTCAAGTCATTTTTATTACAAGTTCATACCAAACGATGACTCGTATAGTTTTATTTCTATATTTAAATTGGAACTTAAATTAAAATTTAACAATTTTCTTAAAAATCAGTACTTTCAGTACATAATTTTAGAAATCAGTAAAAATCAGTACCGCATATGTCTATCAGTACAGAAGCTAGAAAATCAGTACTGTACTGATAAAATCAGTACGAATGGTCACTCTATACTACATCGAAAACTTATTTAAAATTAAATAAAATATTTTGCTTAATTAAATCCGAAACCAAGCATATGTACATAGAAATACTCTTTAAAGCTTTCTGTGTTTACTTAAGATACTAACATCTCGAATATACATTCTATTTGTTCCAAATTCAGTTATTGTATGAATTTTCAAATGCCCTCAGGATAATAAACATTTGTCAAGTCGGTAAAACTTTTCTTGTTAATAATTTTTTATTTGTTTTCCTATGTGTGGATTATTACATAAGAGTATGGTGAGATTGCTTTCAAAATGAATTTCTTTCTATTTGTTTTTTTCTTTTTTCATTTCTTGGAATGTAGACGAAAAAGTTTTATGATGATGGTTTTGTTGCAAGTTGTGTGCATAGATTTGATAGTTGTATAGAATAAAGTTTTCAAGAAAAAGTAATTTATCAAGTTGTTTTGAATGGTGGATTGTATTTTAGTTGTTTGCTGTTACTAAAAGATTTAGCTTTTACACAGGTGTTTTGTTAGATTAAATAAAGAGATTATTCAAATAAGGAAAGAGGACAATTTTCTGAGATTGTTTTGTAAAAAATTTAAGAATGCAAAATAAAAACAAGTTAAAATTTTAGAATTTCGTTTTAGTTCCTTAAATTAATAGTCAAAGAATGTTATGGAACTGATTAGTTGTTTCGTTTGTTAGTAAAGAAAGCAAATGGCTCAATTTGAGCAGCAAATGCGTTTTTATAATATGTAGAAAATTTACTTGTTTAGCAGTAAATAAGTACAAATACGATGATACCCTTTCTTTTGTGCTGTTAAAATATTTTAGGGTTTATACGAAATCCATCTTATTTAGATCAACAAAGTTACACAGAGCTATATCCCACTTACTTTTCCCCTTTTTTTGCTTTTATTATTTATGTTTTTCACTTTTCAGTCATATCTGTGAAATATTATTCTAACAAAAAATAATAGCTCAGATTGGTTGAAGGGTAGTTTTATATTTTATTTTCGTTTAAAACTCGTTCATGAAAGTCAGGTTGAATAACATAATGGTTGTTATTATCAACTTAATCCGATAAAATTCTTTATTGCATGGACTTGAATGTTTTTGCATCAAATAAAAAGTTATGCACTACTTCCATGAAAGATTTCATGCACGCTACATATCGATTATGGTGATCGGTTGCTATTTTCCCACGTCAAAAATAACAAATTCTAATACTCCATAGATTGTATGATGTATCAGAAAAACCTGAAAACTCTGTTTTATGTCTGCTACTGGTTACATAACCATTGTCATATGTCACAGATTTAATTATTTATAATCATTCTTCAACTGAAGCAAATAACTAGAGCTCAAAAAACTAATAATATTTATTTTTGTTATTTTTGGAATTATAGCCAACTTTGCGGTTAACTACGCCATCTGCGTTCAATAGTAAAATCGTGCTCTTGCAGCTTGGGGCTCCATCGAGCCAATAGACCCGATAGATCCTTCTGCTGCATTAACCATGAAGAATGATCAGTGATAAATTTAAAACCCTGACACTTGAAGTAGGCGCGAAATTTTGTTATCCCTAGAATAACAGCCAAGCATTCCTTTTCGCTTTAACAAGTTAAAGGCAACATGTGCTTCCAAGGTCCATAGGATTTTTTCAGCAATTCCGATATCGGGACCGAGAGTGAAACAAACTCAGAAATAAATTGACGCTAATAACCAGTCATGTTCGAAAACCGTCGAACTGGTTTCACTATCTAGCAACGAGAAACTCTCCAAATTTAGCAGTTTTATCGTCGTCAATTTTTAACACACCCACAATTATGGGATAATAAAAATTATGCTCTTTTCGACATTTATGGTCAAGTTCGAACGTCTAAGGCATCCAGCGACCTCCGCAAGTACACTGATATGTTCGTCATATGTATAAATGACCAATATAAGATCGTCTAGATAGACAAAAACGCACGACATCAACTGTGGAGGGATCACTTGATCCCCCAAATTCGTCATGGTCGGATGCGCATCGCCAAAAGGCATTCTAACAAACTGATATAACGGCCGACTGGAGACTGAAAATGCGTTTTTTTTTTTCGTTTCGATCGTTCTAAGAGAATCTGCCAGAAAGCATCTTTCAAGTTCAGACTAGATATATAGCTAGCCTGAGGCAGACGACTCAGAATGCCATCAATTTGTTGAAGTTAGTATGCATCCCGTTTGGTACAAGCGTTGACCTTGCGGGAATCAAGACAGAGACGGACCTTAGGTGGCCTACAAATTAGTACTTCAGGAGAATTCCATGGACTAAAACATTCCTCTATCACTCCCAGTGCCAGCATGCAATCCAGTTCATCTCGTGAAAAAGTGTAGTGGCGTTGTCTAGATGTTGCAACAAATGTGTTCATCCTAAGCCCTTCACTGAAAATGAAGGAAGATGACAAATCACATCCTGTTGATTGGTATTTTTATCCAAATAAGACCATCTGGAACTGATTCCACAGGAGCTAAGCTACCAAAGTAGACAGAAACTTGAATTGAGTAAAGTGAATGTTTGGATGTCGAGCTCATTTGTTGAGGATGGAAATATACATTTTGTCGTGCGCTTTGGTTATCTAAGTTATCTAGAGCTCCAAAAGTGGCAGTCATTACTTTTTGTTGGTGCGCAGGTGGCCGTAGTTCAAAACCAGAGCTCTTAAATTAATTTTTTGCTGGATTATTTAGTGTAGTCTTCCAGGAGTTTCAGGGTTCTGTAGACCCTGGGTCTCAACTCAGTATGATGCTTGAGGGCGGTTTCCAATGGTTGTTGATCCACCCATTTCGTGGTCCTAGTTCAGCCTCACCAGAATGGGCTGGTTACGAATCACTTACGCGAGATCGCGTTTGGATATTATTTTTTTTTTTATAAAATGTGTTATGTAGCAGGAATTACAATATGTGTCACAATAACACATAAACCCCTTTTAAGACCTAGGTCCCACAACAATATACGTTCAAAGGTGTTGATGGACCTAAAGCTTTTTATTTTTGTTTTTTTATATTTTTAGTTAAGGAATGGATAACTAAACAAAAAATCCTATCACTGACAAAATATGACATAGGCCAATATTTTATGATAGAATAGAGAAAATAAAAGTAAATTAAATAGTAAATAGCAAATTTTTACAAAAATTTGCTAAAACAAAACAAAAATGTTGTTGCCAATAATCCAGCCGGTTGCATATTCGTTGATCCTGTGACGCACTGTCTTGAGGATTAAAGCCCACACATAGTTATATGAAGGCTCGTTTCCTCAAGGAAGCAATAGCCTTACATCATCAAGGGTTTTTTCACAGCTAAGATTGAGTGTGCTACCGTTGACTGAATACAGTTCATCCGCCACCACCCCTAAGATGTCACCTTCTCACTGCTATTGCCAGTGGTATGTGATATCTCACGTTAACTCGTATGTCAATTGCAGGTACTGGAGTACGCGGGATTGTTACACCCGTAGATCAAAAATAAAAAAATTTTAAAAACAATAAAAACTGATCCCTCCATGCGGAGAAAAAATTATGCATTGCTCTTCTTGAAAAAGAACGGGTTTCGCCAGGATTAGGAACGGATTTCACATGTCGTAGGTCCAATGGCATAACATTTTCTCGACAAACTGGACAAGTGACGTGTGCTATGTCAGGTACCGAGAACAATAAACTTTATGTGAAGCCAGGTTCCCTACGAGATCTCCTTCAACAAAAGGTACTTAGAAATAAATCGAGCATTGCTAGTCTCAAGTATTATATTAATATTGTGTCGATAATTGGTGGTGGTGAAGGGAGAAAGACGGGTTGTCTCAGCTCTCTTACATATATTACCTATAAAAAAATATTAACTAATGCTACGTAAAATCAATGACCCCCTTTGACAAATCAGTGTGATTCCACTAATCAAAGTTTGATAAATATAGGTTTAGGCTCTAGCCAAACTTGGCACACTCAACTTGGAACCTCATCCATAAAGCACTCCGAGACAAGTGGCCCAACCAACCAAAGGAATCTGTCTTCCCTGCAGACAAAAACATTTAGGTAAAAAAAAATAAGAAACTTTAGAAAGCTTCTCCTCAAAAATTCTTTAGAACTTCCTAAGCTGTACGTCGTTTTAAAGCCCCACATAGGGTGCCGTTTGTAGTTAAGGGAGTCATTAAAGGAGTTCATGCAAAGGAACAGGTTAATAATATCCGCCATGATGGATGAAAAAACACCACTCGTCAGGAGTATCTTTCACAAATGCAAAGAAAATTGGGGGCTGTAATGCACTGTGAACTCTATAGGAATGTCGTTAAAATTTATATATATGAGTCAATAAATGCAAAAAATTATTTTTGGAGGTAGGTTTCGTAATATTTTATCAAGTAGTTCCACCGTACCGAGTTATCTCTAATGACCGCATGAACAGTTGACTACTTCATGCACGTAGTCCTAAGACCTTATGCTAGAAACACATTTTCTTGGCTCCTCTGAGATACCTGCAGCCATTGCGGATGTTATTAGGGTTAGCCAGGGCTTTGCCGAACAAATTATTACCACGGCCAAATACTTGTGCACTGTTAAAATCTTTAAGGTCTGCTAGAACTGCTGAGGTTATCACAGCACCCATTCAAAAACCCATTGACCTAACCATTCACTGGCTATGACTTTTAGAAGCAGTAGTGACTATATCATACATACTTCTAGGATAAATGTATGTAATCTTTATACCAAAGACGAGAAAGTAAACCAACTGAATTTGACCCCTTAACTCTCAACAGAGTCCGCCCGAGTGTCACTAACATAGGTTAATTAGTTGGGGTCCACTCTGGATAGTAAACTACGATCCCCACGCTGATTGTTTAATGAACAGCTCGATAGTTCGTCAATCGTGCTTAGTGGGGTCGTGATTTGGTGACCGGCCATAAATAAAATCGTCAATAAGAAACTCTAGATGAAATTTCAGAGATCCTCATCATTGCGCCTTAGTGCATTAGAAAATTTACTTTAATCTCATTTCACCCGATATCATAGCCAGACATGCAACCTCCAGCACGGCAGTAAGGCAGAAGTCTACCCAAATGTAGAGTTGTAGTAATATAGGATACTCCTCAATTCTGGTAAGTAGGATTATTTCTTCTACCATAGACTATTCCATTCTAAAAAATAAATAAATAATCTCATAAGCCATCGTTGGAGGTTGGCTTCATAATTGATATTTCTTTCAAAGAGAACTGGGAAATGATAAACTTGCAACCATAAAAGAGGCCTAGTGTTTGAACAGCTAAAGGTAGTCCTTGAATAGCAAAAGTTGACTACGGATGACTACGGTACGCTTGTGCTAATGGCTCGTCCTTAGGATTGTAGTCCGGTGGATTAATAGGAGATTTTATTTTGACCATCACAAAGCGATCTAAATCGAATGTTGTAATTGATAAACTCAATTCTTTACCTAAATCTATCACAATAAACCATTATACATTAAGATAATGTAATAATATGTCATATCCGAACAAAACACTAAAGAAAATCACTCAATGATAATCATAACCCTAAAAATTTTGGAAATTTGTTGTTACATAAACCAACAATTACAATACCAAAAACAATGAAATCGATAAATATTTTAGGACAAACCGACAAAAAAAAGGTATCGAAAAGTAAAAACTTTTGACGAAAGTAAAATTATTATTCCATCATGATTTTTCATTATTTTACGTTCGCAATGCTTATACTTAAATTTTTAAGCCCAAGAATGGAATTTGGACTTGTATAGAAGTGGATCTATTCATTTTGACAAAGTTATTTATTTATTTATTTGTATTCAGTGTTTCAATGGAAAAAAGTATTGAAAGCAGAAAATTGGTGTACATTCATTCTTCTGCATACTCTTAACTTGTATTTTGCGTTTCTCTCTATCATCTGTCACCCTCTTTCACCACTCTTGCTCGTTTGATTTGAGGAAAGTAGTATATTCATTAACTTAACTTTGTATAGTTTTATTTATTGGTTTCACATTTCTAGGAAATAAAATGATTTTAATTTAAGTTCAACTAATAAAATCAAATATGAAACAGACAACTGACTAACAAACAATAAAATAAATGTAACTGATTGTACGGATGATTCTTCAATAATATCTAATGAATATGATTGAACGAGATTAAAATGTCATATCATATTATTGAAATAAATTTTTAAAATTAAATATATGAAAAATTTAAACATTTTATAGACCACAAATAACAAAGTATATATAAATAATCCTTTGATGCTTCTTCTACTAAATTATATATAGAAGATATAGAAATTTGATTTCAATAAAATTGAAATGGATTTCGAATTTCTTTTAGAGATTATTGATTTTGTGGTTGAAAACCATAGAGCTTACATGATGATTTTTGAAAGTAAATTATAATCTGATATGTAATATAAATTTAACAATGTAAATTGCTGAAAACAGAAAATACAGTGATGCGATGTTATTGTTTTAAGTAACTTATCTTCAAAAAGTTTCGATATTCATACATTGCAATAAAAATCTCGTTTGTTTAAAGCAAGCGTCGTAAGTAAAATGCAGTTGGTATTCAAACTATAATATTTACCCCTCGCAACCTTCAGTATACATCCTGCCTGTTTGACCATTATGTAATTTGTAACAAAAATCGCATTTTATGGTTTAAACTTTAAAACCCTTCGTCAAATTTGAACTTTTCTTTGGTTTGAAAATGTAATTATTTTTTGAAGTGTGTCAGAATGCCAATATGTGTCAGAAAAAAATTATTTTAAGTATTAGGTCCCACAATAGGATGCAGTCTAAATTCAATTTTAGAAAAACAAACTTTTAATACATTACGTTGTAAGCATGACCATTTAGTTAATTTAGAAAGCATGTTGAGTTAAAATGTCTTCACCCAACTGTCAGCTATAGAGTCCTATTCTTCACTATCAACTTCTGTTAGAAACAATACCAAACAACGAAAAACGTGCATTTAATTACCTGAGCACAATATCAGTCCCACCTGAGCTTGGATATCGGACATGATGACATTTGAATCAGTTGGAATGGAACTTGATTTTCAGTTTTATGAAAATAAAATCTGTTCAATAACCAAGCGCCAAATTCAATTTTTATATTATGGGTTGAGCTTGTTGAAAAAGATATATCCCACTACTATGCATTTAAATCATGTTTGCAGTTTTGTTATCAGTTAAATAAGTTTCAGTTTAAATTGTAATTCAGTTCAGTTTAAATTGTAATTTTTTAACTTAAATTAAACATTTTTTAAAATCCGAAAATCGCGAGTTTTAACTGGAGTTTTTGGAGGTATATCTCACGGTTTTAATATCAAGAGTTTGAACCGAGTATCCAAATTTAGCTGTGACTAAATGGACTAGCTATGGGTTTTCCCAACTTTCCACTGCTAATACCCAAGCTATTTCATAAATAATCTCTGTTATCCGTTAGATGTACTTTCGGCTACGACTACGCCCAGCAATCGTAAACTTAACAAATTCAACTCTAACGGAAATAACACAAAGAAACTGGAGAATCTTCCGTGTGGCAAGATGTCCGCTTGCAATAGTCAGAATCGAATATGTCAGATTAGATTTAATAAAAAAAAACAAGTGCGAATAAAATTCGCTCGTCAAAGGTTTCGTGAATGTAAAAGAACACAATATCAAAATAATTGACATAGACCATAGACGCATTACAAAATAAATGTTTCATCGTAAATGTCAATAGTAAATGTCAGTCACATCTACATTGATCGAAATGACACAAAAAATGCTAATTGAGGTTAAATCTTATCCATAGTGGTTTATGGTAACTAAAGGCAGATTCGATTACACTAGCTTGTAAATGGTTTAAATTTTAATTTTTTTACTATCAATCAACGTCGAAATTTAGGCGGGTGAAAGGGAGCATAGTAAAAATAGCAATTTTTAACAATAAGTCAAAAACTATGTATCGCAAAATTCTAAAAAATATGGCAATGTAGCTTCTTGTCAAAAAATGTTGTTTTATCCCCCCACTCTCATAAAAACCCAGATATATATATAATTATTTGAGACTGCTATAATTTTCGATAAAAATTTACCAATCTTTCTGTCTCTGTGGATTTTTTCAAATTTTTCTGTCAGTCAGCCTAGAAATTTGTCTAAGTAAAAAAATGTATTTTCTCAAAAGTCGCACATCGTACCCCTGTAAAACAAATTAAAACAACTTTATTTATTTTTTAACCCGCAATCTTGTCTGCATAGGTTAGTTTAATACGCACCTTAAATTGTAGCTCCACAGGATTGATGATTTACGAGATAATCGATACAATGCAAAAAATGCGATGTACTTCAACCAATAGAATTCATTATAAAAAACGGGAAGTCAGTAGAAACCGAATTCCAACAAATTTTATAAATCAGATTGTAACGACCAAAATCCTACAATTAATTTTAAACGAAGACATTTTCTTTTGAGTACTAAAACATATATTACTATTAATTCATCTAATCCGCTTTATAATTATATAACTTTATTTAGATCTCTATCTGTTTCTATTTGTTTGCATGGAATTTTTTTTTATATAATTCGTTTGTAATATGAGAGAGACTAAAAAAATGCGTTGGAGGAAAAGAGATTCTCGTTTTTGTTTTTAGAAATGACCACGTAAATCTTTTCACATAATTCAGGGCAGCATTATTTTGCCTACCAAGCTTGATTTATTTTTTTGGATTTAAAGTCAGTAAGAAAACATTGTAACTGTTGTCTTGTGAGATTTAACATGGAATTAAATTATTTGAATATTGTGTTGGATAAATTAAACAAAATTAGTACAGAAGACATGATTTTACATAATCGCAACGAAATACAAAACAAAATTGTATTCAACTTGAAGCTCCTGTTTACAATATTTCAAAATTAAAATCAACGTCACATTGTTCCAAAACATGAAAAATAATGTCCACATCATTATTAAAGATTTGTCGAGCTTTCTTTCTAAAAACATTAAGATTTTGACCTGGCACTCGCAGTATCGAGAAATAAAGCAGAATTGTATTTAAAGAATTCCTTTTGCAGAATTAGAATTAATTTAAATTAGACTGCGATAGTGTAAAGTTCAAAGCTATATTTTTTTAGTTAAACTATTCAGAAACATAAAACAAAATAAAATATTTAATATTTTGCATATAATTTTTCCAATCAAGAAAACTACCTAGTTCAATTATTTTTCAACCGATAACTATTTATTCGATTGTGCCATCCAACTACTAAAGTTGCAAATTCTTTCGGATAAAAAATAGTTACTCGAATGAAAACACTTCGAATAAAAAAACTAGTAGTGAAAACACTTCGAATAATAAAACTACTAACTAGTTTTATTCGAATGAATTTTTTATTCAAAAAGCTATTCAGTGTCTGTTATGAACAATCGAATAATTCGGAATGTTTCAACAATCGAATAACTTGATTGTTTTCATTCTATTGTTCCCATAACTAGTGTAAACAGTTTAAGTGGCATGCGATTATGTTAAGTAAATTAATTATTACATACGGAACGCTGTACCATGACTTAAAACCGTGTAAATAGAAGTAAAATTATTTTTTTAATTTTGAAATAAGTTCTAATTGTTACTTAATAGAAATATTGTGTATTATTTTGGATGCCGTGTTATACTGAAATTTTCTACAATCAGCCGCTAGAGTTTCGTTGAAAATCTTTTTTTATTATTATGTATTTAGATAAAGAATGGGCAAATAAACAATAAATTTTATGACATATAAAATATGATATAGGCCAGCCAATATTTAAAGATAGAGAAAACAAAAATAAAACAAAGGCGAAAATCAACTTTTTTTTTAAATTTGTAGAAACCAAGCTGTAATGCATATAACTCAGTCGTTTGTAGTATAAAATGTAGTATTGGGTTCATGTTTATTGAATTTTTTTCTAGCGAAAATTTGAAAACTTTCACTCAAAAATAAAATTTATCATTAAACCCTTTCGCACTTCTCTACTATTATAAAATACTATTTTAATTCTCTAATAGAATCCTGATATTTTGAAAAAGCTGCAAGTCAACTACCGCAAATGTGATTAGAGTTTAAATAAAAATGATTACCAAATTAATTTTGAAAGTTGAAATGAGTTTGAATAATGCAGAGTCATAACACAACACTCACCTCAACAGTGATTAGTCTAAAAAACGATAAAAACTTAGTTGTAAAGGTTTATGTAAAAGAGCATTGATTTTAAAAAAAAAGAATCCTGAAAGAATTAGAACATTGAGACAACAAAACTAATTTTAAAAGAGAAAAATTACTTTATGTCAAGACAACAGTGATGAAATGTATGTTAAGAAATTTAGCTAGATTATAATGTGATCAGTTTGTGACCCAAATGTAATAATATTGATTGTTAAAATTTTAGAAATTTGGTTCCAAAAATTAAGAATTAATATTTTCATTATGTTTAAACATACGGTTTTTTCACAAATTTGAAAAAAAATTCACGGAAATAGAAAATGTTGTAAAGATTGAATGAAAACTAAAGCGGTCGGCTTATCATTTTAAATGTTATTAAGAGGAGGTTGAGAGTGGGAATTTAAAAAACAAAATATGTTTGAGCTTGACGAATTGTCACATGAAAAATGATTTTATTTGTAGTCCAACTAGTTTAGACTAGTTTAGACATGTTTGTTAAACGAGCATCAAAATAAATGCATATGATTGCGCAGATCTTACCATCATTTGATAGAGTGTTTCACCTTGTACTGTTTCATGTTTGACTAAAATTTATTCGCATTAATAATAATTAAATGAATTTTTAAGCACCTTATTGTTATGATTTGATGATTTTCAATGTATGGGCTGAGTTTTGTATTTGATAAAATATGAAAGCCACAACGACAGAGATTAATGGAAAGTTTTTTTTTAAAGTCGTTCTTTAAAACGATTTTCAATTATAAATTAAGTACTGTTTTAACTTTCAAGAAAGAGATTTTATTTTTGAAATTAAAGGGAAAACATGTTGTGAAAAAAGATTATAACGAGTATATGTGAACTTTAAGAAAATGGGTACTCATTTCATCAACACTCAACAATTTTAAGTTAGTTTTATTTTTCTTATCCTTTTCTTTTAACATTTCTTTTTTATTTTCTGTCATTGACAAATTTGTTTTTATATTATAATATGATTTCTTGAAACAATGTTCTTTATTTAGAGATTTTCCTGGGACAGAAGGCATGTGTGGGCTTTTTTCTTATAATGGTTAATTCCCGGTATAAACAGAATAACTGTTTGTAACACGCTCTAACCAAAATTTTCTGCTAATCATATAAATCTATCATTCCCTTGTACTACGAATTGGCAAATGTCCAGCCTAGCAGCCTTCTTTGAAATCACATTGGACATATACAAAATATTCTTTAATGTTAACTCCATCAACGAGCTCGATGCGGACGGTTTTCATCCCGCAGTCGTTAAGTTCATTCAAAATGTTTTGTCTCACTAACTGATACATTTTGGTATTTATAGATGGGTTTACTTCTTAGTTTAATTTAATTAATCCTGGTGAACACCCAGGATCAGTTTTATCTCCCTTTCTATTTTTAGGCTCAGTAGGCTCAATGATCTTAGGAGCTTCAACGGAAGCGGGCAGGGTCATCAAAGTCATTAGGTTTTAAGTAAAAATTCAAGCTAAAATCAAGTTTAACACATTTGCAATATTTTAATTTTATGTTAGCATTAATACTTACCATAGCACAGGGATCTGTTGTGGCGTACCTTTCTACTTCTTAAACTCAACAAACAATTGTATTGAGAAAAATAAAATAATAATAAAGGTAAGAGCGATGCTTCTCTACACGAATCATCGAACTCTTTAAATTGGCGTATGTCGGGCTCAAAAATCAAGCCTGATTTATCAACACACCCTCAACGATAGTAAACGACAACAATATGGGCTAGGCAACTTCGAAAACAATGTTGCGAATCGAATACAATCGTACCTCCACCATACAGCTATGGTGCCAAGCGCACTTAATGCACCAAGTGCATCGCTTCTAGGAACTTCACAGAAACCCTGTTATAAATGACATACCTTGAGCCAACCACATAAGAGTGCTCTGGCAGATCATCAGTTCACAAACGATTCTGATTCTGCTTCGGAATCGGCCATCAGGACCGTATGTGTTTCAGAATTTGACAGTAAATCTGATATGTCAACAGTAACCATCACTTCAGATATGCATTGAAAGGTTGCTAATATCCACGTGTCCAATATTGTCGGACTAAGTGACCCGGCTACCCTGGTTAAAGGTATTATACGAGAGGGTCTGATCCGAGGCATCGAACGACACTACGCTAACAGCTCCATCGCATGGACTAGAGGAAACCACTAGCAATGTTGCAAGTATATTTATACCTCAAATATTCAGCGGTCGCCAAGCGAATGAAAGTGTACATCGCTGCTGAAAACTTTGCAGCCACCTTCCTGAGTTCTGAGCAGCACAGCGAGGTAAAAAGACAAGTCATAATTTTGTAGGAAAGCAAGAATTCGAGGTTATTAACCCTCTCTTCGAAGACTACTACCGAAAGAACGGTTGGTTGCTGCTTAATTTACGCTACTTACGCTAAAAAACAAAGAATCATCTCGGCCTCCCAGGCTCATAGCGTACCTTCCAAACTGCTCCAAGGAATTGACAGAGAAGATTCTAAGTAGACTCTGTGCTCAAAACCCGGCGATCACATATTTTTAAAAAACGCAAACCAAGCTGTTTTCGGCTGCAGAAACTGGTTTTGGAAAACAGGGATTAAACACCAAAATGATATTCTGGTTACATCAAAGTATAATGACACCCATACTGTCATACCCAATTTTGGTCTTACTGTCATACCCAACTTTGGTCTGGTGGCTGAAAACCAACCAAAAATCTTCTAAACCAGTATTCCCAAAAATACAGAGACTTGTGTGCCTCTATGCCATAGGTGCTTTGAGAGCCACCCTAATGTCAGAAATGAATATTCGTTTTCTGCTTCCTCCATTACACTACACAATTTGCAGCAGCATCTAGTGCTCACAGACTGCAGCTCTTCGCAACACTCAACACTCCTTTTTGACCAGCCATCTTACGATCCTCTCCAAATTGCAGAACGAAGTGGCGTCTTACCACATTTCCGAGTGTATGCCAAACATTACTTATCGAGTTGGCATATTATTGTCAAAATAGTGACCAGGGAAAGCTACTTACGAGCACTACCATCAAATTTATCTATCTGGTATACGGATATAATCCAAAACAACAAGGCACTAGTGCAGGGATGATCGACCCTACGCGGACTTTAGTACTGGGTACCTCTACGACAAAACTTCAAGCCGAAACCTTCGCCATCAACTACTGTGCAATTCTGTGTATCGAAATACATTCGACATTCGGTATTACAACCTATGTACTCCAGCTGCACACAGCACCAAAAAATATTACACTGTGATGCTTAAGATAGATGTTCCCTCATGTCATAAGACCGTTTAATCTTTAGTAACTTTCGATACAAATGGCGATTACGTCTTTTATAAAAGCTTGTGTCATAGGCGTTCATCCCAACGGAAACAAAACATTAAAATAATGCAATAATAATAATCTTTACAGTTACTCGTACCAACAAGAAATCAAAACTTTTCTCTTGTTGTTTGTTACCCAAAGTTGTTAAAGTCAAAAGTTTTTCTTATTTTGTTTCGTTTAACGTCTTTAAATTTATATCACGTAAGATTGTTTTGTTGTTTGGATGATTTTCAAATTTTTAATGTTCCTTCAATTTGTTTTAAGGGTATCGCTATGAGACCATTCTAATACGTGAACTATACATAAAACGTTTAGTAAAGGTTTATAGAAAATTTAAATTAATTGAATTAGATTATTTTGTTGGAGAAATTTTAAATTTATGATTTTCTTGGTTTGCTTGTGGCTGAAAATTTAATTTTAATTTTTGTACTGTTTTTATTTTTATGATAATTTTGTTAATTTAAAGGAAATGGTTGCGGTGGGAAATGTATAATAGAAAATAGAAATTATAAATAAAATTATGTTATGTTTTTAATGCAAATTATTTTAATGTTTAAGGATTTAAGTGATTAATGAGCAAACTGTTTTGTTGACTGAGGAAATGGTATGGTCGATAAATAGAATTCGACAAATCTTCGATTAACGATTGTAATAAAACAATTATAACCGACGTTTTACTGTTTTTCATTTTAACCATTCTGCTCAATGATTATTTTTGATACTTTTGAAATAGAATCTGTTGTTTGGAATGGTGATGGACTTGAGCCGGTATGCTCCAGTTTGGTGCTTGAGTACCCGATAGAAGAAAACCGAATTTAGAAAAACTAAACTATATTTCTATACTGAACTATATTTCGAAAATACGGATAAGTTGATGACAGAGTTGATAAAGTTGATGACAGAGTTGATAAACTTTAAAATGGTTCATAATGATATCTGCGAGTATAGAGGGATATACAATTTTTTTTTCTGGTTCTTTTTGAATAAGCAATATTAATATTATTAAATTTTGAATAGAACTCAATCTTAAAAGAATAAGTAGTTAAAAAATTTGTTGAGCGTGTAAAACCGGGTATCTAATTTTGGGTGAGTGTAATCTTGAGCAGTTTTTCTAATTCAAACCCTCATTATTTAATTGCCTTTCTTAACGGTTATCTATCATAATAAACAGAAACCTGATGCCTGAGCATTATTTTGAATAAATACAGTGGTCAGCATTGCTATTACCCACTATTATAACCCGAAGTAATTCAAACCTTCACTAGTATTTCCACTGGTGAGTGATAGTTCTTAAATGAATGCTCTAATATCATTTAGTAACCAAGAACAATTTGCATTATAATGCATCCTATATGTAACGGCTAGTAGATGACTGCCAATAGAGATTTTGGATTTTAAATTCAAAAAATTTGCTTATACTGGGTATTTTTTTGTCAGCGGTGATTTATTAATACACTTTTTCGATATATACTATATATTGTATATGTTAAATTGTTTATGTAGGACTTCCATTACAAACAAAGGCCTATTATTTTGCAGAGTCATTCAGCACCGCACGAAATTTTGCGTTATCACTAGATGGCAAGGCGAGGCATATAAAATGGTATATGTTATTCTATACTGATTGCGATCTATACTGTGTTGCGACCCTGTTAAATTTACTCAAGTAAGCACCAATCAACTTATTTTTTTATTTTTTTATTTATTTTAGCAATTCAGTAAGAACACTGAGCTGTATGAACTTGGAACCCGAAGATAAGATAAAAAAAAAATAAAAATATTTTTGGAAACTACAAACGACGTAGATGATTGTAGTAAAAATTTTTCCTTTGTAGTTGTAGTAAATTTCACTCAAATCATAAAAATGGTGATCTCATTATACGCAGTGTTAATTTTGATAAGTAAGTATACAATATTGTTCGAAATCGTTTGTAGTTGTTTGGGGTAGTGATAAATATTTTTAAAAATTTTGACGTAGAAATTAAAATTTCAAAATTTGCAGTTAAACAAAAAGTTTAAATATTAATTTGATCTCAGAAACTACTAACGATTTAGATGATTGTAATAAAAAAATTAACCTTTAGTTGTAATAAATATAGCCCAAATCATCAAAACAGGTGAGTCCTCTATACACAGTGATAATTTTGATAATCCGAGTATACAAGATTTTGTACTAATAATAAATATTTTTTAAATTTTTTTTTCACTTAAAAATAAAAAAATGTACAGTTGAGCAAAAAGGTGAAATAATCTTTCGATCTCAGAAACTACAAACGACGTAGATGATTGTAGTAAAAAATTTTTGTTTGTAGTTGTAATAAATAACACTCAAATCATCAAAACAGGTGAATCCCCATACACAATGATAGTTTTAATGATCAAAGTATGCATGATTGTTCCAAATGGTTTGTAGTATTTTATAGTTATGATAAATATTGTTGGAAATTTGGTTCACTCAAAAAATTGTACAGTTGAGCAAAAACATGAAATATTATTTTGATCTCAGAAACTACAAACGACGAAAATGATTGTCGTAAAAACTTTTTGTTTGTAGTTGTCATAAATGTCACTCAAATCATCAAAATAGGTGAGTCACCTACACACAGTGATAATTTTGATAATCTGAGTATACAATATTGTTCAAAATCGTTTGTAGTTTTTTGTGGTAATGACATATATCTTACGAACTTTATTTTTCACTCAAAAATAACAAAATGTACAGCTGAGCAAAAAGTTGGAATATTCTTTTGATCTCAGAAACCACAAACGATGTTGATGATTGTAGCAAAATTATTTTGTTTGTAGTTGTAATAAATATCACTCAAATCATCAAAATAGATCAGTCACCTACACACAATGGTAACTTTGATAATTCAAGTATGCAAGATCGTTCGAAATCGTTTGTAGTATTTTATTAAAAAGTTAAAAATTTTTGACATTTTTTTTCACTCAAAAAATAAAAATATGTAAAGTTAAACAAAAAGTTGAAAAAAATTTTTAAACTGAGAAACAATAAACAACGTAGATGATTGTAGTAAATTTTTTTTGTTTGTAGTTGTAATAAATATCACTTAAATCATCAACACAGGTGAGTTACCTATGATAATTCGGATAATACAAGTACATATACAAGTTTTTTTTGGAGTTGTAATAAATGTCACTCATATCATCAAAACATTGGATTCCTTTACACACAATGATAATTTTGATAATCCGAATATACAAGATCCTTCAAAATCGTATTTGTATTTTGTAGTATTTTGTAGTTATGATAAATATTTTTGGAAATCAATCAATAATGACTATACAATCGTAACTTAGGATGTTAATTAGAATAGCAATGTTCTATGAATTCACACAAAGTATTGTCTAGAAATTTAAAGCAAACAAATCCCATATAATGTAAAAACATTTCCATAATATGGAGTCTAATGACAGTGGAAAAATTCAATTTAGGTAAAAATAAATAAGTGATGAAGAAGTTTCAACTTTAAAATTGTCATCGCCTCGACGGCGTAATCGATAGCGTGTCTTCCCAAGGATTCGAGCCAGGCACTGACGAGGTAGGTTCGAGTCCCAACCGAAACACGAAAAATGTGAAGTGGAGTTTTTTTCTGAGAAACTTTCAACCATACCTTTGAATTGAAAATATTTCAATTACTTCTTTACTTACTTGAGTTTAATTGATCTCAAAAAAATTCAAAATTATTTTTGGGAAATTTTTTTTCATTAAAAAAATAAAACAACGTATAGTAGAGCAAAAAGTTGAAATATTCTTTCGAAATCAAAAACAACAAACGACGTAAGTGATTGTAGTAAAATGTTTTTGTTTGTAGTTATAATAAATAACACTCAAATCATCAAATCAGGGGATTCCCCTACACAGTGATAAGTTTGATGATTTAAGTATACAAGATTGTTCGAAATCGTTTGTAATATTTTGTTGTAAAAATAAATAATTTCGCAAATTTTTGCAATCATCAAAACAGACGTGCCACTTACACACATTGATAATTTTGATAATCCAAGTATACAAGATTGTTTGAAATCGTTTATAGTAATCGTTAATATTTTTGGAAATTTTTTTTTCACACAAAAAATTAAAATATTGTAACGACTCTTCGTTGGTTCTTTTCGATTATTGAGCAAATACGACAGTAAAAAGACGGATCTTTGGTTAACAGAATCTCAAACTTTATTTGTCAACAAATTACAGCAGCTTCCGTTTTTCCTTACAATAAATTCCAGAGTCTCCAATTTATGTCCGATAAACTTCACCGCTTTTCCACAATTTGAATCAACAATATTCGGAATCGTAAAATCTGTATTTACTATTCCACTAAGTTCAGATTCTTTTACTATTAGTACCCAGGCTCAAGTACCACCGATTATTCCTTATACTTTCGAATATTTGTAAAACACTTTTAATTGCAAAATTAAAACTGACTATCTGATATTTTTGTTTGCTTATTTATATCGAAAAATAAATAAATCGAAACTTCTATAATCCACTAGAAATCAATACTACGTAGTCTGTACATCTTGAATGGGCCACACCTGTTTTCATTCATACTTGCATTTGTATTAGCGAACTCAAATTTAATTTATGCAAAATGTATTAGGTAACTCCTTTTAATTCATTAATGTAAACATTTGTATAACAAATTTAATTTACATTAATTTATGCAATACAATTTGCAATACAAGTAAAAGATTGAAAAAGGAGTTAACTTTTAATTCATGAATGAGTAAATAAAATTAACCCATTCTGGACGAAGTTTATTACATTGCCCTCCATTTAGTTTTGTTCGTCCCGAACAATATCAGATATCGCATTGGTGCTGTTACCTTGGTACGGTGCCAACCTTTGCAGATGTATCACTTTCATCTTGGTACGGGGTCCCTTTTGTATGCGGTAGATGACATCATTAATTCGTTTGATTATTTTATATGGGCCTTCCCAATCTGGCTGCAGCTTGGGTGATCTTCCCTTAGTTCTTCTGGGGTTGTATAGCCATACCAATTCTCCTTCTTGAAAACCGCCACTATTTGCATTTATGTCGTACCTGGTTTTCATTTTGTCACTGGCAATCTTAATGTGGTCTCGAACCTGCTGATGGATTTTATTCATCTTCTCCCTTAGTTGTCCCACATAATCTGTTTTCGTGGATACCGGACCTCCAGGGATGCCGAACTCGATGTCACTAGGAAGATGTAGTTCTCTTCCGAACATGATATTCGCTGGCGTTTCACTTGTCGTATCGTGCACTGCGCTACGATAGGCCATCAAGAATAACGGAAGATCCTTGTCCCAATGTCTTTGGTTGGCTTCTACTACCTTTGACAAATGTTCTTCCATGGTTCGGTTGAATCGTTCTACCATGCCATCCGACTGCGGGTTCATAGGTGTAGTTCGTGTTTTTCTAATGCCGAGTGTTCTGCACAGCTCTTCCATCAGTTGAGATTCGAAATTCCTTCCCTGGTCGGTATGCAACTCGAGCGGTGTTCCATATCTGCAAACCCATTCATTGACTAATGTTTCCGCGACCGTAACTGCTTCCTGGTTCGGTATTGCATAGGCTTCCGGCCATTTTGTAAAGTAATCAATGACCACCATGATGTATTTGTTACCTTTGTCGTTTCCGGAAATGGCCCCGCGATGTCTATAGCAATTCTCTCCATTGGGGCACCCACATTGTACTGTTGCATCTCTCCTCGAGTTTTAGTTTTTGGTCCTTTGCTCGCTGCACAAGTATCGCATCGCCGACACCATTGCTCCACGTCTGTTCGATACCTTACCCAATAAAACCTCTCCCTTACTTTGGCTAGGGTTTTATTGACTCCCAGGTGTCCTCCAGAAATACTTCCATGCAGCTTTCCCAGTACCTCTTCTACTCGACTTGATGGCAACACCAGTTGCTCCAACACTTTCTTTCCATCAGCGGACTCCCATTTTCTTTTAAGTATCCCGTTGTCCATAAATAGTGAGTCCCATTGCGCCCAGTAGCATTTCACCTCCGTACTTAAAGGTGCGACCTCTTTCCACTCCGGTCGCCTTGCCTCAGTTTTCCAATTCAATATTGGAGCCATAGCTGGATCTTCTAGCTGCTCTCTTTTAATTGCCTCGGTACACCAATCTTCAGGAGTTTGGAACTTGATTTGGTTCACTTTCATTGCCTCATTTCCCTCAGTTCTGCTACATGACTTGCACTCCTCTGTACAGGGTCTTCTGAACAGGGCATCGGCGTTACCATGGATCCTTCCCTTGCGGTGTTCAACTTTGAAGTCGTAGTTCTGCAGGATCTCTATCCATCTTGCTGCTTGTCCTTCAGGAAATTTGAATTGTAATAACCATTTTAGAGCAGCATGGTCCGTGCGAATCAGGAATGGCTGTCCACACAAATACTTGTGGAAATGTTTCACAGCCTTGATGATAGCTAGCAACTCCTTCCTCGTGACACAGTAATTCCGCTCCGGCTTTGACAGAACTTTACTAAGGTACGCCACCACTTTCTCATCGTCTCCAACTTTCTGTGACAAAACCGCTCCGGTTCCTACATTGCTTGCGTCTGTGTCCAGAATGAACATCTTTCCGGATTCTGGATAGGCTAGGATAGGGGTGCTACATAGTTTTTCTTTTAAACGGCAGAATGCCTCATTACATTCGGTTGTCCACAGAAACTTGGTATTTGCCTCTGTCAATTTATGTAGACTCTTGGCGATATTCGCAAAGTTCTCCACGAATCTACGGTAATAGGTGCATAGGCCAAGAAAACTGCGTAGCTCATGAACATTCTTCGGTACTGGCCAATTTTTCACAGCATCAATCTTCTCGGGATCGGTTCTGACTCCATGTTCTGTAATGATGTGTCCAAGGTACTTCACTTCTTTGTGGAACAGACTGCACTTTTCCGGATTCAACTTCATGTTGGCATTACTTATTCTTTGGAGTACTTCTTCGAGGTTCATTAGATGCTCTTCGAAGCTGCGACCCATTATAATGATGTCATCAAGATAAACGAGGCAGGCTTTCCAGGTTAAGCCATGCAACACGCATTCCATTAGACGTTCAAATGTTGCTGGAGCATTGCATAGACCAAACGGCATCACATTGAACTCCCACAACCCATTGCCAGTAGAAAATGCTGTCTTTCGTCGATCTTCTGGATGCATTTCAATTTGCCAGTAGCCACTCTTCAGATCTAATGTGCTGTACCAATTGGCCCCTGATAGTGTATCCAGTGTGTCATCAATTCGTGGCAGTGGATAGCTGTCCTTAATGGTTACCTCATTGAGCTTTCGATAGTCTACGCAAAAACGAGCTGACCCATCTTTTTTTTTAACTAGCACCACTGGTGAGCTCCATGGACTCTAAGATGGCCTGATGACTCCATCACTTTTCATTTTGTCCAGCATTCCTTGCACTTCCTCGTGTTTAGCCAGTGGTAGTCTTCTAGGAGGCTGTCTGATAGGATGAGCGTTTCCAGTGTTGATCCTATGTCGCACGATGTTTGTTCTTCCAACATCTTCATCTCCAGTAGAGAAAACGCTGCTCATCTTCGTTAATACCCTCTTGATTTCTTTGAATTCGGCTGCATTCATTCTTTTACTAAGATCTTGAAGTATTGCTACTAATGCGGGATTGTTTCTCTGCATGAAGACCTTTTGCTCTTCTTCACAGCTGATTATCTCTTTTATGGTGCTGCATTTGGCGATTTCTTCTCCATGATTGATGACCACTCGTTTATTTGAGAAGTTAATCAGTTGCACTGGAACTACTCCCTCTTTTTCTGCAACTAGCGTTCGGCCAATCATAATGTTTCCCCCAAAGTCGTTGTTAGCTGGCTCAATCATCACAGGTGAATTTTGGTCACTTTTATCTAGTAGCTTAGTCCATATGATTTTCTCAGATTTTGCCGGGATCTCAGTTGGTCCGTCACTAATAACACGGACCTCAGCATTGTCGTTGGTGGCGTTTAGCGCTACTTCTGTGTTTCCATATCTCAGTGTGTGGCTTCCCAGATCTAATATAAAATTGTATTCTTTCATGAAGTCAAGCCCAATTATGCAGTCATCTTCTATATCTGCTACAATAAATCGGTGCCTAAATGAATTTCCTCCAAGGTGAACCTCTTGGTCGCTTTCTCCATGAACTACAACTGTTTCACCCGTAGCTGTTTTTAGGGTGAATCGTCTTGCTGTATCGATCTGACTATCACAAACCACATCTGGACGCACTATCGATCTCGAAGCACCTGTGTCCAAAGTCAACATGCACGATTTGCTTCCAATAGAGGCAACCGCCTCTAAGACTAGACTACTATTTTCTCTTTTTACTTGTGATACCACCAATGTAGGGCATTGTAATTGAGCCAGCTTTCGCCCTTCAAAACTGGCACAATCTAGTTTCCCGAATCCGGAACGCGGCCTCTGTCTTCCGGGTGTGGCTCCCATTTACATTCTCTTCGGATGTGCCCCAACTTCCCACAGTTCCAGCATCTTACTCTGCTAGACCTACTTCGTTGATTTCGTTCAGGCTTATCTCCCAGACTTTTGACACGCATGATCACTTCCTCAAGCGCTGCTTTTAGAGGTTCTTCAGCAACTTCCATCTGACGTACTCTATCTGAGCCATACGCTCTTTTTCCAGCTTCCATCTGCAGGGCCAATGCTAAGACTTCCGCGGGTAGTTTCTTTCCACTTAGATACAGCTGATTTCTCATTTGTACATCTCGAAGAGCATTGATAAATGTATCAGCTGCCAGTTTGTCTCGGTGTTCCGCGTTATAGTTTGGATATGACAGATTTACCAATCTCACAATGTCAGCCTCTAGTTCTTGCAAAGTTTCGCTGACTCCTTGTTTTCGTGTCTTGAGCTGCATGCGATGGAGAGCTTGCATATGACTTTCCCCGTATCTTACCTCTAAGGCCTCCATTATCTTGCTGTAATCACGCTCTGTCGCTGATAGTGTCTGCAAAATTTCAGCAGCAGGTCCCTTCAATGCTAATATAAGCGCGTTTGCTTTTTGCTGGTGATCAACCCCAGTTGTTGCTATCTCAAATTGCATCTTAAATATCTGATACGATGTAGATCCATCAAATGCGGGTGTTTTCACTCTAGCTGGAGCTGAAGTAGTTGATGGATTGATCATGCTACCTGACTTTACTTGTGCTATTTCTTGACGGAATTCACTCGAAAGATTGCGTAATTTCTCTTCATGTTCTTCGGTAACTTTCCGCAGCTCCCTTTCCATGTGGTTGATTTTAACCTCCGCACTGGATATACGTGACTCGATTACTTCACGTAGTTGTTGTTGATCTAATTTTTGTTGGGCCATCAGATCAGCAAGTTGTCGTTGTTGATCTACTTTTTGGTCTGCTGCCAGTTTCTCTTGTCGGGCCATCAGATTGTTTCCTTGTTTGGCAATCATATCAGCAAATTGTTGTTGTTGATCTACTCTTTGTTCTGCTGCCAGTTTCTCTTGTCGGGCCATGATATCAGCAAGTTGTTGTTGTTGCTCTACTTTTTGTTCTGCGGCCAGAACTTTTTGTTCTGCTGCCTGTTTCTCTTGTCGGGCCATCATATCAGCAAGTTGTTGTTGTTGCTGTGCCATCATTTCTCTCATCAACACCATCATCGGATCAATTGTTGGGGCATTCTGAACTGGAGCTTCTTCCGATTCTACTTCTATGACCTCTGTGTTTTGGCCTGCTTCTTCTAAAACTTTACGCAGCCGGAATGCAAGTTCTGCCTTCGTTCCGTGGATTGGAGCATTCCTTTTCTTCAACTCATCCTTCAGCTGGGTCTGGCTGAGATCACTAATATTTACTGTCTTGACCATTGTTTCAATAATCCCACTTCTGACACCACTGTAACGACTCTTCGTTGGTTCTTTTAGATTATTAAGCAAATACGACAGTAAAAAGACAGATCTTTAGTTAACAAAATCCCAAACTTTATTTATCAACCAAATTACAGCAGCTTCCGTTTTTCCTTACAATAAATTCCAGGGTCTCCAATTTATGTACAATAAACTTCACCGCTTTTCCACAATTTGAATCAATAATATTCGGAATCGTAAAATCTGTATTTACTATTCCACTAAGTTCAAATTCTTTTACTATTAGTACCCAGGCTCAAGTACCACCGATTATTCCTTATACTTTCGAATATTTAATAACACTTTTAATTGCAAAATTAAAACTGACTCTCTGATATTTTTGTTTGCTTATTTATATCGAAAAATAAATAAATCGAAACTTCTATAATCCACTAGAAATCAATACTACGTAGTCTGTACATCTTGGATAGGCCACACCTGTTTTCATTCATACTTGCATTTGTATTAGCGAACTCAAATTTAATTTATGCAAAATGTATTAGGTAACTCCTTTTAATTCATTAATGTAAACATTTGTATAACAAATTTAATTTACATTAATTTATGCAATACAATTTGCAATACAAGTAAAAGATTGAAAAAGGAGTTAACTTTTAATTCATGAATGAGTAAATAAAATTAACCCATTCTGGACGAAGTTTATTACAATATGTTCAGTTGAGCAAAAAGTTGAAAAAATCGTTTGATCTCAGAAACTATAGACGACGTAAATGATTGTAGTAAAATTTTTTTGTTTGGAGTCGTAATAAATATCACTCAAATAACGTTTTTTTTTGTTTATGATATAAAATTATATCATAAATCTGATCTAATAATAATATCTGTACTGTCTTTGGTAGTTTTTATTTAATTTAAATGAAAACACCTATAAGCCTTAGATCTTTTTGAGTTTTGCTCAATTTTTTAATTTGCCAAATATTTCGAGGATTGTTTGTCCTAATCCTCAGTGATTGATCTACATACTACAACAACATAAATAGTTCCTTATTCTATCATTAAAACAAAATAAAATAAAATTGCATTTTTTTCCTCACCTATATTTAGGTTTAGAAAAATAGTTATTTATTTGTCAAAACCAGTTATTAACATCAAGAAGAAAACGGTATAACTTTTCATTAACATTAAAATAGTCATAAATGTTCATAAATATTCATAATATTCATCATTTATGTGTATATATGTATTTTTTCTGTGACGGGAAAAAAGTTTAACATTTTACTTCTACTGACAGGTGCAAAAATGCTACTTTTCATAAAATACTTTTTTCCCCGGGAAAAAAGTATGTACTTTTTTCCCGGATAGATAAAAATATATATATATAAATACATATATACACATAAATGATGAATATTATGAATATTTATGAACATTTATGACTATTTTAATGTTAATGAAAAGTTATACCGTTTTCTTCTTGATGTTAATAACTGGTTTTGACAAATAAAATGAATCTTAATTTTAAGTTTTTATTCAAGAAAAATTCGTATGGTGTGGTGAATATACATATTGTAATATTTGTTTAATATTATTTTTTCAATAATTATATTAATATTTATCCAGTCACAGAAAAAATAGTGTATTATACACGGGAAAAATTGTAGATTTTAGCTCTCGGTTTTTTGTCTCCCTCCGCTTCGCGTCGGGAGACAACACAACCTCGAGCTAAAATCTACTACTTTTTTCCCTTGTATAATAAATAACTATTATATATATATTTTTATCTATCCGGGAAAAAAGTACATACTTTTTTCCCGGGGAAAAAAGTATTTTATGAAAAGTAGCATTTTTGCACCTGTCAGCAGAAGTAAAATGTTAAACTTTTTTCCCGTCACAGAAAAAATAATTTTTTTAACTACTAAGTTGAGAAATCGTCATTATTTACTCAAATGCCCCAATGAGAAGTAATTTTTCTCAACCTAGGTCAATAATAATAACAAAACATTACCTAGGTTAATAATGATAAATTTTCCTTTATTTTTAATTGAAATGAACAAAAAAACACAAACAAATAATAATTGCATTCCTTTATTTCGTTTTAT
Organism: Diogma glabrata; assembly: GCA_963693315.1. Lineage (NCBI taxonomy): Eukaryota > Metazoa > Arthropoda > Insecta > Diptera > Cylindrotomidae > Diogma > Diogma glabrata. The sequence goes on along the minus strand of OY856186.1, from coordinate 379,811,129 downwards.
TTGTATGAAACTAAACTTTCAGGCTACTTGATATTTTAAGATATTTAAAAAATAAAATGGAAAATGACTAATATCAAAATTTAATCAAAGCAAATATGATAATTAGTGTTAGTAGTTAAAAAAATTCTATATATACCTCGGTTGAGAAGACTAATATAGACCTCGAACATTATATCCCTCGGCGCTACGCGCCTCAGGATCTAAAAGTTCTCGGTCAATAATAGCTTACTTCTCAACCTTGTTCTATAATGTACTATTGTTCACAATGGAAATTCAATTCAATTTAATCGTAGTAGCCTTTGCGTAAGCACTAATTTGAATTTATTGTTTTTTGTTTAATCAGAGTGAAAATGTTTTTGTTGATATATAATAAATAATTGATCTATATAAAATAAAATCAGATTATTTATAAAATACAATCAAAAAATTTATTTAAGAGTTCAAAACAATCAATTAAATTGTTTTATTGTGTTCTGCAGCATTAATGCAACTGAATAAAATTAACTACTGTTTATTTTATTCAATGAAAACTAATAAAGCACACAATTGTGGTAGAAAAAACAAAAATAAACCTATATTTAAATGCCGGAAACAATTTATTTGATTGTTTTGAACTCTGAAATAGTTTTTTTGGATTGTATTTTATAAATCAAAAAAATCAAAAATAACATTAAGTATAGATTCATATTAATGCGCATGTCCCTCTCTCGAATATTGTAAAATGCAGGCTACTATGATTGAATTTAATTAAATTTCCAAATTAAAAAAAAATGCTATTTTTTATGATTGCTTTTTAGTTTCTCAATTCTCATTATAGTATTAGTAGTTAGAACTTTGATGTCTTTTATTGTGGGTCATTTCATTTTTCAAAATATCAAGCTCTTTTAATTTAAAATTTGCTTGTAACAACTAACAATGCATCTAGAATAAATTGTTCTTCTTTAGAGCGAGATTTATGGCTTTCTAATAAATTATTTTGAAAACTTTTGTTTAATCGCTTAACAAAGAGATGGTTTTGTGAAATTGATTTAAAATTCTGCTAATTCGTTAAACGAATTGAATTTTTGATCATAAATACGGAAATACGTGTCTCCTTTTACCCGTGAAGAAATTCTCGATAGCAAATACGTTTGTTAATTTAATGTACATTATAATCTGCTTTTTCACGCGTTTCCAAAATATGTTCTATTTTGCGTTGATCTGGATTATTACTAGAAATTATTGGGAATGTGTTCAAAATACCACAAAGTAAAAAATGTTCGTCACTATTCATCTAGTTTTCAATCTCCTGTTTTTAATCTCCTGTTTTTCTTACACAATAACCTTTCTGTTACTCCCTACACAGTTTTTGGCCACTATTATTGTTTGTGCATCGATCGTAGCAGTAACACTTTTACTTATCATTTTACTTTCTCAGTGCAACTCTAATGTTAAATATATTCTCAAAGTAAATTTATAATCAATTTGCGGTGCTTAAATTATTCTTTCCCATTTTATTAATAATTTCAACAGGGAGAACTTTTCGTTCGCGATCAGTCTGCACTGACCGAAACAAAAAGCTTAATTCACTATGAACATCTTTACTTAATTTGAATTAATATTTATGAATAAATTATTACAGGAGCCGAAACAAATAAGAACGTTAGCTTAAAAGATTTGTTTGCGTATCGTATGACGATTTGACGTGGTCAGGACAATGTCATTCTACGATGTTGCGAGCTTTGCCAACAATTCATGGTCGACATGTACGTGAAGATAGAGAGGGAACGACTACGATACTTACGATGTAATCAACAGAATTTGCGTGTAGAATAGAAGAATACATTCACTTGCGTGACGCTATTGATGAAAAACTTGATCTACGCAGGTGAAAAAGTTGAAATTTGAACTTGACCAGTTTTGATTTGCCTGAAACTTCGCATATAAGTAGTATGGACAAAATACAAAATACAACTTAATTTAAAATTTTTTTAAAGTGCATAGTTTGAGCATGGGGAGCACCCCAACATGCATGAAAAATGAAAATTCTGCCAATCTGATGTAATTTTGAAATTAAATTGCTCAAGAACGGCTATACCGATTTCAATAAACTTTTTTTTGTTTGATAGATGATTAGTTAGCCCTTTGAAAAAAAATTAATTAATTGTTTTCATAATTAATTTTTAAATAAAAATATTAAAAAAACCTTTTTAAATATGGCGCTAGGATCGAAGATCATGTGGAATTAATTAATTTTTTTTCTGAAAATAGTTCTATCCTTACTCTAAAATATATCAAATTAACTCAGAGGCGTTAATTTTTGTTCTTGAGATATTTAATTTTAAAGATTTTTAGTACGACTGAAATTCGAATTTTTCTTCATTTTTCAAACAACTTCCATTAACAAAAAATTTTAAAATCAATTAAATTTTAACTTTTTTTTTTAAATATAGCTCTAACCTTACTTTAAAATATATCAAATTTACAAAGAGGCGTTAATTCGTGTTCTTGAGATATTTAATTTTAAAGATTTTTAGTCCGATTAAAATTCTAATTGTTCATTATTTTCTCGGACTTCAGTGGTTAAAATTTTTATATAAATTGTTCGAAAAAATAATGAACAATCAGAATATTAATCGGACTAAAAATCTTTAAAATTTAATATCTCAAGAATACGAATTAACGCCTCTTTGTAAATTTGATATATTTTAAAGTAAGGTTAGAGCTATGTTTAAAAAAAAAAATTAAAATTTAATTGATTTTAAATTTTTTTTGTTAAAGGAAGTTGTTTGAAAAAATGAAGAAAAATTCGAATTTCAGTCGCACTATTTTCAGAAAAAAAATTAATTAAATTCCAATTGATCTTCGGCCCTAGCGCCATCTTTAAAGAAGTTTTTTTAATATTTTTATTTAAAAATTAGTTATGAAAACAATTAATTAATTTTTTTTCAAAGGGACAACTAATCATCTATCAAACAAAAAAAGTTTGATGAAATCGGTATAGCCGTTCGTGAGCAATTTAATTTCAAAATTACATCAGACTGGCAGAATTTTAATTTTTCATGCATGTTGGGGTGCCCCCTATGCTCAAACTATGCACTTTAAAAAAATTTTAAAATAAGTTGTATTTTGTATTTTGTCCATACTACTTATATGCCAAGTTTCAGGAAAATCAAAAATGGTCAAGTTTTCACAACTCTGTCTAGAACACGTTTTTCATCTATTGTGAACAACGCCAACACCGCCGAAATTGGTAACTCTATCATTCTACCGTCATCGTACATAGGTAGTCCACGTAATATGCAAGAATACACACAGGATGCTTTGACCGTGTTTATTTATCACATATACATGTAATCCAATATGGCAGGTGGTAACATCTTTGCTATTCAAGGTTGGCAAATATCATGATATTTATATAAATATCAAAATATCCGATATATATCAGATATATATCCGATATATATCAAGTTCTGATATTTATTTTTGAATATGTTGTTTATCTTAAATATTATACAATATATGGCCATTTCCACACTTGTATGCAGTGCAACCCATCACTTCCTCGTTTCTTACCTCTTTGCCTATAAACTAGATTCAAATATGACAGCTCCTGTTTAGTTTATAGGCAATTTATCAAGCCTATTCGTCTCTATCTTCGATTGCACGAGCCCAAATGACGAATACGCTTGTTCGCTTTGTCTTGTTTATTTGACCAAATTGCATCATCAATATCCACACAAGGTTGTACAACTGGTCCAGTAATGGTTCATTACTGGTGACTAGTATTGCAGCAATGGTCGAGTCCTGGCAACCATAACTGGACCATAAACAATATGTTACTCGATGATAACTCGAACGGTAAATGACTGCCATTAAAGGGCCAGAGATACTAGCCACCAATGGCCCATACAAGGTTATACAACAAGTCCAGTAATAGTCAATTACTGGCGGCCAGAAATTCAACAATGGTCGGGTACTGGTCCAGTAATGGTCAATTACTGGCGGACAGTAGTTCAACAATGGCCGTGTGCTGGCAATCATTACTCATAGTACTTGCAACTATGACTCAGCCATTAACATTATTTTTTTGTTGCTAACTTGTAGCAACTGCTAACTTGTTGTACAGCTGGCCCAGTAACAGACCAATAACTTGTAGCAACTGCTAACTTGTTGTACAGCTGGCCCAGTAACAGACCAATAACTTGTAGCAACTGCTAACTTGTTGTACAGCTGGCCCAGTAACAGACCAATAACGATGACCAGTATTGAAGTAATGATCTAGTACTGTCAACCATGACAAGTCCAATAACAAAATATAAAATATTATCTTTTGTAAATTTACATAAATTAAATACAAAATAATTAAAATAAAGTAAAAATGTCTGAAGAAAAAAATTTAAAACTTATACAAACCTTTACTTTATTATCATAGTCATTCAACAGAGATACGATAATTAAACTATATTTCTAATGTAGTGAAATTTAACCAAATGACCTAGATCGGCCAATTCATGTTTCAGTACTGGCCCAACAACAATAGCCAATTAATGCTAACCATTAACGTGCCATTTAAAATGGTCATTTAAAATAACCTTTACTGATTAATTTCTATAAACCGTAGATTGGTAAGTTCATGGGTCCAATAATGGCCCAATAACAATAGCTAAGTATTCATGGGCCGGTATTTAGCCATTCAGAGGTAACTAAATACTGGCTATTTTCTGTTAACCATAGATCGGTCGATGAATGACTATAGTACTGGCCTGGCACAATAACAAAAGCCAAGTACCGTTACCCATTAATGGGCCAGGAAAACTCTATTTGGGTAGTCATTCCATTCCACCACACCATTGGTGGTGTATTTCTAAACTGAAATTGTGTAGATTCAGTTAAAACCGCCATTACAAATGGAATAAAGTCTGAAATAATTATATTTAAATAATGAAGTATATGCTTCTTCTATTTGTTCAATAGTTTACCTATAAATCGATGGTCAAACATAAATTAGCTAGGTGTTGAGGTGCATTTAAAACCATATGTCTCTACTTCGATAAAAAGTTTGTTAACTTCTACAGGTTGTTCTAGTTTAAGATCTGCTTCAAGTTTATGCTAAATATCTACTACAACGGCAATAGTCGTTTTCTCTCTTTGAGCTCTATCTAAAGCGACTGCTATTGACTTTAGATATCAAAGCATATGTTTAGCATTCATTACAATATTTATGTCATAAGTTTAGTTATGTCAGGATCTATGTCAGCTTCATGGTCTTGGCATAGCTGCTGAACCAGGTTACCTCGATTTAGCATGCGTTTTGCGGGCAGTTCTGCGACTGTTAACAGTTTTTTCAACTTTAAGGTAGGAATAGTTAATTATTTCTTTTTTTATAAATATCATGATATATATCGGGGAATAAATATCGTGATATATATCAATGATATATATCGGATATATATCATTGATATATATCATGCCAACCTTGTTGCTATTGCCAGGACATAATGCAATACATCGTCATGACATTACAGCACGTGTTTTCAAACAAAAATTAGTCTTTAATGAGTTTCATTACAAAATTACATGTATTCAGTCCCACACGTTGCTGGACGTATTCGGTTTAATGGCAAAAGCGAGGATTACCTCATGCACACATTTTGATTTGGTTAATCGACAAAATAGGTCCCAAAGAAATCGATAGTATAATTTCTGCCGAAATTTCATACTCTTCTAGTGATCAATTACTGTTTGATAAATTGTTACAACCAACATGATTCACGGCCCATGTGGTAATCTGAATCGTTTATCGCCTTGCATGGCAGATGGAAAATGATCAAAGCGTTTTCCTACAAAATTTCAATAAAGATACGATCACAAATGTCGACGCATATTCAATATGTCGTCGAAGAAATACCGACAATAGAGGACAATCATTTACGAAAAATATCAACAATACAGGCATTGACAATCGTTGGATGGTATCATATTTGCCTCTAATGAGCAAAATATTAAATGCCCATATTAATGTTGAGTTCAGCAGTTCGGTGAAGAGTATGAAATACATTTGCAAGTATGTGATTAAAGGCAGTGATGTGGCTGTATTTCAAATTAAAATACCAATGTGAATGCTCTCCGTGGAATAACAACCATGAAATAACGCTGTACCGAATTGGCCGGTACACCAGCTCCAATGAAGCTGTCCGGCGTATCTTTGGTTTCACAATTCGTGAACGGAATCCAGCAGTTATCCATTTAGTAGTCCATCCTGAAAACGGCAAGTGCGCATTTTTCACGAGCAAGACAGCGATTCGTGCTATAAATCCGCCAAAAACTACACTTACCGAATTTTTGTAGTTGTGTAATCGTGCTGATGCTTTTGGTGCCTTTGCACAAATTCAAAAGTACCACGCTATCACATGTGCTCATACAAAAAATTGGATACCAACAACTTTATAAGATGGAGGCAGAACAGCTCATTCAGCATTTAAGCTGCCACTGAATATTCAAAATAATCCAGACGCAGTGTGCAATATAAAATCGACAAACTATTTTGTGGCACTCTGTTACTCCTTTCAGGTGATTTCAGAGAAAAACGTCACGTCATTCCACGTTCAACGGACGCTAATGAGATCAGCACTTGCTTAAAATCATCGCTTCTGTGGCGTAATGTTGAAAAAGTACAGCTGAAAGTAAACATGCGCGTTCGAATGCTTCAAGCTTCATTCGCTGAACCATTCTCTAAACAAATTTTAAATATTGACGATGGATAAATTGCCTTAAATGAAAATAGGACGTCAAAGTGAAAAGTGGACGACAACGATTTAAATTTCAAGATACAAAGTTGTTGCCAGGGGACTTGGTGTCATAAAAATCTATCAATACAGCTTGCGATGCCAACGAAACTCTAGATTATCCAACATAATTTTTGAACTCAATAGATTTGCTAGGCATGCCACCGCACCATTTACAACTGAAGGTAATTGAATCTCCTGTTATGTTGCTTCGTAATTTGAATCCACCACGGCTGTGGAATGACGCGCGCTTAGTCATTAAAAAATTAATAAAAAAAATGTTCGAAGCCAGCATTTTGAATGGCAAGTTCCAAGGTGAACATGCATTGCTACCACGAATCACTTTGATTACCACAGATGTACCAATTGAATTCAAACGCGTTCAATTTTCAATTAGATTGACATTCGCAATGACAATCAATAAGTCGCAAGGCCAAGGGATGTCTGTTTAAGGCTTCGATTTTGGCACACCGTATTTTTCACACGGACAATTATAAGTGGCATGTTCTCACGTGGGCAAACTATCTATTTTGCTTGTGTTGGCTAAAGACGGACTAACCAAAAATATTGTACACTCCATTGCACTTAGAGATTTTTATTGATTTTTTTAATTGTCATAATTAGTAATATCCAATATGGATAACATTTTTTATGCATATATAACTTTTAAGAGATATAATTGGAAATATATTAGTTAAGTTAATAAATTACAATGAATTATAAAAATGAATGGTAGGAGTTTTATTATTTTTATAGGCCGTCATCGTCCAAAGCGCTTCATTTATCTTTCAGCCATAGACCATATCCCAACAATCTTACAATAAGTTAGTTATTTTTTTTTAACTACCAATATATTCACTAGAAATGGGTTGGTTGGCTGGTTTTATATAAAATTCTTTTATAATTGATCAGCTTTTAACTTTTCTTCAAATCCAGAGCACTCTCGAAATCCATCTCTTCCAACATTTATTCTAATTCAAATTCGAAGTCATGATCCGTTATTATAATTTTTTCCGTTTAACCAATATTTTATTTTATTTTTATTTGTCGTTAAACCAATTAAAAGTTTGATCGAATATCCCTCCAAAATGAACAAGAGTCAAAGACCCTCAGTTCATTTACATAACAATTAAACGTTTGCATAACTGCTAAGTAAATAATTACCAAACCTGAATTCATTTTTATGCACAGAAAAAATCGTAAACTTGTAGCGCCATTTTGAAATTAAAACTCGATATAAAAAAATTCAAAAAATCGCCCTAACACCAATAACGCCATCTAGAAAAATAAAACTCCATTTAAAAAAACTCCAAAAATTCAATCAAAAGTGCTGATCCAATTGTTTGCATACAGCAATGTTTATTGTTTTTTAATATGGCGTCAATGAATTGGGCTTGAAGACTCCGATATTCTTTTGCATCAGCTATATATACATCAGCCATATATACCTTTACATCAGTCATCAGCCTATACGAAAATTTTTTGTTTATTTTGTTTCCGATACTTTCTTTTAACGTAAAGGCCAAGACCAATTTACACGCTATACTTAATCGATCAAAAAAATGACAAAATGCAGTTGTAACAAAAGGATGGTTGTGAACTGGAGTTCAATAAACTTGCCTATTTCCAGATACATGTTCAACATAGATGAGAACTGGAGGCAAATAACTGGACTATGATATGTTGTTGATGGTATGTCTAGATGACCTTGTAATGTGAATTTGTTTAAACTGGTAATAAATTAGTTTTGGGTTTTAAGAAACATTAGGTTGAGTTGTGGTATGCTGCTGTTGGGTGGAACGTTGAATAAAGAATAATTTGTTGTTTGCTGTGCACTTCACAACAGTTAATGCTTGCGATGTTAAGATTGATTAGTAATGTAACAATTTTGCCTACCCGACCTTTTATTGCCAAAAACTTTCACATTAATGATTATGTGAAAGTTTTTGGCAAGTTGTTGTTTGTTAAGATGTTGAGCCGGCTCTGAAACATACTGGCAATCAAGTATGTACTATTTGCTTCATAAACAATTCAATAAACATTTCATAAACATTTTTTAGCATACATTCATTGAACTTGAAAACATTGCCGTTTTCACCGATTAAAAAAATTCAGTTATCATATCTCGTCTAACCAACCGCCACACGTTAAAATTGTCGAATGCAAATTTTTTTTGATAAATTTTATGTATTTTTTTCTGGGCTTACCGAAATTTTATCATTTTGTTGTTGCAAATTTATAAATAATTCATGATTTTATTATATAAAAAAATACGTCAACAAATAAAAAAAAACAATGTAAATAAAATAATTCAAAACTTTCCACTTTTTTACAACATTTTTTACGTTTTCGTTTTTTAGTTTTTCATAATTTTTTTTTATTTTATTTGTCTAAAACCATTTTTATACATTTACGTGAACTCCCTATTCACATCCTTTTCAATTCAACTCTAGAACAAAATTTAAAAAAAAGAATCCTACCTACTCTATATACATCGCTGGTTTGTGATATTAAATTTAAAATTCATAAACGCCATCATCCGCAGAAACACAGGAAAATGGGATTGAGAAAGAGAGAGAACAAGAAATAGTAACCATCAACCCAGAATAACTTTTGCATCAGTAATGAACTTTAGTTTTTATATTTAATATTTTTTTGTTATTTTGGTTTACGGGAATAGGAATGTCTGCAATGTGTTGTAGTTGTGGTTTTAATTTTTGTTGAATAGAAAACTGTGTCCAAATTATAAATAGTTTTACAAAAAATTTTTGTAGAAAAAGCATTACCTATTATTATAATCGTATGCTTATCGTGGCTAAAGAAAAATTTAAATACTTCAATCATAATTTCCAGATATATTTTTTCATGATTTTTGTGAACTGTGACTTTTTTGATTATGTGGGAGCGCTTTTTTATTTGATACCTAATCAAAACTATTTTGAGAACCTGTGAAGGTCATTCATTTCCACCAAAAATATGTTTTCATTACGTAAATAAAAATTTCACAACAGAATATATCTATTTACAGATTACAACGTTGTGAAAACGAACTAAAAAATAAAAATAATTTTCATTCACACATCAGATTAATATTTATATGGCATTTTTCTTTAACAATATTTCTTATGATTTACAGGACGTGAATATTGACTAAACATAATATTTAAATGAGCTACTTTCTCATTTTTTTTATAAAAAATAGCGTAGAAAGTTTGTTAAAGAAAACTAATATTCAAATACTAATGTAATGTGTGAATGTAGTTTATGTATAAATTTTTAGTTCGTTTCCATTTCAGAATGGTTTTATTTGAGTTGTTTATGTTGTTAATTATTTACAAAAAGAATTCAATTTTTTGATTTTGTTCATATAAAAATAAATATATACTAAATCAAAACGCTGACGTTAAAAAGTATGTATGATGATAATCTTTAAACCCAGGCAAATTATTAGCATCTCCTTGTAATCGCTTAAAGGTCCAACAAATGAAACATAAGCAGATTCTATTCTATTCTATTCTCTTTCGTCTCCTTCTATTCTATATATTTTTTCAAACATTACATACTCAAAACTGTCAGGTCCTGATCTTTCGGTTTCTTTTGCATTAAATTAACTACTATCAGGTTTTCAACCTTCGTGTAATGAAGTAGCTAATACCAAACGAAATTTATCCCCCAATTCCATCGTATGTATATTGCCACAAATTGATATCTAGTATTACATTCATTTTAAAGTATTCAGATTCAATCGACTAACACGATCAAACTTTTGGCCTGCTTGATCCTTATTTTTTATATTAAAAATATCTTCAAATAGCACTCCTGCCTTTTTTATTTATTAAGGTGATAAAAATTATATCATATATGTATTTTTAATAAAACAGTATTTTTTGCTAATATTTATTTGTTTATATATTTTTTTATAACCATAAATTACAAAAACTTCCAAAATGTTTATCTATTCGATTGAAATTTACATAATGTTCCGATCACAAAATTTTTTACAATTTATAGCTAGAATTTTCTATCTTTTGTTTCTTTTTAATTATACTTTCATCACATTATTTCAATATACAACAACATTTAAAAGAGTTTTAAGTTGGTTTTAACTTTAACTTAAATAAGTCCGGAACCGAAATAGAATACAAAACTATTTTAAGGAATTTTTTTAGACATAGAAAATTCTTATTTTAGAGTAAAAATAATAAAACGCCCGTCGTTGGGCCCTTTAACTTTTAGTAACATGTGCAGACGGCAAAAACAACGTTTTTCATAAGTTTTAGACCAATCGCTTTACGAAAAGTTGCCAGCTCTATTAAGATAGCGGACTAAAAATGTAGGCTACAACCAGGACCTAGTCTGGCATTTGTAGCCAATTTGTAGCCAATTTTTTATGCCATTGAAAAATGTGTAGCTCTGGCCAATTTTAAGATATTGAAGAAACCGTTATCTTTAATTTAAGCAAGCGGTTTTCACAATATCTCACGTTCTATTCATCCCATCTTAATTCTTAACATATCAAAATTTGTAGCCGATTAGGCTTCAATTTGTTACGCGATCAAAAAATTTGTAGCCGCTTCCAATTGTGAGAAATTCAAAAACCGTCATCTTAAATTTAAGCTAGCAGTTTTCAAAATATCTCACGATCTATTCATCCAATTTATTTCTGAATACATCCAAATTTGTAGCCAATTTAGAATCAATTTGTTACGTCATTAAAAAATTTGTAGCTCCCTACCATTTTGAAAAATTCAAGAAACCGTTATCTTGAATTTAAGCAAGTGGTTTTCAAAATATCTCACGTTCTATTCTTCCCATTTTAATTCTGAGTACATCAAAATTTGTATCCAATGTGGAACTAATTTGTTACGTTTTCAAAAATTCGTAGCCTTCTCCAGTTTTGAAAAATTCAAAAAACCGTTATCGTATATCTAAGCTAGCGGTTTTCAAAATATCTCTCGTTCTATTCATCTAACTTCATTTCTGAATACATAAAAATTTGTAGCCAATTCGGAACCAATTTGTTACGTCATCAAAAAATTTGTAGCCGCCTCCAATTTTGAACCACATTGATAAATAATAATCCTCTTAATTTTTTATTTATTTTTCTACTCCGTCTATTGAGCGCGAAAGATATGTGTTTTCCACGAAAACACCTCGACTCGGCGTTTGGTTTATTTTGATTTCTCATATTTGTTTTCTTTTTCTACTTTTCTATGTTGGTAAATATTTTGGAGCAGTGGATACTAACCTCCAATCCTCGGAATAATTTTCAGCAGCTTAATTTTTGCAAATTTATTGCATTTTTATAAGAATTAGAGTTTTGAAACGCGTTATGTTTTAAATAATTTTTGCAGGCTTATGAGCTTATACTAAGCTTATCATTCCGGGGATCGGAGGCTAGTAACCGCTGCTCCAAAATATTTACGAACATAGAAAAGTAGAAAAAGAAAACTAATATGAAGAATCAAAATAAACCAAACGCCGAGCCGAGGTGTTTTCGGCTTATAAACTGTTGAAAAAAATATTTCTTTCGCGCTCAATAGACGAAGTAGAAAAATAAATAAAAAATTAAGAGGATTATTATCTATCAAAGTGGTTCAAAATTGGAGGCGACTACAAATTTTTTGATGAAGTAACAAATTTATTCCTAATTGGCTACAAATTTTGATGTATTCAGAAATTAAAATTGGATGACTAGAACGTGAGATATGGTGAAAACCGCTAGTTTAAATTTAAGATAGCGGTTTCTTGAATTTCTTAAAATTGGGAGGGGCTACAAATTTTTTGATGGCGTAAAATTAAATTGGCTACAAACGCCCGACTAGGTCCTGATTGTAGCCTACATTTTTAGTCCGCTATCTTAATAGAGCTAAAGTAGCCGATGTTTGAATAACATATAACTCTTTAATGTTACACAAAACTTTATTAACAAAAAAACTTTCATTCGATCAACGCCACTTGTACTTTAGTGGTTCATATTACGTGGTCAACAGAAATAGTAGCGAGTTTAATGGTATTCAAATATTTTACGTAGTTTTACAAAGCAAGGTTAGTTCAATCTAAATTTGAGTCATATGCAACATCTGCGAGATAATAATTAAAACCGACATATTTTAATTAGAATAAAACTTAATTCTACGATTTCTGGCAGATAGCAGAAAAACGTATTTGTTGCTACAAGAGATGAAAACACCATTGTTTTTGTGCCAGCTAAAACTCTTTCACGAAGCATAATATTCTTTATCAAAGCCAATTTTTTGTTTGATATATGCGTTATAGCTTTTTCTTACTTTGAACCTTTTTTATTACGCTTTTTCTATTTGTTTTAAATTAATAGCTTGTTCTTTTGTTAAAAATTATAATAAAACTATAAACATTTTGATATTCCAGAGTAGCATATTTAATAGTGGTGTGTAGTGGGGGAGGTTTGTAGTGTCACTCTCTAATATTAATTTTCGGAACGTAATAAATTAAACTAAAATAAAATCAAAGTAATAAATAAAATAAAATTCATTTTTATTTTTTATGACTAAATAGTAAGAACTACGACTAAAACAGTGAGATTGGATATGTTAACATGTATCAAAAACAATAGCTTATCTTTTTGAATAAAATTGTCAACACAATATTAATAACAAACAAAACTCTTTGGTAACTATATCAAAAAACGACATAATGAAAACTTAACTATGTGTGTCGAATAAAACTAACCAAAAAAGGAAACGAAAAGCATATCTATAATACATCAAAATAAATTCCTTTCTAAATATCAATATAATTCCTTTTAATTCAATAGACTAGCCCAACATATTCTTATCTAAATCTCCATCATTCCAAAGGCACTTGAAACAATAAACATCACATTAAGAAAATCTGAATTGATGTTCTAATATGACATAAGGAAAATGTACAAACAAAAAAAAACAATAATAATATAACATCATTGTTATTCTATTTCCTTCTTAACACACATTCTCCTTTTTCCTCCTAATTTTCTTATTATTTGCAATATTTTTTTTTTCTCTTATATACATGCTCTTGGTCTAGATTTCCTTTTTGCTGATTACAAGATTTTATTTATTTTTTCAGAAAACCATACAAATAATAATTTCCATTTCTTGTTATTTTTTTTCATTTTATTTTTGCAGAATCAGTTACATTGATTGAATAAGAGAACCAAAGGAAAGAAATGTTGTGGTATGTGAAATGGTATAAAGAATAGTATATTATTGAATTAGGAGCTAAAGTCGTACTTTTTGTGTTGAGTCTATAGTTTGGCGGCCGACCGTAGGGAGGCCGACAATTATAGACGAAACACAAAAAGTCACTTTAGCTCCGAATTCAATACACTATTTTTTCGGCAAACGTTTAAATTTGTTTAAAAATATGAAATTAATGCATCAAATTTTTTAAAAATATGTTTTAGGTAATAAATTTTCTGAAATTAATTTTTTTTTATTTTTATTCATTAAAATGAACTGAAATGCATTCTGTTTTGAACAAATTAATAATATCATTTTATTTTACTTTACTGCCGCCGTAAAAATATGAAAATTACTTTACAGCCGCCGTAAAAATATGAAAATTACTTTACAGCCGCCGTAAAAATATGGAAGTTACTTTACAGCCGCCGGCAGAAAAAGTAAAAATGACGTCACTTTTGCAGCCGCCGGCTAAAAAGTAAGACTTTAGCTACTCCCCAGCGGCAGTAAAGTTAAACTTTACAGCCGTTAGCCGAAAAAAGAATTTGTAATTTACGTTTAGAAAAAAAAGAAGAAGAAAATGTACATTGGGTTAAGGAAAAGAGATTTTGTTGGAAAATTAATGGAAAAATTAGACGGAAGACATAAAAGAATTAGCTGAAATAGCAAATTAGGATTATGTTCTTTGTTTTTATTTGTCGTGTTGTCTTGTATGACTAGCTTTAATAAGTTAAATAAATTATTACTTTTGTTGTAGTTTTCATGTAATGTCTGGGATGTAGTAACATATCAGGTAGCATCGCACGGACGAATCCCGGGTTGGAAATCTTTTATAAATAAAAAAATAATCTTTACATAAGCAAGGGAACAAAATACATATTCTAATTTTTTTTAAATATCTACTGGCATGAAAATATAATAAAAAATTATATAAACCATCATACGAAAAAAAACACAAAAGAATGTAAACTTTTTTATAATATTCAATTAAAATAATAACCATTTTTTTCTTATATACAAAAAAAAACAAAGTATTTTGTTAATATCCACCAATATGATGCTCTTAGGTTTTAAACTTAGCCATACCTCATCCGATCGTACATTTTGATCGGTTTTTTAGCGACGGATATATCTCTCTCTGTTACAAAAAAGCAATACATTCTACAACTCAACAATCAAATATTTATTCCCCCTTAATATCAATTAAAAAATTTAAAAAAGTTTCAGCATACGAATAAATCAGTAACATATTGACCACAATTGATCGATTTTTGAACAATCATCGAAATAAAAAGAACAGATACAATAATAAATGGGTTGACAAATCAAACGATTGTATCAACTTCAAAACATATGTTACAGCTTTTGTTAGACGTATATTACACTATCAAATATATTGGTCAAACAAAAAAATTTGACATGAAATTGGACAGTGTAATACCTTAATATAAGCTCCGCCATTTTCTTGGTCAAAATAGTCTTTTCATCCAATTTGGATAACAATTTTTTTAACTTCTAGCGGGAATAGCAGGAAACAATATATTTTATTAATCGATTCAAATTAAATTTTTTTTCAATTTCTTATTGATTTTTGTTAATTAAAATGACGATGAAAGAAAAATTTTAAATTTCAAAAAATAAATAGATAAGTTTAAAGTATTTTTATTTTAATTTTTGCTCTTTTATTTTTATTCAAACTTTATAAAAAGCAAATATATTTATTTGTTTACAGGTTTTACAGGTTTTCTATACTATTTAACAGTTCTAATTAATATTAGAACGACTAAATTATCAAAAATATTTGGTAGCATTTATGACATGGTGTGTGCTTTTTCACAGTCAATGCTTTTTCACAGTCATCAAATAAAAAAAAAATTACTTGACAAAAACTTGGATAGAAAACATTTGTCCAACATGTTTGATAGTGTAATATCCTCCTAAGACAATTAATTAATTAACTTGCATATCGCATGAATATGCATATTTTTCTCTCCCATACAAAAATGTGATAAAGAAAGTATTTAAAAATTTGTTGATCAACTTGTTGTACTCACACTGTTCTATAGTTATATTTTGATATTTTTATTTGTGTTCGAGTTTCACACTGATAATGAATAGTAATACAAAAAAAAACTTTCAAGTTTTTGGAGCGTTGTACCCTTTGATGAAATTTATAATTGGTAATAGGGCAGGTCGTTACAATGTAATTGTACTTGAAACTAATTAATTTACTTCGGTCTGAAAGACCTAAGTATTACATTCATGAGCTCAAAGTGAAATTCTTACCCCCACTTTTTTTGACATTTCTCGACGTTTTAGGACCTCCTGATTCTAAAATAGCAAAAAAAAAAATGTATGTCTGTCTGCCGGCCGTCTGGCCGGCCGTCATTACCTACGCTGCAGGGAAAACCGCTGGAGGGATTTCAAAAATTTTTTTTTCTAAAAATAGGTATACTCAAGGGACCAGTCTGAAAGGACGCTGTGTTCGATAACTGTACCGGAATGGTGTCAAAAAAATCATTATGTGTGTCAAAACAAGGAAATTTGCATATTTTTGGCTTAAAAAACGTTCATTTTAAGTGATTACGAGTAGGAACATTAAATTTGGAGAAATCTTGATGGTCGGGATTGGCATGTGAGATCTAAAACTAGATTATTGCATTATGAATTTGTCAAAAAAAAGTTGTCAAGTGTGTCAAAAGAAAGATTTTTATTTATTTTTTTACCTAATTTTTTGGAAAAAAATAAAATTAATTGTTTATTTGAAATGAAGTTTTATTATTATTATTGAGAATTATGGCATTACAAGTTTGTCAAAAAAGTGTTGTCAAGTGTGTCAAAAGAAACATTTTTATTTATTTTTTTACCCAATTTTTTGGAAAAAATAAAATTGTTTGTTTGAAATGAAATTTTATGGCATTATAAGTTTGTCAAAAAAATGTTGTCAAGTGTGTCAAAAGATTTTTATTTAGTTTTTTACCTAATTTTTTGCAAAAAAAATAAACATGTTTGTTTGAAATGAAATTTTATTATTATTATTGAGAATTATGGCATTATAAGTTTGTCAAAACATGGTGTCAAGTGTGTCAAAAGAAAGGTTTTTATTTATTTTTTACCCAATTTTTTTAGAAAAAAATAAAATTAATAGTTCGTATGACATGATATTTTATTATTATTATAGAGAATTATGGCATTATAAGTTTGTCAAAAAGTAATGTCAAGTGTGTCAAAAAATGATTTCATTTAATTTTTTAGCCAATTTTTTGGGGAAAAAAATGTAGCTGTTTTTATGACGTAAATGTAATTTAAAATGAAATTGGACATGGAAATTTTTGAATTTGTTATAGTTTTTGAAAGATTTTTGGAATTTTGAAAAAGTTTGTATTTTTAAGCAGAGACAAGAGAGAGACAAAAAATACTTGTACTCTAACAAAGAGTTATGTTTGATATACATCGCTGCCCAAAACTAAAAACCATGTCCTCATAAAAGTTTTTTTGCCGAAAACTATATCAAAATCCTTAACCCAGACCGAAGTCTTGATATCTCAGAGCTGAGATTTCAGCCCCTCCATATTTTGAAACTTGAAATCTGAGAGGATAATCTTGAAGTCGAATGGTTTACAAACCACAAGACGATGCAGTATAGGTAGCAGAAGGTAACAGTAAAAAGCATTTTGTTAATGAAAAAGCGTAACTGCAAGACTTGTTGGTGTTACTCATATAGTAGGAGAATCTCTTTAGACAGTAGTCAACAACTGCAGTTCTGATCAGTTATTTGCATTTATATTATTATCAACTACAGCAATTTTTGATCAATTGGTTACCTCATTATTGTTGTCAACAACATCTTTTTGTACTATTAATTGAAATAAGCAGCTAAGACATATGCATTTCAGGTAACATGTGCATTTTATGTAATTTGTGCGGAAAAGATGAACCTTCTCTTGCGAACTCATGTGAATTAAGCTAGTGTTCATAAACAAAGCAGCTGTTCATAAACTATTTCTATCAAAACAGAGAAAGAAAAAATGCATCTTTTCGAAAAGTTTTCTTGTAGTTGTATTGATCGCATGTATCAACATGACCAATACAACTTATCGTATTTTTATTCATACCTTTCTCAACCCTGTTTGTAATGATTTTGTTCTCATCGACTGTTGTCTATTTTTTGATATGTTGTTGACTCTTGATTTTTTTAGATATGAACTTGGACATTTTGTAATTTTTAGTTAGGTGATAAAGATCCTTATGCCTAGAAGATTAAAAGTCTAACAATGTTATGTGATACTTTTTTTAATGCTAATCAAATTAATTCAAATAAAAGAATTTAGAAAAGTTTTTTTAATGTTACAGAATTATTTGTTTGTACCGGTAAGTGAAATTAAACTGGAATATATTTGTTGGGGTTATTATTTGTTGTTTTCGTAAAAAGAACAGTTTCATAAGTTGCTTCCAAAATGTAGTTAATTTTCTTCTCTTCTTTAAGAGATACATACGCGGATAATAATAATATTCATTCTGCGAATACAATTACTGGAAATAGACACAATTACAACATGTTTCTTTTTCGATGTGGAGATAACGATTGCTTCCTGTTAGTGATATCACTAGTAGGTCCAGTGTTCATTACACTACCACATGACTTATTCTGTGAATAAGAAACTTGTAAATCTGTGACTAACGGTATCTAATTGAAGTAAAGTTTACTGCAAGTGCTATCTGGATGATTTAAATAGTGGGAGAACTGAAGATTTCGATATCATGGCTAACGTTTCTTCCTACTGTATATGTTGTATAGAAAGAAGTGCAAAGAAATGCCTACATAGTTTAAGTAAGTGATTAAAGAGTATGAGTTACATTGCATTTTTTATGTTGGTGATCACCGCTAGTACATAAGAAATAGGAGCTGACTTTTGCTTTTGAAATCTCTTTGAAAGTCTCTAGGCATAAATTTAAACTGTATTAACAGGTTTGTGAACTAGTCGTTCAACTTCGAATATTCGGTAGTTATATTTCACATTGGCGGAAATCTAATTCTTGGGCTAATTACGAGATTTCCGCCAATGTAACAACTTGTGCTAGGATATTTGTCACTTTGAAAATTTGTCTCTTTGAACCCTACAAATATCGACATCTTGAAACCTTTGAATTTCAGTTTTAGCTATAAATCAGATTGAAAGCACATGCGATGCGTGTATAAGCTATGATTGCGACCAAAGTTGCCGTTTTGCTGTTTCTTATTGAGCAACATGGGTTGACAAGCTGTACAAATATTGATTGACTATAAATTTGTTATAACACATTCGATGGAAGAAGTGACTACAAGGATCAATGATTTGCTGAGCTCACACTATCCAATTTATAACAAAACAGGCTGCAAACCGAACTACTGTTCACCAGAAAAAAGATGAGCATTCTAATTCATTTAAAAATTCATTCAAACTCTCGACACTTTTCCGAAATCGAGAAAAGTGCATCGGTGGTCCCTCGGCCCCGCCGGGAACCACACTGATATTCTCCAAACAGTTGTTCAGCAAAAGGTTTGATTTTGGATAGCAAAATGTAGGAAAAGATCTTATATGCTGTGCAGAGGAGAGCGATTCCTCTGTAGTTTGCACATTGTAGGCGATTACCTTTTTTATGAATTGGTATCAGCATAGCTGTGTTCCTGTCCTGTGGCATGGTTTCAGTCCTACAGATTATTTGAACCAGTTCAAACAATCTTAAGGATAGAGTTTCGCTACCATGTACAATCATTTGGGATGTTAGATCGTCAATACCAGGTGCTTTATTGCATTTTAATTTTAACAGCGCCGAATCGAATTCCTCTCCGGTGGGTTCTTCTACATGTACTTTGATGCACGAATAAGCTTAGCTCGTCGCCCGACTTGTTGCTGATCACTTAAGTTGAGAAGATCCTCAAAATAAGCGGCCCAAGTATCTAAAGTATTTTTAAGATCTACTTGTAGCTCCCCATCTTCATTTTGAATAGCAGTCGATCTAGTTTGAGGGCCTGCCTTAAGGTTTTAACCTGTTGAAAGAAGTTACGCGATTGATGTTCCTTATTGAAGCTTTCAATCTCCTCACACTGTCTCTTCCACCATTCTCTCTTCGTTCGTCTACATAGATTTGAAACAGCTTGTCTTGCTAGTTTATAGTTCTCTTTCGTGAACCTGGTGTTGCGTCCTTGCAGACATTTCAGATAGCAATCTCTTTTGTATTGAATAGCGTCAAGGCATGCTTGATCCATCCATGGCTTCTGGTAGTGGTTCTGTGGTCGTCCAAGTATTCCCTCACCAGCGCTTAAAACAGCATCTTTGAGCAAATACCATGACTTATCGACGTCTCCATTAATGGTTTCTGATTTATCCAATGTTTCGGCAATATGGATTTGCTATCTCTCTTCTGTTTCAGCATTTTTTAATGATGAGATGTTAAAACGTTTCCGTTGATTGAATTTTGGAATGCCTGGATTTGGCAATGGAACCTTATCGTTGCACATACAAGGAAGTGATCACATCCAATGTATGCACCTCTAAAGGATCGCACATCCAGAAGGCTCGAAAAGAAACGTGCTGTTACTAAACGTGATCAATTTGATTTCGAGTGTTTTCACTCGGTGAGACCTAAGTCTGTTTATAAATCGATCGATGCAGAAAAAACGTACTGGCAATTCTCAAACTATTTAATAATGCAAACTCAGTCATTCTCTCACCATTATCATTCGAATTCAAATGCAAGCTGTTGGGACCCACCACATTTCCATAAGAGATATCTCTTCCAACCTGTCCATTAAAGTCCATTAAAATAATGAAGTCGCGTGTGGGCGTTTGTTTCATAACCTCTTCCAGTGCTATGTAGAAATTATTCTTCTCGTCGACGGTCTTAGCTTCAGTAGGTGCATGCACGGCAATAAGAGAAATATTGTTATATGTACCACGTACACGTAGGTAGCAGATCCTCTCACTGACCGGGGTGAATTTTATCACGGCTTTTTGTATGCGTGCACCAAGAAGAAAGCCAGTTCCAAATTCTCTTCGAGAAGGATGACCACTACAGTATAGAGAGTGACTATCCAAATCTTGTTTTCCGATTATCGGCTGTCTAATTTCTTGTAGAGCAATAATATCCATCCTATACCTCTCGGCCTCTGGTTCCAGACTTAAAAGAGCATCAGGAGCGCTCAGGTTGCGCACGTTCCACGTTCCGATTCGGTAGTCTGGTCCTTTTTCACGTCCAGGTAAAATTCTGTTTTTTTATCCGGGTCTGTTATTCTCTTTATGATAACCAAATTTAACATGTTAGTTTTTTCCGGGGTTAGGGTGTTAACCTTAGGCCCAACCCAAATTGTCGTGAATGGGTCCGTTCTGCATATTAAGGTCACCAGAAACAACCTCTTTACACGTTTATATAGCTAGCCGTTTGATCCAAGACAGACGCCCGCTTCAAGCTGTCCCTAACATGGAGAACAGACGCTCGAGTCGCATTGGTTGTAAGGCGCCAATTCGCCGTGATGTAGCGTCATTGACTAAGCAGTTTTTACTCTGCTTGTCTCCAATACACCAACCTAATTCTGTCAGCATTACCCAGGCAGCATGGCGTGGATGTTGAATTTCGGATTTCGCTACCCTGTTTATTATTACTATGTCATATATTTTGTTAGTTTTAGTGTTGATTTTATCATTTAAAATGTTGTTATTGATTTTATTATTATATATTTCTATTTCTTATCGTTAATTATTTTGTTTTTATTTCCGTTTTTACTGGCTATTTTTTAGGTTATTTAATTCGTCTTGATAACTTTCTGCATTCATTGGTATATTGTTCAATCTATTGATCATGTGGTTGCATGCAGCTACTTTATGTTGGTATCGATGAAGTGATTTAAGATTTATTGTTTGATCCGTTTGGGTTAATTTTCGGAATATTTTGAATGTGTGTTTTCAATCTACATTTTTGATTGATAAATCCAAGAAATTTATTGTGTTATTGTCTTCCTTTTCTAACGTGAATTTAATGGAAGGTTCTATGCTGTTTATGTATTGGTGTAATAGATTAAGCTGTCTACTCGTTCCTTTGAATAATAAAATTATATCATCAACGTAACGATACCAATAAATGATTTTCTCTATGTGTGGATTTATGTTATTATGTATATCTTTTGTTTTAAAATCATTGAGATATAGTTCGGCTAAAGTTCCAGATAGTGGACTCCTCATAGGTAATCCTTCTGTTTGTTGAAAATACTTATTGTTATGTGTGAAATAGTTTTGTTATTTCGGTTATTATATTATTCGGTTATTATACATAAAATATTGCGACGCTGATGCATAGGCTGACTTCACCACAGCTCTGGAAACATAGTGTTCTGGATATATAATGAGCTAATATCCATCAAATACTTTAATTAAAAGCTAACCAATATTATGGACTTCGTAGTTCTAATAATAAAAATATTAAAGCAGGCAGTAGTATCCCAACAAACATAAATTCTGTTGTACGAGAAAAAGTAAACAAAAATTTTATCGGAAGTGACAAAGCGGAAGTTGGGATGCAGTACTGTTGTAAACCGTACTAAATGTGTATGTACCAAATTTCATCCAACTCGATTATCAGGTACAGAAGTTATTGAGCTTCCAAAATAACAGGTGCTTGGAGGACCCCCTACCACTTTGTTCACTATCGCTAAAAAACTAATCAGTTCCTTACCATACATATTTGCATCTTTTTGCAAAGTGTAATCAAAATTACTTAACGAACGAATGTTGTATGCTTTCAACAAGCATTGAAACAATAAACAGGTGTTCGGGAGGACCCCACCACTTATCCCAATATTGTCCAAAAACTAGTCAATTCTTTGTCAATAAAATCTTTATCTTTTTTCAAAGTGCCATTAAAATTGATTAATGAATGAAATCTGTATGCTCCCAACAAACTTTAAAAACCAAGTGTGAAAAGTCTGTATGGTAGATCCCCCGTGACTATGATCAATGTGTCTCAAAAGATGATAATTATCTTCTTACACTAGTTGAAACCTTTCCATAAGTTTTATCATAATCACTTCATTATTGTAGGCTGTAGTGTGCATAAAGATACTGAAAAAACTGCCAACAATTAAAAAAATTTTTTTTACCGGAAGTAAAAAACCGGAAGCTGGGATGCAGAATTTTTGTAAATCATACTAAAAACTTATGTACACAGTTTCATCCAATTCGATTATCAGGTACAGATGTTATTGAGCTTAAAAAAAACAGGTGTATGGGACACCCCCCACCACTTTGTTCACTATCTCTCAAAAACTAATCAGTTCTTTGCCATACATGTTTGCATTTTTTCCAAAGTGTCATCAAAATTGGTTCACGAACGAATGCTGTGTGCTCCCAACAAACATTGAAAAAATGATGACACAGTAAACAGGTGTTCGGGAGACCCCGTACCACTTATCCCAATATTGTCCAAAAACTAATCAGTTCCTTGTCATTTAAGTTTCCATCTTTTTCCAAAGTGTCATTAGAATTGATTAATGAATGAAGTCTGTATGCTCCCAACAAACTTTAAAAACAAAGTGTGAAAAGTCAGCAGTTGTATGGTAGACCCCCCGCCCCTTTGATCAATGTGCCCCAAAACAAGGTAATTATCTTCCTACACTAATTGGAACCCTATTCCATAAGTTTCATCATAATCACTTCATTATTGTAGGCTGTAGTGTGCATAAAGACACTGAAAAAACTTCAAAAATGTACAAAAAATTTTCTTTCCGGAAGTGAAAAACCGGAAGTTGGGATGCAGAACTATTGTAAACCGTACTACATGCTCATGTAAGAAGTTTCATCCAATTCGCTTATCAGGTACAGAAGTTATAGGGCTTTCAAAAAAACAGTTGCTCCAGGGACCCCCCACCACTTTGTTCACTATCGCTCAAAAACTAATCAGTTCTTTGCCATACATGTTTGCATCTTTTTCCAAAGTGTCATCAAAATTCGTTCACGAACGAATGCTGTGTGCTCCCAACAAACATTGAGAAAAGTGTGACACATTAAACAGGTGTTCGGGAGGACCCCCACCACTTATTCCAATATTATCCAAAAACTAATCAGTTCTTTGTTACTTAAGTTTCCATCTTTTTCCAAAGTGTCATTAAAATAAATTAATAAATGAAGTCTG
Organism: Diogma glabrata; assembly: GCA_963693315.1. Taxonomy (NCBI): domain Eukaryota; kingdom Metazoa; phylum Arthropoda; class Insecta; order Diptera; family Cylindrotomidae; genus Diogma; species Diogma glabrata. Next base: position 379,786,996 of record OY856186.1, on the reverse strand, counting down.
TATGCTCCCAACAAACTTAAAAAAGAAAGTGTGAAAAGTCAGCATTTGTATGGTAGACCCCCCACCACTTTGATCAATGTGTCCCAAAACATGATAATTATCTTTTCACACTAATTGGAACCCTATTCCATAAGTTTCATCATAATCACTTGATTATTGTAGGCTGTAGTGTGCATAAAGACACTGAAAAAACTTCAAAAAAGTACAAAAACCTTTTTTTCCGGAAGTGAAAAACCGGAAGTTGGGGTGCAAAACTATTTTAAACCGTACTACATACTCGTGTACCAAGTTTCATCCAATTTGCTTATTAGGTACAGAAGTTATAAAGCTTTCAAAAAAACAGGTGCTCCAGGGACCCCCCACCACTTTGTTCACTATCGATCAAAAACTAATCAGTTCTTTGCCATATATGCTTGCATCTTTTTCCAAAGTGTCATCAAAATTCGTTCACGAACGAATGCTGTGTGCTCCCAACAAATATTGAAAAAAGTGTGACACATTAAACAGGTGTTCGGGAGGACCCCCACCACTTATTCCAATATTATCCAAAAACTAATCAGTTCTTTGTTACTTAAGTCTCCATCTTTTTCCAAAGTGTCATTAAAATAAATTAATGAATGAAGTCTGTATGCTCCCAACAAACTTAAAAAAGAAAGTGTGAAAAGTCAGCATTTGTATGATAGACCCCCCACCACTTTGATCAATGTGTCCCAAAACAAGATAATTATCTTTTCACACTAATTGAACCCTATTCCATAAGTTTCATCATAATCACTTGATTATTGTAGGCTGTAGTGTGCATAAAGACACTGAAAAAACTTCAAAAAAGCACAAAAAATTTTTTTTACCGGAAGTGAAAAACCGGAAGTTGGGATGCAGAACTATTGTAAACCGTACTACATACTCATGTACCAAGTTTCATCCAATTCGCATATCAGGTACAGAAGTTATAGAGCTTTCAAAAGAACAGGTGCTCCAGGGACCCCCCACCACTTTGTTCACTATCGCTCAAAAACTAATCAGTTCTTTGTCATACATGTTTGCGTCTTTTTCCAAAGTGTCATCAAAATTCATTCACGAATGAATGTTTTATGCTCCCAACAAACACAAAAACTTTGTGGAAAAAACCACCTGTTGTATGGTGGACCCCCAACCCTTTATCCAATGTGCTCCAAAAGCTGATAAAATCTTTCTCATGTTATTTAAAAGCGTTTCGCAACGTTTCATGAAAATCGATCGGTAATTGTAGGCTACAGTAGGGATAAACACCTGAAAAAAAAACTTTTTAACCGGAAGTGACAAACCGGAAGTTTGTATGCAGAAATATTGAAAACAGTACTAGAACCTTATATACTAAGTTTCAATAAGATCATAGCCCGCGATCAGAAGTTATTCAAGATTTAAACTTAGAGGTGTTCGGGAGACCCCCCGCCATTTTGTCCAAATTTGAAATGAATCCAGATCTTCCATTTTCAAGTGAAGTTGTATCATTTGCCAAAGTTTCATCAAGATCCTATGCAGAAAACTCACTCTCCATGAGCAAGTTCTATATCAATGAATTCACCGAGACTGTGAAGAGTTCGTAATGTCGTATAAGTTTTGCTATCTGAAATTGGGTGTTGATCAAATAACACAAGTATGGTGGGTGCTGTGTTGTGCTATGTACTGCTAAACATAGTGCATAAGCCAGCTCTCCCAGATGAGAATCCCAAGTTTGTGTTATCCTTTTGTAAACGATCGAAAAGCTTAAAGTATCGACCTATTACCCTTTCCGTGGGTCTGAGGACTATATCCTCTAGTCTGCAAATGTTGTATATTAAATTCAGATAATAAGTTTTAGTTAGGTTTGTTAAGCTATTATTTACCATTGTCACTATGAAGACACTCTGGAAAATGTGTGTATAATACAAATTTACACGACTAATTTACACGACTAATCAAGGGCAATCAAGAGAACCGTATTCCCGAGCTTTGATCCCAGATACGGACCCAAAAATCAATATAAATGCAGTGCCATAGTCGATCTATTACAAACCAAGATTGCATTAGTGGCCGCAATATCTGGTGGGTAACTTTGATTGTTTGCAAACATCACAAGACACGATATAGTCATGAACTTGTGACGCCATTCCAGCCCAGTAGTTTAGGCGACGGAGACTTATCAAAGTCTTTTTTGCCCCACCATGAGTAGCTACACAGTTATCGTGATGTTCTCTGATCGATTCTATTGTTAATGATTTTGAGATCCACAGCTTTCACACTGGCAAATCGTTAGGCACTGCATCATCTTTAGGTTCTATACGCATGTATAGCTATCCATCCAACTGTTTTCCACTAACGGAAAATGCTGGTGAGACAGCTGTACTTTGGTTATCATATCTATGTATTCTTGGTTTCAATAACCTTTATTGTCTAGTTGTACACTATCATCATACAGACCGTCAAGTACTACGTTTTGAGTCCCTTTACTATGAATAATTGAAAAATTCAAATGTTCAAACTCCACCTACCTAGCCGGCCACTCATATCTTTCTGTGACTTAAGCCACTTTAGACTCGAGTGGTCAGTCACAATATTAAATTTGTGAACCTACACGTAGGCCCTGAATTTCTTCACGCTGAGCATTGCCACGCTGTATCAAATGAATAATTCAGCAATTACGCTTTTGCGCATGATCGATTTACGTTATTTCATGCGACGCATGCAAAATAAGAACGGGTTAAATGTTTTGAAATAAAATAAAATATAGGGAAACGCTGTAAATGCCAGAATTATTTTATGATGTGATTTTAAAGTTGTTGATAGTACGGAACAATATTTTTTTTTAATTTTTTTTTTATTTATGTTGTATACATTTTATTTACAATGTTTTTTTTAAGTTAAAAGATTAACTTAATTTATTAATATGTATGTTCTTAAATTAAATGGCCACAGAATAGTAGCGGCACTCAAAATTTATTCATTATTTTTGTTTTATTTATTTTTTGGACGTACAGTTTTCTTGAGTAATCAATACATTAAACGCTCGCGTTTTAATGTACATATTTTATTTTTTTTATGTATTTGACACTATTTGCTATATATTTTCAATGTCAAAAGCTATATTTATAAAGTTAAACTTCAAAGAGATACAGAGATACATACACTTTAAAATTCAAGAATTAAATCTAGACATCTATACACAAACACACAGACGCCCAAGCACATGATGTAATACCTAAAACCAATCAATTAAATTATTAAAAAATTGGTCTCGGAATACTCTTAACCTTCTGAGTGCTATAATAATTTAATTTTTATCAGCAAACTTTAACGTACTGTAAATAATGTTGCTAAGCACCATTATTAACGTTAGCTCCGGTATGGGGCTAATGTCATCTGCATTGTTTGGTGGTGCATTTTGATTGATATCCATCAACCACCAAAATTGTCTATTATATTCAGGGTTGAATAAATGTTTATGTTTCCCTCGTAATTTAGAAGGAATTGTATATTGAAACCTTAAGTTTGGATGTGCTGGTGTATTATTTACATTTATGTTAGGTTCACATGTAATTTTGTGTGTTGTTACCTGTTTCATATGGTAGATTAGTACGGAACAATGTATTATATATAGTATGAATAGTATGAGGACTGTTTGGTTTAAACTTCACAAGAAAATTTTTATTTATTAGAATTTGTTGATCGTTAAAACTTCTAAATTTCCTGAATGTGTTGAATATGACTAGGGAGGCTCACATCTCGATTGAAGAAGAGTTTCAGCAGTTTCAAGTTTCAGCTAGTCCACTGTCGCAGCCTCCGATAATAATTTCAGTGGACTGTATTTTATTTGAAGACTATGATGAATTAATGACCGCGACTCTGGAGATTGTAACTATACAAATATGTAATATAGTTTGTTCTATACGCATGTTTAGCTTTCCATTCAAATGTTTTACTAACGGAAAATGTTGGTGAGAGAGCTGTACTTTGGTTATCATATCTATGTATTCTTGGCTTCGATAATTTTCATTTCGAGTTGTTCACTGTCATCATACAGACCGTCAGGTACTACGTTTTGAGTCCCTTTACTATTAATAATTGAAAAATTCAAATATTCAAACTCCACCTAGCTAATCGGCCACTCATATCTTGCTGTGACTTAAGCCACTTTAGACTCGAGTGGTCAGTCACAATATTAAATTTGTGAACCTCCACGTAGGTTCTGAATTGCTTCACGCTGAGCATTGCCACGCTGTATCTAATGAATAATTCAGCAATAACGCTTTTGCGCATGATCAATTTACGTTATTTCATTTAACGCATGCGAAATAAGAACAGGTTAAGTATATGTGTTATTACGGTTTTCCATATTATTCACTGTTTGTGTGCTTTTGTCACTTTTGAATTAAAATGCAATATTTAAAAATATACTTTTTACTGTTTATTTTTAAATTTATTTATAATAATAAAACTTCCTTATAGTAACAGTTTGATTTTTATTTTTTTAAGAACTGAGGATGACGTAAGTCGAAATCGATATTCTTTGAAATAAAAAAATAAAAATCAAATTGTTACTATAAGGAAGTTTTATTATTATAAATAAATTTAAAAATAAACAGTAAAAAGTATATTTTTAAATATTGCATTTTAACAGGTTAAGTATTTTGAAATAAAATAAAATATAGGGAAACGCTGGAAATGCCAGAATTATTTTATGGTTTGATTTTAAAGTTGTTGATAGTACGGAACAATGTTTTATATATAGTATGAACAGTGTGAGGACTGTTTGGTTCAAACTTTAAAAGAAAATTTTTATTTATTGGTCGTTAAAACTTCTAAATTTCCTGAATGTGTTGTACATGACTATGGAGGCTCACACCTCTATTGAAGAAGAGCTTCAACAGTTTCAAGTTTCAGCTAATTCACTGTCGCAGCTTTCGATAATAATTTAAGTGGACTGTATTTTATTTGAAGACTAAGATGAATTAATGACCACGACTCTGGAGATTATAACTGTACAAATATGTAATATAATTTGTTGCGCCTAAACAGACATTTCAGCATTAAACGAAGACAAGTAAGAAAATCATAAAACAGGCTATAATAATATGCACTATAACTCAATGCGCCTAAACAGGCTTTTGCATGACACGATGACAAATATAATATGCAATATAATACACTGCGCCTAAACAGGCATTTCAGCTTGACACGATGACAAATTTAATATGCAATATATTGCACTTCGCCCAAAAACAGGCATCTCAGCTTGACACGATGACTAATACAATATGCAATGTAATACACTGCGCTTAAACGATATCCACTTTGAGCACAATTTTCTCTGCATGATATTAATTGTCTGTATTAATTGTCTGTGATAACTCTGCTGATGCTTTGTTGAGATAATCCACAATGTAAATCATGTAAACACTTTTTTGGTAGATGCCTTGTGCAAGAAATCGAAGAGTAGCACCTAATTTTATTGTTGGATTTATACTACTGTTTGTTTTTGGTGGGTATTCTCCTTCAATTTCTTTTACCACATATTGAAATGCTTCTTTCGACAATCGAAATAATTGTTTGAATCAACAATTTTATATTTTTGTTTTTAATAAAAAGTGTTGCAATAAGGGAATTACAATATGTGTCAATATGTGAATGATTAAAAAAACGTCCCTACAACAACCAGCTGGTGTTCGTCGAAGAGGAAGACCTAGACAACGCTGGCGTGATGACATCATCCAAGACCTTCGTGATATAGGATGTCGAAACTGGGGTCAATCCCATGGAACGAGATGATTGGAAGCTTATTGCACAGACGGCAAAATCCCTTCATGGGATGTAAACGCCAGAGAGAGACAGAGAATATGTGTCACAACACAAAGACACCTTTTAAGACCTTTGATACACAAAAACATGCGTTCTGAGGTATGATGGACGCTTTTTTACAATTTTGTGTATTGAACGTCCCCGAGATTATCTGGTTTGATATTTCATTGGCCTTGAGATATTGGGAACGATTTAAGGGATTTTTGTCATGGATCCAAATATTAAACAATCAATTTTTTTGAAGCGCCAAATTGGCTGCTTTGGAAATCAAATAGTTTTATCAGTATTTCATTATTGAAATCATCATTAAATTGAAAGGTTTCAATAAAGTTTTGGGCAGAAACATTTACATTGTCAGTATACAAACAATAACAGTCAAAAGGGAAACTTTCCAAAAAACTTCGGCGAGTCTTGGTGTGATTTGGGAACTACAGTTTTTAATAAACCAGTTTTGAACAGAATTTCCACTCGTAATATTCAGCATAGATGTGAGAAAGCGATCTAGAAGAAAACTCTTATCACCACTATTACGAGGAGGGAGAGTGGAGCATTTTACAATTTGTGTCAGGTTCTGTGATGTGGGAAATATTTCTGCCTGCCTACTATTGTTGTAGTCGTAGTTCGTCCTAGAAAATTCTAGCCACGATTTTTTGTTGGACGTTGATGTCACAAGATAAACGATAAAAAAAATAAAATTTAGTCAAATTTTCATTGTAATGTAGTTATGCTTTTATTTCATTTTATACTTTCTCGCTATTAGTTACATTAGACTTTAGACTTTAATCTTAAATTTGTTAGACTTTAATCTTAAATTTTTTCTTTGAATATTCAAATCTTTACGCTCAACATCAACATCATCATCCTCATCACTATATTTTCATTTTCGGATACATAAAACGCAAGAGAGTCCATTTTTATTTGATACAAACAACAAAATGTATATGATGATATGTTTAGTGTAAAGTAAAAACTGTAGTAGGTTTCTTAAATATTGATTTTATTTTTAAAAGTTATAAACATTGAAAAAATTATTATTTTATTCACAAATATGTTTTTCTCCGATAGACAGCAAATATAAATTTTGCAGACTTATTTCAGTCAGCAAAGTGGCACTTTTCCTGCCTAGGCAGCAAAGCAAGTACTATGCTGCCTAGGCAGCAAAATAATTAGACTTCATAGAAATAAACAGATATTGCGATTAAAAAAAAAATTTTTTTAATCGATTTTTTTTTTCATTTTTAAAATTTTGCTGAATTTTTAAAGTAATAATTATTAAATTACATATCATTGTAATTAATCGGAGAAAAAATTATATGTTCAACTCGGCAGCAAGGTAGATTGACTGCCTTGGCTGAATTCCTAGCCTCGCTCGCTCGGCTATGAACTATCAGCCGCGGCAGTCAATCTACTACTTTGCTGCCTAGTTAAACAAATAACTATTAAATTCACTATTGACATTAATTACTAATAAGAAATTGACGTTTGTTGACATATTTAATATAAAACGGTAATAGATTTTTTATTTTTACTGCTGACAACACTTAATAAAATTGTAGGGTCATTTCATTTTAAAGTCAACCTTCAAGCTAAATTATTTTTCTTCACAAAACTATAACTCTGACCTTTAATTTTTTTTTCATATATTTTACTATAAGATATGGCAACAACTGTGAAAATCCCAATATAGTTATTTTTTTTAGAATGCAATTAAGCGCATGGTTGTGAAAAAGGCTTAATATACGAATTAAAATATATCTAAAAAGAATATAGCATAGCACAAATATAATAAACTGAATTGTTTTAGACTTTTTATTTTCTGTAAGCTAAAGTTTGGAGTGTCTGAATCGGACTGCTTTGCTTTCCAAATAAATGAGGAAAGCATTCTAAATACATGAATTCTTTTGTGTTACGTTAGTCACGTTACGTTAGTCACACATCATTTAAATCAAAAGCGTCAATTTATGAAAAACTAACATATTTTTTAGAAAGTTATTGGCTTTTTTAAAAAATACATTAATTACATTGAAGAAACTTATCAATAAATTTTATGTACATTTTTAACATCTAGAGAATTTTGCTTCATAATTTAGGGGTTAATTTAATGGTATAAAAAATGTTACGTTAGTCACATTTACATTTTTATTAAAAAAATATTTAAACATTTTAATTTAAATAAAAAAGCTTTCTGATTTAGATAAATAAGCTCGATTTACATTTTAAAAAATCAACAAGTGCTTAAAATAATCTTTACTATTTTAGTTATAAGGAAACAAAGTTGTGAATTTCGGTATAAATATTACGTTAGTCACTTTGGAATGACCCTGTAGAAAAAATTTTCTTGACTTATCGAATGTAAGAGTATGAGATTTTAAATTGGTCGACAAGAACTATTGTTTTGAAAACAAAGGCTATAGAATGTCAGAGTAAGGCCCCAGCGTTAACATCCATATAAAAAATGTACTAAAACTATTTCCGTTGCGAGTTGTGATGGAGAGGCCAAAATTGATTCTATTATTTTTTCCCTCTTTTTTGATTGTGTTATTATTGAAGTACACCCAACTCTTTTTTTAAACGGTCTTTTTTTAAACGATTTTGAAATAACACGTTTCACCAAATACATTTGAATTAACACGGTTCACAAAATATACGTTTTGCACGATTATTTTGTTCTTGTATGAATACCAAAAAATGTTGTTTAAACTATTGTTGATAGTGTAATCAGAAGGCGGTCAATTTTCAGAAGACAACCAGAGATGTGTGGGTGACTGTTTTTAGATAAGATAAACGGTCGATCTTTGGCCAGATATGTGACTGTTTTTTAATAAAAAGTGTTGGTAATAGGAATTATAATATGTGTCGCAAAAACACATAAATTCTTTTTAAGGCTTGGTCGCACAACAGCATGCGTTCTGAGGTGTTGACGTTTTTTCTAAACCTTTAAAGGCGTGAAAGGACAAAGAAACGTCTATGCATTCTGTTTATAACAGTGACTGATCTGATCTCAACAACCTGATTTTTTGCATAGGGGAAACGAATATGATAGAGGTAAGATTAATTCGATTGCATCCGAGCACTGCTGGTGACGACATTTATTAAAAACAACAAGTTTAGCAAGTGCGATGGCGTTGTAAGTAATCAAGATTTGATGTTAAATTTTAATCTTCCACAATTCGTATAGCTTGTTTTGAGTAGGGTCCAAAACCACAATGCTCTATATGGGGGCAAATATAGGAGTTACAAATAGGTGTAGAAAGAGAGATTAAGAAATAATAAATAAAAAATAATGGAGGTTGCACGAGACGGAACTTGTCCTGACACGCAAACTCTATGGTTTGCAGAGCCATGGAGTAATTGATGCGGTGTGAATTTTTGATATCTATTGATGAGGCCTGAGATTCCTCTGCCTGTGCTATCGCAATTAAACGATAGTTCCAGAGTAAGTCGTTAGAAATTAAGACACCCAATAACTGAATGCTTTCACATTCGTCTATTTCTTAGTCACATATAATACTAATTGAAATATCGTTTGAAAACTTGTTGTTCGATCTGGAAAAATTAATGGCTGTGTTTTGGCAGAATTAAAATTAGGGTTGCACCGATTAATCGGAAGATAATCGGTAATCGGCAATTTTGCTGATTAATTGATATCGGTTTTTTTGTCAGATTAATTGGTCGATTAATTTAATTGTTTGCATTTTAAACACTACAAATTATAAATAATAAAACACCATAGTCAGCCATACTTGATTGGGGGTTGCTTAAAAATATGAGAAATCTGTTTATGTATTTCTGCATTTTTTTGAAACAAATTAATTTAAAATAATGCTGTTTTTAAATGAAGTACTATAGTTACTGCCATCGACATATAATTTTTTTTAAATTTTGCCAAACTTCCTGCCTCTGTAAATGGTTCCTTTCGGATTATAAAATCTCGGTTTGTGTTAAAATATTCGGTGCAAAGTTTCTCGTACGGTTCACAATGGCAGTGTGATTCTCGAAGTTTGCCATCCATGGCTTCTGTCTTATAAATATGTAAGTTTTTATTATTGCCATACCAGACTAACCATGCTGGAAATAATGACAACAAATTCGTTCTTAGATACATAAATTCACCAAATGTGCTACAGTCAACCTAGATATTGGGTAAAAAATAAATCGAGAGCGGCAGATTGTTTTAACAACGAAAAGAAAATAGTTGCCAGAAAAATGCAAAACACCGCTTTCAACAGTTACAGAATTTTTTTATTTAAAATATTGCCGACATTATGTACATTACGCAAAATATGGTTTTAGCGGACGAATCGTAATGTTTCCGGACGAAGCGCTAGCCGAGTCTGTAATATGAAGATGAGTCTGCTAAAGCCATTTGCGTACGTGTTGCATACAACGTTTTTTTGTATTAGCTCTTAAGATTTTTTTTTCTAATTTATTGCTTAATTTGTATTCTTGCGTACCTAAAAATTTGATTTTTGAACAAAATTTATCAAAGCAATTGTGATTATAATTTGAAAATAATTATAATATAAAATGAAAACAAATTTTGAATCCGCTAAAGTGTTGGCATAACAACTTTAAGTACTAGGCCGCTAAAATACAATTTTGCGGACTCTAAACAGTTCTAAAAGTAATCATTTTTCGGAGCTAATACTAAAAATAAATAAATAATAGCGACGTTCGCATAACATTTTAAACTATGATTGCAAAGCGTCCCGATTTTGCATTGTACCGACTTGTGAAGAAAAGTCTTGCGTTCTAACTAATAGTTTAATTCAAAAATGCTTTGCGCAAATTTGTTTAACTAATTTCCATCAAATAATCGGCAGGCAATTAATCGGTTATCGGCCGATAAAGAAAGCCAATTACGGCCACAACCGTAATTAAAATAGACCAAATTTTTGATACGTTGATCGGGAATTTTTTCTAACTCCTCGTTTACATTTATCCCCGACCCCGCGCCAATGTAAACGAAAACCTAGAAAAATTGTTAATCAGCGTGACAAAAATTTGGCCAATTTTAATGATCATAGGAAAGAATGACTTGTGCAGTGTACTATCATCTGCAAAACTATTTATTGGGTTACTGGTGATTGTCAACAGTTCGTTGATATTAATTAAAAATAGAGAAAAAAGAAGAAGAAAAGCCATCTATAGATACTGAAAGAAATATCAGTATCGGTCGGTCGGTGAAAGCTATGAATCAGAATGCACGACTGCGGTGTGATATTAATATGCAACGAGCTTATTGTTTAGATTGGCACACATGATTCAATGAAATGCTTTTGAGATGTGTAATACGAAAAGTACGTTTTACCACCTTTTTCAGATATGCTATTCCAAAGATGGGGTACATAGTTCAATAGATCGGTTGTTAATTTTGTATTGGCAATATCAAACAGATGTCTTTTAAAAATTTTGATATGTGTGTATTATTATAATCCTCATATATTTTAGACTGAACTGAGAGAAAGGCTTTTAGTCTATAATTTGCAATATCACATTTGATTTCTTTTTTGGACAGTGTTCAACTTCCAGCACGAACGAAAAATACCTGATTTATAGGATTTGTAGAAAATTTTGGTAAGACTGGATGCAAGTTCTTTGAAAAATAATTTTAGAATAATGGGGGAAATGTTGCCCAGACCTGAGGCTTTGTTGATATTTGACTTCTTTAATAGTGTTTCCACAATTTTGAGTTTGAAATGAGGTTCTGTGATATTAAATTCTGAAAACTTGCTTTTTTCAGGAGTTTTCAAAACAGTCGAGTTCAAATCAAAGCGTTCCACGAATGTGGTTTTTCTTGCTGCGTCAGTATCAATTAAACCAACATCAATAATAGGAAGGGTAGAAGATTTGGTACCAGAATTTAAGATTTAATAGGTCTGTAACACATAATCACTGCCACGGTAAAAATTAACAGACTAATTTTTAAACCACTTGTAGGTTTAAGCAGTTTTTAATACATGATCTGGTATAAAGATAATATATACAGAAGTTTAAATAAAATTTATATATTTTTGGAATAAATATTAAACTATTTGAAATAATTTCTTCAATATTTCAGATTTTTATTCCAAACGGTTTATATTTTAGTCATTTACCAAAAATATTTTTTATTTAAAATAACAGATAATATTTTGTTTTAAATTATGCTTAGAAGAATAAAATTTAATCTAATTTTGTATAAAATAAGCTAAATGGTTAATTTGATTTTAAACCATCTCTTTCTTGTATTACTAATAAAGTTTTGTAGAGGTTAATATATTTAAACCTAAATATTTAATCTCTACAAACTTAACGATCACCTATTTTGCCTGTAACTCTACTGTAATATATAAAAGTTACAGCGCCGTAACGATCAATTAATTTATTAATTAATTGATTCGAAAATAAATAACCAAACCTCGAAAAAAATTCAATTTTAGTTCAAGGTATTTTTTTGACAAATTTTGGTTTCCGATCGGATAAAAGAATTAATAAAATCACTCGTTATCGAACACTCTACATGTGATCATTAACTTTCCTCTCTTATATTTAAAAGTTTAATACTGTTAAAATACTTTATTTAAATTTGCATAATTAAGTTCAAAGTTAATTACAATTTGTATTTTAAAAACTGTGTATATAACATAATTGTGAATATATATAGGATTATCCTAATAACTATACCTAAACTATTTGAGTTATACATTTGTGTCATCGACCTGTACCCGCAGTAGTAACTACTAATAACCTTCAAACATCATTGGTGACTCCGGTGACGGTTTTTACCGTGAATAGCAGAATATTCAAGCACAGTTATTGGACAGCCTGGCACATTCTTGTGCCAGGTTAAAAGGTACGTAGCGCTGCATAAAATTGATACAAATATATATCGTGTTAATAACATTTGTTTCTTTCGCTGTTTTTCGCATAACCACATGTAAAATACAAAAGTGCATAACAACAACAGCAAATATTAAAATACGAAAAGTTATTGAAGAAAAAAACATTCAAGATAAATCATTATTTTTCTTAAACGAATATTTTGCATCATCAACATTTTGTATTTAATAAAAAGGATTTATTTTGAAACAAATATTCGTCACATTCATCATTCAGTTCTTTTTGTTCATCTTTTAAATAAAGAAGAATTTATCCTACATCAAATACATAAAATCAAAAACTTATTTAAAAACAACCAAATCATCAAGCATTCAAAGAAATCATCGAAGAGATATTTTAATTATTGGATTTTTATTGTCTTGATAATTGCCGCTATCATTTATCATACACCGTTGGACCAGCAATTAAAACAGATATTTATTTTTTTATTACTATAATATACATACAATAGAAATTTTTTTTTTGAATTTATTTAATTTTAATTTTTTTGAAATTCATTCAATATTTTTATCTCATTTCAAATTTAAATTTAATTTTTCATTTCTTTTGTCTTTATTGATTATTATTATTATTATCGTTTTTGATTTTGATTTTATTTTTTTGCTTTGGAATTGCAAAATCATTTACTCTTGTTATAATAACCAAATATAAAACGAATAATATATTATATACATATGCAAGTATACATATTCTTAAAAATTATAATTCATAAGGAAAGCTAATAATCGCACGGTAACGCGCGTTAACTAAAACCGCGGTGGTTTTAGTAAAGATACCATTAACCATTTTCTTTTACAATTTATTCTTTTTAACAGTGCAATCGGTTTTAAAAAAATCAATTCAATTCTCGTTTAAACGGCAATCAATCTTTGTTAAAAATATTTTTACAATTTAATTGTTTTAACACGATTACAAAATGTTGGACGACGAAAACATGAGCCCGGCTCAAGAAAAAAAACCAGAGGCCCCATTAGAACTCGGTGTCTCGTCCCTAACAAAACTACAGCCATTATGGGCACGGCAACCACAAACCTGGTTTCAGGTTGCGGAAACGACGTTCGAGATCCAAAATGTAAAATCGGATAAACAAAAGTATCTCCACGTACTACAGGCGCTAACTCCTGAGCTATGTGAAATGATTTCAGATGTCATGGTTTCACCGCCGGAGAATAATAAATATGAAGCGCTTAAACAAACATTGTTAGAGCGATTAACACCTTCTGATGAGAGACGCCTGGAAACACTCCTTCGTGGTCAACAGCTCGGTGACCAAACACCTTCAGAGGCACTGCGTCTCATCAAACAATTGGCCGGATCCAATTTTGCGGAAAAAATTATACGATCACTCTGGGTGCGTAAACTGCCAGAATCCGAAATTCATCCGAATTCCATTGGCGGCTCTCTCGGAAACAACGACAACAGAAGCGATGGCAAAGATGGCGGACAAAATGTTCGAAGCGATGGCCCTCCGCACAGTTGAAAACCAAGTGCACGAAGTTCGACCATCCCGTTCAACAATGCGCTCTAACAACCAAACACCATCTTCAAATCAAGCAACATTTGAAGAGCGTTTAATTAGGATTGAAAAACAACTAGAACAACTTACAAGGTTGCGCCAATCATCTTCAAGGAGTCGATACTTTCCTTCTGGTGCTGAATTTCGTGGCAGATCACCAGCCCGATTTCGACCACGGTCGAGATCACGAAGTATCTCGAGAAATAGAACTGGTCCGTGTTACTACCACCAAACCTTTGGATCGGAAGCCCGTAAGTGCAGAGCCCCATGCACGTTTGGACAATCACAATCCAAAACTGTTATGGAGATAGATCAAAAAACCAATCAAAAAAACGGGTAAATATCGAGGTCGAGACGGCTGTAGTCGACACCAAACAGTCCAGCCGTCTATTCATACACGACAGATTGAATCGGCAGACCTTTCTAATTGATACTGGAGCAGACCTTTCGGTGCTCCCAGTCAATAACAATCGATTAATAACAAATAGCCCTAAATCGACGGATCTAGTTTTATCAGCTGCCAATGGCTCAACAATAAATACCTACGGAACAAAACTCCTACAGGTAGACATCGGATTAAAACGAACATTCACACACGCTTTCGTACTAGCGCAAGTGAATCGTCCGATCATTGGCGCTGATTTTTTAAGTAAATTTGGCCTTTTAGTCGATCTGAAACGAAAACGGCTGATTGATACAGCTACCCAGCTGTCAATCCATGCCACAATGGTTAGTGTTGATACGCCAACACCCATCCATTATACGATCGACAACGATTACGGCCTGCTACTAAAGAAGTTTCCTTCCCTAACAGCAGAGCCGAACTACAACTTACCGGTCAAACATAACGTGGTACATCATATTGTTACCACCGGTCACTTGCATGTGTCAAGACCACGCAGACTAGATCCAATTCGTCAAAAAGCTGCGTTCACAGAATTTCAACATATGGTTGAACTTGGAATTTGTCGCATTTCTTCTTCTTCTGTATCTTGTCCGCTTCACATGGTTCGAAAGAAAGATCTCGACTGGAGACCATGTGGAGATTATCGCAGGTTAAACGCGGTCACGATTCCTGATCGCTATCCGATACCGCACATACAAAATTTTTCGATGAATTTGTATG
This sequence comes from Diogma glabrata, assembly GCA_963693315.1. Classification (NCBI taxonomy): domain Eukaryota; kingdom Metazoa; phylum Arthropoda; class Insecta; order Diptera; family Cylindrotomidae; genus Diogma; species Diogma glabrata. The sequence continues at coordinate 379,771,658 of OY856186.1, read as the reverse complement.
CTTGCAAAATTTTCTCTAAAATTGACCTTGTTAGAGCCTATCATCTCATTCCTGTCGCGAATGAAGATATACACAAAACGGCAATTACCACTCCATTTGGCCTCTTTGAATTCACTCGAATGCCATTCGGTTTACGTAATGCTGCACAAACGTTTCAGCGTTTCATAAATGAAATCGTTCGAGATTTAGACTTCGTATTCGTCTACATCGACGATATCTTAGTGGCATCGAAAAATGAGGAACAACACAAACTTCATCTGGAACAACTCTTCCAGAAACTTAGCGAGTTTGGTGTTCATATAAAGTAAATAATTATTAAATTTGTTGATTTAATAAAAATGTTTTATTTTTCTAACAACTTTTATAAAATATAAAAATCAGACCGGTTTCAGATATATATATCTATCATCAGTGAAATTTTTTATATTTATCAAGCATATAAAGAGCTCAAAATGCGTTTTTGGCGTAAACACTCTTGAATTCCTCAGCCACACGATAACACCTAATGGAATTCTGCCTTCTCAAGAACGAATTAATGCCATTACGGAACTCCCAGCACCAACGTCAATCAAACGTATTCAGCAATTCGTCGGTATGATAAACTATTATCATCGATTCATACCGAAACTAGCTGAAACACTTGCCCCAATTCATACACACTTGGCTGCTTTACTGAAAAAGCCCAAGACTCCGAAAAATTTTACTTGGCCAAACGAATGTCAACTCGCATTCACCAAGCTAAAAACTGAATTGGGCAATATCACGTTGTTAGTGCATCCACATAACGATTCTGCATACAGTATCACTACGGATGCATCGAACATTGCTGTCGGAGCAGTGTTGCAACAACGTAATAATGATTGTTGGGAACCACTGGGATTTTTCTCAAAGAAACTTTCTGACGCTGAAACTAAATACTCTGCATTCGATCGAGAGCTTCTCGCAATTTACCTAGCTATAAAACACTTCAGGTATTTTGTCGAAGGTCGCGAATTCACAATTTACACCGACCATAAGCCTCTCACTCGTGCAATACAATCTAAAACGGAACGAAATCCAAGGCAATCTCGCCATTTAGATTTTATTAGTCAATTTACTACTGATATCCAGCATGTGCAAGATAAAGACAACACAGTCGCGGATGCATTATCTCGTGCATCCGACAACGAAACTGCATCAGTTGAGACTCACTTCAACTACGATGCTATCATCGCTGCACAAAAAGCAGACTTAGAACTTCAGAATTTATTTTCTGGTTCCGTATGTCACGCTAGTTCATCAATGAAACTAGAGCTTTTTAAACTTCCAGGATTCGAAATAGTCTGCGAAACATCAACGGGTAACAATCGCCCATACATCGCAGAACCATTACGTAAAACAATCTTCAACACTTTACACAACTTGTCACATCCTGGTGTTAACGGTACACGTAAATTGATTACAGCTCGATATTTTTGGCCCAGTATTAATAAAGATATTAATCACTGGACAAAATCTTGTCTATCTTGCCAACGCTCTAAGGTCCAACGGCATACAAAAAGTCCTACGGGACAATTCGAAATTCCACAATCTCGTTTCGAACATATCCATATAGATATCGTAGGTCCACTTCCTCCTTCTAATGGATGTTCATATATTCTAACTTGCGTTGATCGATTCACTCGATGGCCAGAAGCTTATACTATGTCTGACATGTCTGCTGCTACCATAGCCACGACATTTGTCAACAATTACGTATCACGATTCGGTGTTCCACTGCACATCACAACTGATCAGGGAACACAATTCGAGTCAAAACTATTCTCCGAATTAACGAAACTTTTGGGCTCACATCGGATACGTACAACTGCCTACCATCCACAAGCGAATGGAATGGTAGAACGTTTTCATCGACAACTTAAAGCTGCTCTTATGGCCAGAGGCAACACTACTCAGTGGAGCTCCGAAATACCAATAATTCTTCTAGGTATTCGAGCCACAGTGAAAGAAGATCTGAAGTGCTCACCCGCAGAACTTGTCTACGGACAAACACTGAAACTGCCCGGTGAGCTCTTCGTTGAAAATCCTCTTTCACAGCTGCCTACTCATGATACAGTCATTGATCAACTTCGAAATACAATGCACAATTTAATTCCAACAGCTACACGACAAACTAAACAAAACGACATATTTGTTCCAAAGTCGCTAGAAAACTGCGACTACGTTTTCGTTAGGGTTGATAGGATACGCACAGGTTTACAAACCCCATATGAAGGCCCATTCAGAATCATACGACGTCTCCGTAAACAGTTCGTCATCGAGATTAAAGGCAAACAACAATCTGTATCGATCGACAGATTGATGCCAGCGTATGGTATCTTGTGTTCAGCTGATCGTTCACCAGCTTCTCGAACACACAAGGCTGTTCACTTCGAACGAACAGCAAATTAAGCGGGGGTTTTCATCTACGAGCGGGGTACTGTAGAGGTTAATATATTTAAACCTAAATATTTAATCTCTACAAACTTAACGATCACCTATTTTGCCTGTATTGAAACGATCAATTAATTTATTAATTAATTGATTCGAAAATAAATAACCAAACCTCGAAAAAAATTCAATTTTAGTTCAAGGTATTTTTTTGACAAATTTTGGTTTCCGATCGGATAAAAGAATTAATAAAATCACTCGTTATCGAACACTCTACATGTGATCATTAACTTTCCTCTCTTATATTTAAAAGTTTAATACTGTTAAAATACTTTATTTAAATTTGCATAATTAAGTTCAAAGTTAATTACAATTTGTATTTTAAAAACTGTGTATATAACATAATTGTGAATATATATAGGATTATCCTAATAACTATACCTAAACTATTTGAGTTATACATTTGTGTCATCGACCTGTACCCGCAGTAGTAACTACTAATAACCTTCAAACATCAGTTTTTTTCGACTAAAATTTATTCCTAAAAGTTTAAAACCTTTTGCACATGAAAAAAATTTTGTATCAAAATATACAAAAGGATAAATTTTAAACTTTTCGGAATAAAATTTAGTCCGAAAGAAGAATACAATTTTTGGATATTCTTTCTTGTACATTATATTTTCAACGGTTTTAGAAATCATTTCACCTACGACTTTTGAAGTGCAAATGTGTGTTCATTAAAATTTTTAAGTTAAATTAATTAGCAAATTTCTTTAATAAATAGTTCTGTTAAGTGAAGTTAAGTGTTAATTTAAAAAAAGTGTTAGTAATAGTTAACTTATTCTACAACCGTAACGTAAGTATAGTTTTATAACGGTAGTTTTAGTTTTAAAAGATATTCATATTATATTACTAACAGAAACATGTGCTCACGATATTTAATTGTGGATTTCGAAAATATAACAAAACGTATCAAAATCCAGAGTTTTTTAAACGAAGATTTTTTAACCATGGAAGATTTAATAATTTGTGGTACAATATAAAATAATTTAAGGGCAATTGAAGACCTTTCAGCAAAAAGGAGGCTAGTCCAAATTTCTAAACATGCAAAGTTGCATTCATCAATCGATAGAACTGATCAATGATCATTGTTCATATTATAGATGAAAAAAAGACCAATGACTAAAGTTTGTATCTGGCTCCCTTTCGCTGCAAATGTCCTCAATTTGTACATACATGTTATATATTTTTCACTTTTGTTCAATTTAGTTCTCTCAAATTTTAATTTTCCTGATGCAACATCTAATTTCAACAACTATAAGTTTGAAGATCAGAATAAAATTCCAATAGAAGCAGACGATCTTTTAGATGTTGTACAACAATACACATGGTGTAGTTATTTTTGTTTAAAAATTCATAATAAGGGTAAATTAGATTCATATTTAGATTCAAGTACATTATATATTCTAATGTATTTATGACAATTTATTAGCAGAAACTAACATAGAATCTGGAACAGTCTGCAATGCTGCATACCGTCAACTTCGGTTAACAACGCTCACGCCGAATTACGTCGTAATTATGATTTCGTTGTTACAAAAGAAGTGTGCTAGTTTCAACGTCTTACATCGTAATATTAAAATAAACTTAATAGTATTTCTTATTTACAGATTCTAAGAATATTTTTTGAAAATCATGAAGGCAAACATATTTTAGACGAATATGCAGAAAAAAATACCCTTAGTGATTGTAACCGTAGGTCAATGGTTTCTTTGATTGTTAAATTTGCTGAGCAAAAATTTGAAAATCAACTCGACAGATCTGCTAAAATTGCTGTTGCAAACGCTGCAATTGAATTGTTTCCTTCATATAAAACCAGCAATAGCAAAATAGGAGGAATAGTAACTTAAATAGGGATCATTAAATTTAACTGTTATAAAAATTAATATTATTTTAGGATTTATTTTATAATCCTGGAAGTTCGACTCCAGGTTACTTAATATCAAAATTAAAAAATAACAACGCTAAAAGGAGAAAGTTAACTCATTATAAGCCCGAAAAAAATCTACAAAATCAAACTGGCACTGAGGTAACGGAGAATAAAGAGATTTTGGAATGTATAGAATTTTTAAAACACGCGGATCACAAATCACAACTAAAAGAAATTTTATCTAAATTAGAATTCACATTTAAGTATAGAAGGGATTTAATTGTGAATCAAAATGCTACTTTAAATACAGACTTTCAATTTTTCATTGAATCCGTTGAGTTGGTAAACATTATATTAAATTACGTTAAATATAATTTTATAATAAATTCTTAAAATTTTAGATTTTATATGATTTTAAACTGGGATATCCTGCGCATGACGACAACTTTTTTATAAACTGGCCTATATATGAACAGCACATAGACAGTGTATTAGACTCATGTGGTTTACCTTGCACAAATAATAGTGGTAAATTGTTAAATAAACTTGTTATGAATCTTTTAATAACCATTGTGTACAAAATATCCCTATTTCAGATTGGATGCATTCAATACAGGTTTTATTAAAGTTCCTTAAACTGTTGCCATCATCAAACCTAGGAAAAAAGGGCGGTAAATCAACATATGAACAGGCAATTAATTCAATAATTGTGTTCCAAGAGGTAAAATTTTTTATTAAATAAAAAATTTGTTTTGCAAATCAAAAGTTACAATAGTTACATTTTCAGGTTAACTTTGACAAATCACTATATCAAGACGACAACTGTGGCAAATATCCACATATAGTAGCTGTAGGGTCAAATAAAAAAGCTATCTCGCAATTTTTCATTTTTTTGGATGATAATTTGATAAATTTACCAGTGGATTTCTCGTTTACCAAATGCTTGGATCTATTATATAAATCACACTTTGTATTTAATATCAAATACGGTACATTATTAGTAAGTTTTTATAAATTTATACAGTTGTATATCTATAAAATAGAAGATAACGTTAAACTTACTAATAGAATTATTGAAATTAAACAAAAATTTGATATATTTATCAATATCTAAAAACTAGAAGCTCATTTTTATTCTCTTTAATTTAATATATTCACATTTTAGATAATTTTATATTATTTTTATAATTCAATTTGTTTGGCAATTCTCAAAAAATGTCCTATATGTGTTACATTTGTAAAACTAATTTTACAACAATATCAGATTGTATTTCACATCTGAGATTAATCCATCATCTTTATGATGGATTAAATCTTAATGTACAATGCATATCCGTAAAAAATTGTGATAAAATATTTTCAACATATAGTGGCCTTCGCAGACACGCTTTTAGTTGTGGTAATAACAGCCAGAATTATTCAACGGTTACTGATTGTACTCTAGCTCATTTACAAAACACGATTGATATTGACTTGGCGTCTAACAATGCTGATATTGAACAACAAAGAGAAACTGGGAATATTAAAAATAAAAATAATAACATAGAAATATCTGTTCATGATTTTTGCAGTCAACTGAATTTAATTGGTGTCAGTCAAAATAATATTAATTCGCTTTTGAAAACGATAATCGATCTTGCTGCTAGTATAAGTAATACTGCTTCTGATGTTTGCAAAGATCACAAAATAGATGTTACTAATTCAGAAGTTCATGATATATGGATAAATTCTATAAAGCTTTTCCAAAATACTGTAGAAAACTACTCCAGTAAATTCAAAAGGAAAAGAAAATATGAGAAGCAAAATATTTACGTTTGTCCAGTGGAAAAAAAAATAGGACATCGTTGGGAGAAAAAAATTGCTAAGAAATTACCTAATATCATATATCATGACGTATTAGTTCCGTTGACATATCAATATATCCCAATAATTAAAACTATTAAATCACTTTTTTTAAACACATCATTTAAATCTATGATTTTCAATTGCGATCATAAGTGTGATTCTGAAACATTACGCAATTATTGTTGCGGCTCCAACTATAAAGACAATCATTTTTTTAAAAATAATCAAAACGTAATTCAATTACAACTATTTTACGATGATTTCGAAATTGCGAATCCGTTAGGTAGTAAAACAACTATCCATAAAATAGGCGCTATATATATGTCTTTTCGTAATTTACCGCCACATCTATCAGCTTGTTTAAATAATATACACCTCGTTGCATTATTTTATGTTAATGATTTAAAAAATGAAAGCAAATTTAACGATATTTTACGACCAATTGTAAATGATATAAAAACATTAGAAAATGGTATCGTAATTGACAATAGCGTAATTAAAGGAACATTAGTAAGTGTCACATTCGATAATCTTGGTGGAAATACTATATTTGGTTTTGTGCAATAATTTCGGTCAACCTATTTTTGCAGAATATGTACTATGCCGGAGAAAGACACCAAAATATCGGTAAATTATGATAGTAGCTTGTTAAGGAATATAAATGACCATTCTAAATTTTTGGCAGAAAACGTTGTATCAAATATGAGTGCCAAAGAAAGTTTCGGAATAAAATCAGCATGTATTTTAAACGAGCTAGAAAATTTCAATATATTTGACAATATGTCAGTGGACATCATGCATGATATTTTAGAAGGGGCAATCCCTTTTACTTTAAAACATATTCTTAGACATATTATAAGCTTAAAATTGTTAACACTTGAACAATGTAGTACTAGAATAGCGAATTTTAACTATCCTTTTACCGAGCGTAAAAATTTGCCAACAGATATTAAGTTGAATAAAACTGGCTCATCAATTGGGCAATTGGCAGCTCAAAGCTGGTGTTTGTTTTGCTCGTTCTCATTTATTTTTTACGATATAATACCTTTGATTGAAAACAAATTCTATTTGCTTATTACCAGTCTCTTACAGATATGTCAAATTATTTTTTCACCAACCATCCATACTAAATAATAATGACTCATTATGCACATATTCTATCCAAAATGGGACCTTTGGTTCAAATTTGGACAATGAGATACGAAAGTAAACATCGTTGGTTTAAAAAATTAGGATCAAATTTAAACAACTTCATCAATATTTGCAAAACACTTGCTAATCGTCACCAAGAATACATGAGTACAATATGGCAGACCTATGATTTTCAATTGCTACCACAGTATGGTAAACTTAATAAAACCACGCTACAAGAATTTAGGAATGTAAATGAGAATTGCCAATCAATTAATTATAATATGTTTGATGAGACGGATGAAATTAGTTACACACAATTTTTAGAGTTTGGATATTATTATAGAGTTGGCTTTTTTGTTTTAACTTCATTGGAAAATAAATATAGTTTTGTTAAAATCGAAAATGTTTTTTTGATAAACAGAGAAAATTATTTCTTTTGTTGCGAATACATTGCATTAAGCTATGATAAAATGCATTGTTCTTATCGTGTTATTCCAACCAATTATAAAATTCTTATTAATATCCAAAGCCTAATTAATAAAAGAAGCTTTGAAAGCTTAGTTGTTCCTAGTGAACAAATTTTTATTTATTCAAAAAATAAAATAACTGAAGAAATTGTTTAAGTTTTAGTAGAATTTCACTTTTCGTAATGAATTTTAATAAATACATATATGTACTCTTTATTTATAAAAATGAATGAAAAGAATTTATTGAAAAATTAAAAATTAATTAAATAATAAAAATTCAAAATAAGGTCAAAAAAATAAAATTTTTTTAATATAAATTTTGTTCTATGTTTAAAAAAAATAAAGGAAATTTAATTAACGTAATAAAAAATGCTATCTTGTTTTTATTGTTAAAAACTGCATCTAATGGATCAAAAGTTCTGTAAACTCCAACAGTTTACAAACCAAACAAGAACATTTCTAGTTGGGCGTGGTATCTTCGGATATTCAGAGACGTTAATTTATAATGCATTATAATTAACACATGCCTAACTTAAAATAAAAAAAAAGAAAATTTGTTATTTATCCTGATTTGAGTTTAAATTATATTCGATAGTGGTTTCAAATTAATACCAAATTTTGGATTTAATTTAATCTTATAGTGAATATAATTAATACCAGTAAGTATATATTTAATACCAGAAAGTATATAATATAACGTAAAGTTGTATAAATTTAATAAAATTAAAGAATAAAATTAAAACTTTTTTGTATAAAATTTAGAACATTACGAATAAAATTATGGTTTAAATTTTAGTCCAACAAGTTTTAAATTTAGTGTTTTCTTCAAACATTAAAAAGGGTCAAAATACTTTAAACCTCGCCAGGTTTAAATTTTAAACTATATTTGGTCTGGTCATATATACAGTCCTTAAAAGTTTTAAATTTATTCCAAAACTTTTTACCGTGTGGGGTTTCCGCTTTCCCTTTCTATATTTCTTTTCTTTTCGTTTTCATTTATCTGTTTTGATATTCTGTTAGCCTTTAGCTATTTTAATCGATTTATAGGATTTTTATTATAAATCCAAATATTAAATAATCTACGTTTGGCCAATTTTGCCCTTCGAAAACAAATATTTTTGTTAGGATTTCATAATTGAAAAGGGAACGAATTTATTGATGTCAAATTGAATAGTTTCAGAAATTCAGAATTTGTGATCAATTAAACTAAAGTAACTTTGTGATTCCTTTCCTTTTCAGTAAAGTTTTGAGCAGAAACCTTTACATCGTCATTCGTCAGTATAAAAACCATAACTATCAAAAGGGAAACCTTTGAAGATACTTCGATACTTCGATACTTCGATACTTCGATTGCACTAAAAGAAAAAATTCAGTCACTACAACCTGTTTTGTTCCAGCCGAATGTTTCCTTGTTTTTGTTTTATGTATATGTAATATAGTGTTTATTTGTATTTTTTTTTGCACGGATTTTTGTGTGAGATTTTTGAAGTTACACGATTTTTTAATGTCGTGGAACGTATCCCCAAATTTACCATACATCTCATGTATTTTTGTATTGTACGTATTTAAACGATTTTTTTTTAAACGTATTTGTTAGGAACGCATCTACCGTTTAAAAAAAGAGTTGGGTGTACTTGCATGTTTGAGGTATCAGTTTTATTCCCATACAAAAATTTCTTTTATTGTATCTACAGGAGTTGCGATGAAGATAATTTTTTTTATTTTATCTTACACCAGAAATGCAGAACATAGTGAAGATTTGTTATTGCTTATTTTTTTTAATTGATTTATTAACATAATTTTATAAAACTTATTTCTTCTTTTCGAGCTCGATATATATGTCTCATATATGAGTCCTTCTCTTTTTCACATAAATATGTCTCCATATCTAATATTTTCAAGCCGCCTTTTTGCCGGCACTTTCTAAGTTCTAGCTTAGTTGTTAAGGCGGTAACTCAAGTGTGTCGAATTCGATTCCCGTCTGATACCATCACTTTCCTATACATTTTTAAAAACGTGTGTTTTCAGACCTGGTCGTTATTAATCATTCTGAATATATGTTGTCATTGGCGTAACTAGGAAATTGTTCTAGGGTGGGCCTGGTCCCAATAATATTGCTGAGTAAAATAATTAATAAAGTTTCTGTTTTTATTTCTTTCTTTTAATGCATAACGGGTGTGTCAATGGTTAATTTTTGAGGTTAATTTTCAAATTTACGGTCATTTATATTTTTTTGCTAGATTATTTATGTTAGGTTAGGTTGCAGTGACTGTCACCAAAACACAACATCAGGACGACATACTTAGACCAAAATACGTCGGTTGTGATACCAAAGAATCTCGTCCCCAACTCGAACCATTTAGAGCTTCTAATGAAGCTAAGTATTTGCGTGATTTTAAAATTAGGTCGGTAAGAGTTTCAAATGTGTGCGTTCCAAAATGAGTTTTCCGTACAATGGGCGAATGCTGGACATGTGCAAAGTAGATGAAACGCTGGTTCCACCTGATCCTCCTCCTTACAGCTCCTGCAAATCAACACTTGGGTGCTTTCCAAGGATCCAGTAACCAGTGATGACTTTAACAATGAACTAGTTTTCTGCCTACTCAAGGTTATAAGTTTTTTGGAACGCTGTAGGTCTAGTCTAGGAAAGATTTACCTGCTTATCTTGCAGCTAATGGTGTTTGACCACCGACCTATAGATTACGTATTTAACCCTGTCATAAGTTAGTTGTTTGAGAGGAGCAAACGACTCGCTTAGAGCTTCCATTTCTTGTAGAAGATCGAGTTCAGTCCTTTGCCTAGAAAATCCGTCCGCTATATAGTTGCATTTAACGCCACTGTGACCCGGCACCTATATAATATGAACGGTGAAATTGCCGGTGGCTTAGTGTCACTTTGTTGCTACTACATCTACCGATTCGTATGCAGTTATTTATGCTATGTTGTTTGCAGTTATTTATGTTTATATTTAGATATATATTTGTGTAAATAATAAATCTTTAAATCATAAATCTAAAAGAAAAAAATGTTCTTTTTAAAATCGACATGTTTGACAAATTAAAATTGAAAAAAAATCGTATAAAATTATAAATTGTTATATCAGTATGATATTTTTATAAATCCTAACTTAGTAACTTTCAAACAAACAAAAATTATACAAAATCAACATTCCTAGTTTCTAAATTAAATTTTTCCTACTCTTATCACAGTAAATTATAAATTACATCGCACTATCCATGACATGTAAATTGATTATTTCAAATAGCGTGCGGTAAGTAAAAAAAAGCGTGCGGTAATAGATTTTCATATATATATTACCGCACGCTTTTAATAAAAAGAAAAATTTTTATTTAAAGAAAAATTTGATTTTTAAAAGTTAAATATTTCAATTCATTTTGACACAGAATAATGCAAAGCCTACCACAATTTGTAAACTATTTGCATTTAATTTATAATTAGTAGTTCATTTTTTCAAGTAATTATATGCGCTTGGGCATTAAAACAAAGTCGTAGGAAAAGTATATAACAAATCTCGAGTTGTAAAGCATTTTCCATGCTCGTGAAGATACTGCACTCGACGCTACGCGTCTCGTGCGCAAAATTTTCCCTCGCATGTAAAATGCTATTTACAACTCTAGATTTGTAATATACTATTACATTTCTAGTCTCTAAAACTATTGAAAAAATAAAAATAAAAAATAGTTCAAAAATAACAATTCATTGTTTACAGTAATCATGCACTCCCCCAACCATTTAATGCAGTACTGTGCTCAACGATCTTCATTTTCAGCCATTCAAAATTCAGATAATTCCAAAAATAAATTCATCAGACTTCGAATTCCGTCGTCAATTCGCTAATGGTCATACAAACAAACGGGGATATTACTTCTACTTAGGCGCCAAGATTTTTTTATTTGATATAGAATCACTCACTGAAGCGAATAAAACCAAAACCAGTTGTATATCAGCCCCGGGGTCCAAAATACAGGCCTTTGAAAAAAGCAAAATCCATTCAAAATTACAATTTTGAGAAGAATTTTTTCTGTTTTTTTTAATTTTTGCTTTATGTCCTATGCACTGAAAAAAAAAATTGAAGTTCATGACAACCTCATCTCGAAGTTGGCAGTTGATTATTCATGCAAAGAAAAATTATTTGCAAACAATTTCACTGTGATTGGGACAACTACATGATAACATTTTCCTAACAACAGAATGAGGTTTATTTAAAATATAAAGTGTTATATCCAATATAACAGTAGTTGAATAAAGATAATAACTATTTCCCTGAAAAAAAGTTTCTTTGGCCTTATATCATGAATTTTTCATTTTAAAGTTTAAGTATTTGAGATTAATTGAACTATATTTTATTTTCACATAAATATTTCGTGTGATTGTCTCAACTTCATCGATTTATAATTGTAGAGTTGTTGAAGCAATTTCGTAGTTTGATTCGCCATGTGTGACCGCACGGTGAGGTTGAGACAATTGCATTTCGATTGGAAATAGGACATGTTTTTTTCAGTGTGTGCTTAGAAGATAAACAGATCAAAACTGTCCCTTTTACTAAATTTTCTTAATTTACGATAAAAAAAAACAAAAAAAATCCACTTGCGCCTAGGTTCAAGTCCAATCTTGCCTCAAATGGCCAAAACGTGGGCCCCTAAGGTTATAATTATTTTTTTTAAGTTATTTATGTTGATTCTTTGAAATTGTATATCAAAAATAACATTTAAATTGCAACATTTGGTAAAAAAAATCCCAGCGGCAGGTATATCCGCTAGAAATAGGTAGATTTCGGGGCCAGACGGTTTTGTGTCCAAATAAAATTAGATAAGTCAGATTAGTTTAAATAAAAAATATAAGTAGAAACAGAATAATTCAAAAATATTATCGAACCAAATTAAATACATTATCCGAACTAACTCCATCAATACAATTTCGGAACAGTTTTATTTAAGTTGGTTTAAACTACTTTTAATAACATATTAAATCCACCAAAGATCAAATGAACTACGTCACAACTACAATTATACCATCACACATAATTTATAACATTATCAAACAATTTTATTTCAAAATCATCTTTTGTTGCTGTGTTTTTTTGTTCTTATTTAATCTTTTTTCAAACGGTTACTTAGTAAAAAAATAAAAACAAAAGAGATTTTGATAATTTTTCTATGGTATTAAATGGGTTGATATTTTTCTTGTAAGGGTTGCATTATAATGCTTATAAAAATGGAACCTTTTGGGTTAGAAAGCTGAAATTTTTTGAGGCTATAGTTGAAAAGTATGTTTAAAAGCCAAGATGAATTTAAATAACATAAACTGAAACATGATGAAAGCATTGTCTTTTGCGTTTGTTTTTATTTCAACAGCCGTAGGGTCTCAACCGTTAAATTTAAACTATTATTTTTGAAAATTTTAGAAAGATTTATATTTTAAGTACGTGAAAAAAAGTTTTCAACTATGAGCTTGGCCATTTCAGCTAGATCAAGGGCAGCAAAGTTTAGCAAATTTTTGAAACAGCTGATTTTTGAAGAACCTGAAACGCCAAAGTAGTCATCTGGATAAAAATGATAGAAATATGTTCAAATATTCAATATTTATAAATTTTATTAAAATATTATGATTCAAACGGAAGTTATAGCGCCCTAGATTATTCGACATTTTAGGCTCTAGCCGCTTAACTGGTACCCGGATATGGCCAGTTCACGAACTTGTCCAAGACATTATTTGCCGGAACACACAAAAAAAATTATTTTGGTGTAGGTCGAAAAATGCGACCGTGAGAGTGCCGCCAAATTCCGTTATATCTCATATCGTTATATATATATATATATATATATATATATATATATATAAATTTTTTTTTCATTTTGATTTTCCGTCTCCGCTTATCATATATAGTCGTTTGGCACTAAAATTTTTCCGAAATTCCGAGATGAAGCACATACCAATAGGTAGATTTTTATATGAAATCTACCTAAAAAGTGTATTTTTATACGATATTTTTTGTTTTAAAGGCCTATATCTTGGTCCCCGGGACTGATTTGCAAAAAAATATTTTGTAATTTGCTTATAAAAGTACACTAAAAAAAAAATTGGCTGGCGCCTAAGTAAAAGTAATCTTGCCAAACAAACTTAAAACTACAAGTAGTGTTGGTGTTTCGGTGCGGTTTTAGGTCTTATGGAGCAATGAGACCGTATTTTTTTAAAACGAAGTCTATATTGTTCTTATTGCGATGTTTATCGTTGAACAAATTGGAAGGTGTGGTTTTCCAGAAATTATGAATTCATTTGACATTCTGACATCTGGCACATCACATGTTGGAAAGAAAATGTTTGCTTTTTTAAACTTCGCTACTATGGTGAACCGATAAGATAAACGACCATTTTATAGATACTTTTGTGGCAATATTATTGGTAGTGCTTATTAAATTTAAATGAAGATCAGTGATATGAATAATATCATGAATAATATAATTGTACGTTTTGAAATAATTTTGAACAGCAAATTCCTTAGTAAAGAAATATACATTTTCATTTCCCTAACTGTTATGTATACTTCATGAACTTTGTGTTCTACGGGGGGCCAAAATTCTTCTAGGGTGGGCCGGGCCCTTTGGGCCCCTACCTAGTTACGCCTATGTATGTTGTTAATGGTTATTGTGTTAATGGTTGTGCTGAGGATATGAGGTTTGATTCAAACGCTATTACTCTTTTTGTAAGTTACATGACAATTTAAAAATTTAATACTCGATTACTCATACTAAAAATTTTGTATTCCCATAATAATTTAGCAACAACACAAATATTTTCCATATATTGTCAACATAGTAATTGATAGATGTACTATAAATTATGTCACGTTTACCTGAGATCTTCCGGAATCCAACAAAATACTCATCAAATAGATGAAAATAAAACATGAGATTGAATCAATTCAAAATATTTGTTGCTATGAGTTAGATAATAGATAGAAAATAGATAGATAAAAAATAATGATTTTAATATTGCAATAGGAAATGACATTACATTTCCTTCAATACCTCAAATCTCCAACTATAAACAATTCAGGAATAAAATGTTCTTCCTGTTCTCCACAATTCCATCGATAAAATGGAAATAATTTTGCTTTTCTGAAATCATCATGTCTTTATCGTTGTATAAAAATTTATTTTCATAAATCCGGAAATAATAATAAAAGTTATTGGTGGGTGTGCTTCTTACAAATAATTTTAAGTTTTCTTTGATTTTCATTTATAAAAGATTTTAACTGCTCGTTATCATTCTAATATAAATGAGATGATGAAAGTTGTTATGGCAGAACGAAATGACCGCTTTACTGAAATAACGGAAATAAAACCAATTTAAAATAAATTTTATTTTTGGCTTTATAGTTTGGACATAAAAATCGAGTGTTTACTGATATTATAAATTTAAAGTAGAACTTTTTTATATAAATAAGTGTTGGCAGTTGAGATTCTATAAAAGCCATTAAAGCAGTAGCTTGACCTGAAAAATGAAACTTATTATTTTTAATCCAACAAAATTTGTCAAATTCAAACTAATATATTTGATAAAAGTGTCATTTGCAGCCATGGAATCTTGACGCCAGAAAAATTGATTAGGATTATATAAAACACTTGCACTTCCAATTTAAAACGAAAACGACTCTCAACATCGGTACTTACAAAGTGTTTGGAGGGATTTCCACCTATTACATAACGTTCTTTGTAATCTTTAAATTATGGTTAACGTAACAATTCATGTACATTACGTAGATTAGTTCAACTACATCGATTAACTGTCATTACTTGTTAGTCCTTTTAATTTATACCTATCTACTGTTTATGGTACTAATATTCTAATATTATTCAAATCACTGTTTTAAATTAGTTTCCTTTAAATCTTAACACAAATTCACTCCACAAAATAATATTTTCGCACATAAAATTTATCGCATGATTTTCTGCAAACCCATCATTACAATCAAACCAAAACGAATAACCATATTTTTTTTATGTATTCTAATTCCACAAATATTTTTCTCCGGAACGAAAACCCTAAATATGTCTAAATTAAAACTTTGAAATCCAACAGAATAGACTTCCAATTTGTATTTTATATCAAAATATTTTGATATTGTTTTGTGGGTGGTAATGGACTCGAACGTTGATTTTACTTTTTTTTTAATTTTTTTATGATTTTTTTCGCTGGCTATGTTTATTCAATGCTTGGTCAAATGGAAAATTAAACTTGTTCACTTTAGTGTTGTGAAGGTTTTCTGTTGTTGTTCTTTCTGTCGAATTCGATATAGCTGAGAAAAAACAAAAGGATGATGAAAATATGGTACGAAAAGCGCTTTTGAACAAGAAAAATATGAACGAGTATGAAAATAGCAACAACTATTTTCTGTGTTTGCTGGATAGAATATCAATGTTTTTGTGATGGTCCGGTTTTAATTAAACAAAAACAGTTTTTAAAGATTTGGTGCTCGAGTACGAGAAAAACAGGTTGTGACTGACCGGGTGTAATTGAACTGTAAAAGTTTGACGCTGTTTTTAATTGAAACATCTGTTGAATTGGTTTTTATTTATTGTATTGTGACGAAAAAACAGCGATGCATGTTGTCGATTTCTATAGGTTAGAAACATATTAAACACGCTAACGGCAAGAAACACGTGAAATCAGCCAAAAACATGCAGTTTTGGAAATGAGGTTTTAATTTTGTATATTTAGGTATTGGAATTCGTTGAAATTGTGGTGACTTTTTATTTAATCATTTGCGTTTAATTTGAAAATGTTCTTTAAATTCGTTTCAATTTTTTAGCAATAGATTAATATAATTTTAGGTACAATTTTACTTCGGTCTGAAAGACCTAGGTATTACATTCATGTGCTAAAAGTGAAATTCTTACCCCAACTTTTTTTGGCATTTCTCGATGTTTTAGGACCTACTGATTCTAAAAAATCTAATAAAAAAATGTATGTCTGTCTGTCTACATCTAGAAAACGGCTGTCGAAACGAAAATCCCTTTAAAACTTTTGATTTCTCAAAATAGGTACACTCTTAGTTAAGAGCCGAAAGGACGCTATGTTCGATAACTGTACCGTAAGTGTGTCAAAAAAATCGCAAGTGTGTCAAAACAAGGAAATATGCATATTTTTGCTTAAAAAACGTTCATTTTAAGTGATAATGAGTAGGAACAAAGAATGTGGAGAAATCTGGATGGTCGGGATTGGTATGTGAGATCAAAAACAAGATTATTGCATTATAAGTTTGTCAAAAAAAAATGTTTCCAAGTGTGTCAAAAGAAAGATTTTTATTTATTTTTTTGGAAAAAATCCCAATCTTTTGGAAAAAATAAAATTAATTATTTGTACGACTTGAAATTTTATTATTATTATTGATAATTATGGCATTATAAATTTGTCAAAAAAATGTTGTCAAGTGTGTCACAAAATGATTTCATTTAGTTTTTTAGATAATTTTTTGGAAAAAAAAATTTAGCTGTTTGTTTACGTAAATATAATTGAACATGGAAATTTTTGAATTTGTTATAGTTTTTGAAATATTTTTGGAATAATGGAAAAGTTTCAGTTTTTGATTTTGTAAGAATTTTCGAATATTTTTAGAATTTTGAAAAATTTTAAATTTCTGATTATATTATAATTTTTATAATTTTGGAGAAAGTTTCAATTTTTGATATTATTATAATTTTGGCAATAGTTTTAGAATTTTGAAAGAAGTTTGTATTTTTAAATTTTTGGAATATTATTAGAATTTAAAAAAAAGTTTAAATATTTGATTTTATTCTAAATTTTGGAATATTTTTAGAATTTTGAAAAGAGTTTTTGGAATATTTTTAGAATTTTGAAAAATTTGGTTTTATTATAATTTTGGAAAAAGTTTCAATCTTTGATATTGTTATAATTTTTGCAATATTTTTAGAATTTTGGAAAAAGATTGAATTTTTGAATTTTTAAGATTTTTTTGGATATTTTTAGAATTTAGAAAAAGTTTCAATTTTTGATCTTATTCTAATTTTTGGAATACTTTTAAAATTTTTGAATTTTATATATATATTTAAAATTTTGAAAAAAGTTTCAATTTTTGATTTTGTAAGAATTTTTTGGAATATTTTAAAATTTTGAAAAATTTTAAATTTTTGATTTTATTATAATTTTTATAATTTTGGAAAAAGTTATAATTTTTGATTTTGTTATAATTTATGCAATATTTTTAGAGTTTTTGAAAAAAGTTTTAATATTTGATTTTGTAATAATTTTTGAAATATTTTAGAATTTTGTGTGAAAAAAGTTTGAATTTTTTATTTTATTTAATTTTTACAATATTTTTGGAATTTTGAAAGAAATATGAATTTGTTATTTTGAAATATTTTCTCGAAACGCTAAATGGAGAGGTTTTAGAGTAGTTGGCTGATTGTATAATCTTTTTACTAAATTATGTTTATCCATGATCTGTTATAATTTTCCGACAACGTATTGATGTTCAGTGTTAGTTTTGTAATACATATCTAAACAAATATAAAAAATACATGAACTTTTACAAAAAGTTGTGTTTGATATACATTGCTGCCCAAAACTAAAAACCATATATGAGGACAGAGAGGAAGTAAACAAATAAATTGTTTAAAAGATGGAAAAAAATAAATAGGTACTAAAATTGTTGTTAGAAATGCATTATTTTCTTATGTGTTTATTTCTGTTACGTTGGTCACGTTACGTTGGTCACACAATTTTTTTTAAAGGGAACCACTACTATAACTTGTATTTTATAAAAACCTAAATTTGAATTTATTGAAGGCAAACTTTCAGAGAAATTGCTTTGAAAGTGTGAGTAAGTTTTACTGTGGTACGTTTTTGTTACGTTGGCTACAGCACTGAATGTTGTTATTACTACTTAATACTAGGAGGGCCCAGCGTGCTTCGCAACGCTTATAAATAAAGTTTTTGCGAAGACATTTTGTTGACGTAGAAGCAATGATTTCAAAAAGTGGTAATGAGAAATGCCAGCATATAATTTTTAATTTTTATTTTTTAATATATGAATGAAAAATAGTCAGAACTCTAGCTGATCAGTTCGGATCTCTAACTTATTTGATCGCTAATTTGTCATATATCCGATCTGATCAGCTAGAGTTCTGACTATTTTTCATTCATATATTTAAAAAGAAAAATTAAAAATTATATGTTAGCATTTCTCATTACCACTTTTTGAAATCATTGCTTCTACGTCAACAAAATGTCTACGCAAAAACTTTATTTATTAGGGTAGCGAAGCACGCCGGGCCCTCCTAGTAATATTTAAAAACAAAGAAAAATAATACGTTTATCCCAAAAGCATTTCATAAACTAAATTTTCTTATTTCGAAAATCATAAAAATAATAATAACTGAAAATATAAGCAAAATTTGCTGTCTCTAATAATATTTAAAAACAAAGAAAAATAATACGTGTATCCCCTCCAGAAGCATTTCATAAACTAAATTTTCTTATTTCGTTTTTGTTGTTTCGTGTTTTTTTTTCTCTTAAAGTAGGCTACAGACCTTCAATCAATTTGTCAATCAATTGAAAACGGAAATAATCGAAATAAAATTTCGGAGATTTTTACACTAAATTTTATTTCGTTTGTTTTCGTTTTCGAATTGATTGAAGGTCTGTAGCCTGCTTATCGTTTTTGTGAAAAAAATATATACTTGGGCAATTCCATTTGATATTGTATAGGGGGGCCGTTAAATTCAAAAATACATTTTAATTCGTCTATAACATTTTTATTTATGATCCGAAAAATCCCAAAAAAATCTTTAAAACCTAAGTTACACTAATATCAGTTAGCAATGAAAATTTTAAATAAATCAAAATTCGAATAAAAAAGCCTTAGGCTCCAGAAAGTTTTTTTTAGCGTATTAATATATAAAATATATTTAATTTGCTGCTTTTTTTCATTGGTAGTGTATTTCCTACCGGCATAATAGCATAAAATAACATAAATTTCATAAAATAACAATGTTTTTTATGAATAATAGGCAAAAGTATGAGTTGAAAAGGGAAAAAATGTTACGTATGTCACAATGGAATGACCCATTTACAAGAATGGTGAAGTGGATGGCTAGGCGTTTACAACAATATCCTTAAACATTATTAAGCCTAGTCGCAATCAACACTTTATTATATTTTTAAAGCTAGTTCGTCACATTAGTTTTTTTTTTAACCCTGTCTTAAGATACAGGGTGATGAAAAATCAAGAAATTGCTCGACCCTGGTGTATTGAAATGGCTCTGCAATAAAATCTACTGAGCTGATTTTAATGTTATATAGCCCAAAATCTACGTATTAAATAGAACTAATCAAAATATTAACTCACATTATATGACCTTGAACATTTTCTTTTAGAAAAATGACGGTAAAAAATTCGAAATCGATTTTCTAGAAATGCATATTTTTCAAATTTTTGATTTTTTACATACGAAAGGTACATACTACTGACATTTATATATACATACTACTAACATTTTTACACGTTACTAACATTTTTTTAAATTTTCAGGAGGGCAATATTATTTGTTTTTTTTTTAATTAATATTCTTTCGTTATTGAATGAATGAACTTATGTAATATTTTGTAGTTCGTTACTTTAATCAAACCCATTAAGGTCTTTGATATTTATCTTGTTCGAGGCAGTTTATTTAATTGTTTAAAAAAAAGAAGGATTGTGAATTCTTTGTTTGTGTTACGGAGACGCTTAAATTAGTGCATTGATGACAAGTTTAACATTTGCCAATATTGTTTGGTGACATTTGCTTTAATATTTCTATGCAATTTCCGCAAATTGTGTTACAACCATCCTATTGTTTCTGCCAATGTCAAAAGTTATATTGCTATATCGTTGAATATATTACCAACGGGTTCAACAATTGCCAACATATATTTTGCTACATTATTAAAGACGTATTGCTTAGTATGATTGGCTGAGGAACAGGATTGGCAGGGAGAGTGGTATCAGAGTAGTATCAGTGAGTGAACTAATTTTTATTTACTACAATATACTAAATGTAGTAATAATTGTGGTGGTATTTGTGAGGATGTGATGATCTTGGCTTCTTCAGCCTTTGAGGTCGTCAGAGTCTCTTTTGCGTACATATCTGTTCATTTGTGCTAGACAAAGGAGAATATTCCTATTTCATCTCACGATTCTGAAACTTTCCGGAATATAACTCATCTTGGCAAGCAGTCTCCCCATTTGCTTCGTGCTAGTGGTTCACTAGCAGGTTCAGTATTTGGAAAGAAATCCTGAAGCCATCCTGTTTCCTCAAGAGAGGGAACTGGATGTCCTGAGAAACTGCATCTTAATTTTTATCCTTCTGGTTGTAAATCCGGACCTGCTCATTGCAAGGCTATAGTTTCAGAAAAAAAGCTGGTCGTGGGTTTGTCCAGCAACCAGAGGGTTCTAGAAGAGCAAAAATTAACTACTTATAAACATGGTAGGGCTGAAAATTTATACCTAACCGCGAAACCACGAAATCACTCTCTCTTTACACTTTTAAAAGTTAGTGAGACAATCGATCTTTAAATGTTACAAAAGGTAACATCATCTATCATCTGACGCAATAATGCGTTTTAAATTAAAAGTAATATAATTAACTTAAACGACTCACCTATTCCTACGAGGAAGTTCCAAATTCAAGAAATATTTCACCAAGCAAACAAACTCGACTGCAGTTACTCCAAAAAAAAACACTTGTTGTTGAGCCAGCAATAGGCATATAATATTCAACGTTTTATTCTTA
Source organism: Diogma glabrata (assembly GCA_963693315.1). NCBI lineage: Eukaryota > Metazoa > Arthropoda > Insecta > Diptera > Cylindrotomidae > Diogma > Diogma glabrata. The sequence goes on along the minus strand of OY856186.1, from coordinate 379,750,059 downwards.
TTTATTTTTATAAATTATCATTATTGAGATTTGTCAAATAAACTAAATATCTTCTTTTCGTTTTCAAAAATAAAAATTTTCTTTAATATTTCAAACACTTTTATTGAATTTATTACTTAAATGTGACAAAATTTCACATCAGCATGTATCACTAAATGAATAAATCAGTTATCCAACTATTAACTTATCTCAATTAATCCAACTATATGTTGCAATTATTTTCTTGAATTTGAACATAAAAATTGAATTTATAACATAAAAAAAATAACAACAAAAAAAACAACCAACAACATAAGAACAAAAAAAAATACACAATATCCCAAACAAAAGAAAAACGACCGTGATATGTTAGTTTTCAATCACCCGTCCACGTCCCACGAATAATTCTTTTCGAGTCCCCCAAGTTTACCCCTCGGTGTTAAAAATGCTCTTAACTGAAAAATATTATAACGATAAAAAAATAAAAAAATATAATAATGATTGCAGAAATCCACTAAATCTGTGGGAATAGTTCAGATTTCCCACAATTAAAATAAAGAATTTATCAAGATGCAAAAAAAATAGAAATTAACAAAAAAAACGACGCTGATGCATAGGCTAACTTCACCACAGCTCCGGAAACATAGTGTTCGGGATATTTAGTGAGCTAAAATCCATAAAAACTTTATTTAATGGCTAACCAATGTTATAGATTTCACGTAGTTCTAATTATAAAAATATTAAAGAAAGCATCAGTATCCCAACAAATATAAATTCTGTTGTACGATAAAAATTAAAAAAATATTTTAACCGGAAGTGACAAACCAGAAGTTGGGATGCATAACTATTGTGAACCGTACTAAATGTGTATGTACCAAGTTTCATCCAATTCGAATATCAGGTACAGATGTTAAAATCAAGTGCTCGGGGAACCCCACACCACTTTGTTCACTATTGCTCAAAAACTAATCAGTTCCCTGTCATACATATTTCCATCCTTTTCCAGGGTGTCATCAAAATTCATTTACGAACGAATATTGTATGCTCCCAACAAACATTGAATAAATGGTGACACAATAAACAGGTGTTCGGGAGGCCCCCTACCACTTATCCCAATATCGTCCAAAAACGAATCAGTTCTTTGTCATTTAAGTCTCCATTTTTAGCAAAGTGTCATCAAAATTGATAAAGAATGAAGTCTGTTTGCTCCCAACAAACTTTAAAAACAAGTTGTGAAAAGTCAGCAGTTGTATGGTAGACACCCCGCCACTTTGATCAATGTATCTCAAAAGTTGATAATTTTCTTCTCACGCTAATTGAAACCTGTTCCATAAGTTTCATCATAATCACTTTATTTTTGTAGGCTGTAATGTGCATAAAGACACTGAAAAAACTTCAAAAAATTATAAAAAAATTTTTTACCGGAAGTGAAAACCCGGAAGTTAGGATGCAGAACTGTAGTTAACCGTACTAAATGCTTGTGTACCAAGTTTCATCGAGTTCAATTATCCGGTACATATGTTATTTAGCTTTAAAAAGACAGGTGCTAGGGGTACCTAATCAGCTCCTTGCCATATATATTTGCATCTTTTTCCAAAGAAATATGATATTTCCAATTAAAGACCAATAGCCCAACGCCCAGTCCTTTCTAAAATATACGAGCACTTTATTAATTCACTTACATCCAAATTTTTAGAAGAAAACCTTTCAATATCTGACAGCCAATACGGTTTTAGAAACAAAAGATCAACAACAGATCTACTGCACTTTGTAGCACATCTTTGGAATAGCATACTTGATAAAGGTGGTGAAACGTACGTTATCGCATTAGACATCTCAAAGGTATGGCATGACAATTTGATCAACAAGCTTGTTTGTAATTTATACCAATGAACTGTTGATAATCACCAGTAATCCGATAAACAGTTTTGCAGATGATAGTACACTGGACAAGTCAATCATCCTCCTTTCTTCAAAGGATAAAATACATGAACGATTAAATCCTCCCCGGAGAGGCGCTGCCATAAATGTTAATGAGAACCTAGAAAAAATCACCGATTGGGGTGACAAAAAATTGGTCATTTTCATCTCTACCAAAACACAGCTGTGTTGTTTCCAGATCAAATATCGAGTTCCCCAACGATCAATTAATATGTGTGACGAATAAATAAACGGATGTGAAAGCATTCATTTATTGGGAGTCAAAATTTCCAATGATCTACTTTGGAACCTCCGACCTCCTCAATAGATGTAAACAATATTTTACTCCAAATTTACAAGTCCTATATTGGTCCTTGTATGGTCGAGTATTGTTATCGGGCTTGATGCGCTACATCTGTTCCCATTCTAACAATACAAGAATTTTTCTTTTGTTTAATATTATTACTAATTTATTTAATCTAATCACTTTAGTAACTGTTTTTTGATCGCGAGCTTATAGATTATTGGTCAACAAAGTCACCACCAAATATACGACAGAAATAAATTTATTAAAGCTCCTCATATATTGGATTCCTTATTGTTTTTGATAAACCTGTGTCCACATACGGCATTTAAGAATAAATGATCATTCAATAAATATTTATCCACAGATGGGCGACAGACTCTAAAACAAATTATATTTCTCCAATATATGAGGAAATATATTGAGGCCCATCACTGCTTAATTTTAACAAATGTCAGTATAAAATGTCAAAATATTGATAACAATCAGTCATTTTAGTTTATTTAAGGTAAACTTTAAGATTTCTTTTAAATTGAAGAATTATTTTTATTATTTTAGTTTTAATTCCATATAAATTAAAACAACAATTCTCTTGTCATTTAATAATAACTTGATACGCAATTTTTGATTGAAATGTCTCAACAAAAACAAAATCAATACAAAATTGTTGTTTACAAGAAGTAATTTAAGTAAGCATGAAGTAATGAAGTAATTTGAAACAATATTATTTTATTTGGTGTCGATTTCAAATCAAAATTATCAGGCACAATCAACGGTTCGGTGAGTTCTGGTAAGCAAAAATAACCAGATTCTTTTTTATTTTGAAGGATTATTTAAAGATTCGTTAGTGATATTATTGACGTCCTGAATGTGAGATTCGTTTACTAAAAAAATTTATTTCACACTCTCGGTTAGACACATTGCCGACCGCTTTCATGACAACCACAAAAATAAATAAAGAAATTGATAAAATTTAAAAGTAATATAAGTTTGATAAAACATATGAATGGAGTACATCGAAAGGCCGTTAAGACCTCAGATACATTTTTTACACCGTAATAAGGCACAAGAGATGTCATAGTGCAAAAAAGGGACTATTCACCCTGTTGTGTTTTTTAATTTTTTTGGCCAATTTTGTTTCCTTTGTTCAATTCAAAACAAAAAAACTGTGGTCAAAAGAGCAATGATCGAACGTTTTATTCAAGATGATACAACAAATAATTTACTTCATAATTTAATTAATTTATATTTTTATTATACATTTAGTATATTTTTAAAACACAGATGCAGATTGTGAAAGAAGTTACATTTTTTTACACACATAGACAGAAATTGATGCAAAAAATCAATTTTCAGTGATCAAGCATATGACACCCTGCAATTTCTATAAATCTGGTGCTTGGTTTTAAGAAGAACATATTTGTTGAAACACGGCCAACATCGGAAAAATATTATTTCCAAAATAAATACAACAAAACTAAGTGATAGTCCAAATTTTAACACAACAAATGCGGTGTCTAAGAAAACATCAAATGTAACTAAAGCACTTTCATCTGTGTCGTCTGTGTTGATAGCGTACGAAAAGTTTCTTAAAAACAATTCATGAGAATGTTTTACGTTCCAATATGTCTCCAAACCTGCTTCAAAAGATCTACGTATTATTTTATCAAGATCACGTTTAATATAAGCATCATATGGTTGAATTGCATAACCATAAAAATCTGGTAAAAACGAACCCTTTAATTTTGTGTATATTATTGCACTCCCATTACGATTCCATTGTGATGACAAAAAACGTTCAGCCTCAGTTAATGTCAATGAAACTGCAGTAGATTTAAATAATTCTATATTTCGCAAAGCATATATTGATATACCAACTGGATAAAAAGTTGCTGGAGTATTGTTGAAATATCTTCTAATGTCCGTTACGTCGTCCAAATATTTCACCATGACTGGATTATGACCATCTATAAGCTCTTGAATTGTTCTTAATTCTGGTTCATAGTTTGTTGTCATCAAGTTTGATATCATAAATGTTTGATAGCACGTATTGTAAATGAAATTCATCCATAAAACAAGCATCAGCAGATACTTTTCAGACAAATATCTTGGCGTGTGTAATATTGATATCAACATTGCAGCTCCGAAAAACTCCAAAATTATTTTAACTATCGAGAACTGTTTGTTGGTTTTAATTTTATTTATAATCCACAACATCAATACAGCAACTACTAGAAATATTAGATAAACATCGATAGCAATTGCGTTGAATGAATCAAATGAGTTAAAAAAATTTATGTTTTTAACATGCAATCTTGTAATAATGACGTGAGTTGACATATAAAGTGGCGTCGTCCATAAATGCTTTGTTCCAAATTTGTTAGAGGTTGATGTTCTCATAAAATTCAAAGAAATATTACATTCCTTTTCTAAAAGTAAAATAGTCGGTGACCTATGTTTTACGCCTGCGATAGCTTCGTAATTTCGAATTGTCGTTTCAACTCCTTTTAGTTTGTAAGTTAAATTCATTTTTTCGCAAAATAAATCAAGCAACCATCCATCGATACCGAGAACTTTCTGTTCCCATATATAAGATCTAGGAAAATCATTTTCATATCCTACTACCAATATTTTATTTGGATACTTTACATTGTATTTGTGAAAAATATCGTGAAGTGTAAGCGATTCGTTAATATTAAACGATTCTCGAAGTTGCACAGACGATTGATATTCGATCGTTCGATTCATTGTTTTATACATGAAAATGTATTGGAAGGGAAACTGCCTAAGTCTAAAACGCCAACGATTTGGCTTGTTTAGATTAAACTCAGTTACACCTATAAACAAATACATAAAATATGATGGAAATTTTTGTTCATAAACTGCGTTAACATAAAGTGCAACATCTATATGCATTTCTGATTTTATGACAAATATTAGATAATCTGGTTTTTTTATATTTTCAAATTTTAAACCAATATTTTCATTATAAGAACGGCCATCCAGATAATCTGTAACTAATCTCGATAAATTGTATGAAATTCGTACAGTTATATGATCCTTTAACTTCGATAGAATAGAATTTGTGACATCATTTGAAATCTGATCATCATCCATTTGAACAATGTATAGATCTGTTGGCTCTTTACAATTTAGTAATGTAATTGCACGATCAGCAATTTCTTCATGATTAATTATCACACTAAAGTTGCAAAATATTAGCTTTAAATTAATTATTATTATTAGAAAAGCAATTTTTAACATTTTCACAAATTTAAAATCACTGAGCGATAGAAGCGAGCGGTCCTCACTGTTGACCAGTGTCTAATGAAATTTATATTAAATAAGTTTTTCAATTACTTTATAACTTTTTACGTTTTAAATATATTACGTTTAAAATATATTCCAATACCCTCTATGTAATAAATTAACTAGCAGGTGGAAAAGTAAAAATGTACTCTATTGCATGAATGTAACTACTCAAGTATGAGGGACAAAGCCTTAGGGGACAGCAAATTAAAAAATAGAGCTACTACGTTTTATTTTTAAACCCACATTAAAATCACAGTAATAGCTAATAGACTAACAATTTACAAATTCTAACTTATAATTTTCTTACATCAGAAAAATAATTGCGTTAGATATCAAGCAGTCAGGTTTATAAAAATATTTGACGCCAGTTTGATTAATTATTAGTACTTTGTGTATCTAGTTGCACAAAGTTGATTTTTTCCACACGCGTCGTAATTTCGTCCAATGAGGCGAAGCCAAGTTGGACAAATATACGACAAGTGCGGAAAAAATCAATTAGTGCAACGAGCTGCACACAACGTTTTTTGCAATTCCGAAAACACAATTAAGCAAAATTATTCTGCAACCAAATTTTTTACAATCAACATTCATATTAAAATATAAGTAAACATTTCTTTTATCAACTTAGCATTGAGACAATTTTCTATGCATCTCACTTTTTGATATTGTTGACAATATCAAAATACGTTGAATTTAGTAATTCGGAATTACAAAAATTATATTGATTCATCAAATTGAATTTTTTCGAATTCTTTTATTCCTTAAGTTTGAAATTAAAGCTAGCTAGCTATTTCATCGACTTCTTTATTCCTGCCAATACTCAATACTCAAGAATGACCTTACCGATTTGTACAATCTTTGTTTTGTTTTTGAAAGGTGATTAGTTCATCTTTATAAAAAATATTAGTTAAACGTTTGATTTTTTCGAACAATTTTTTTTAATTAAAAAATTTAACCACTGAAGTTCGGATGAAAAAAATGACTGAAAAACTTTAAAATTAAATATCTCAAAAAAAACGAAAAAATTCCAGCTAACTACAAATACAAATTTATTAGAGTCACCTCGAATTTCTACATAAAAAGCTTTGACTACCGATGTGTAGTCCGTAAAAATCCCCCAACCTGTTTCCGAGACTGTACGCAGTCTAAATACATGAAACCATGGAAGCTGCTATTCGAGCTAGCGAGGCAAATATTTTTCCGAGTTCTAGCCCGAGAGGTCACATAACTTTCTATATCCCGTGGTCAGGAACCTCCATCCATCCACGTAGCCTCTTTGCGAATTAACCAACAGCATAATCCCCTTTCTAATCCCAATTTATATAACCAACCCGTTTATCATTCTAATCCTCAATCCCACCACCAGCCTAATCAGCAGATCTCCCAAGTGCCTCATTCACCCGGGATCAATTTTCCTTCAGTCCCTCTACCATCGATGTTTAAGGGAGAATTTGCGCCCCTAATTAACCTACCTCCTCTCTAGATATTCACCGGTCGACCTGATGGGCTGGAAGTAGAAGAATTCATTTATCGAATTAACGTTCTGAATCACAATTCCTTCTCCGATTCAACTCACACCCTTTCTCGTCATATTCCCCTCTTAATTGGGCTTCCCAGTGATTTTGTCGATATCATCGACGGACTCCACAGTTCATTGGCCTGACGTTTGTCAAGCTTTACGCGTAGAGTTACACGTCGTTCTGGCGATGATATCCTGAAATCTCGTAAACAACGAACTGGTGAAACATTTGACGTTGGACGGTGATATTCGCAAGGTTTTTATGTTCAACTAAGTGTACAGCGTCAAACACTTGCGAGAGCTCCTGCATGACTGGGAGAAGCTACTTGCAGACGTTTACTCTAGGAACAGAAAAGTTTCTCTTAGGTCTGCACAGAAAATTTCCTAATTATCCCTCGGGACAATGGTTCTCAATAACAACCGCACACTCACTTAAGTCCGAATCTATTCCATCAAAACCACCACATTGTTAGAATTTCCATCGAGAAGGCTACATTCACCAAAACTGCCCGTAAGCTGTGGTGTTTTCTGTTTCGGGTGTGGATGACACCTGGTGTGGATGAAGCCCAAGATGACACCTATCACCCCACCTGCCGTCGTTGTCAGCAAAACCGTTGAGGGAGCGGGATACCCTCACTCCCAAAACTCCCAGAACAGACTAACGATTTACACATAGCCCCTCTTCAAATTCCAAGCTCCAATACTACTACTCCACTTTTAGAAACCAACGTACCATTAATTCTCCCAGCTAAAGATACATCTGAAGATACTCTCTATCCCAATGGTGGTGAAAAATGCTTCTCTTGTGTAAACAACCGCTCTTAATCTTTCGTCAAACACAACGGAAACTAAACCGCCAATAACCATTCCCAAACGAGATTCGAGATGCGTGATCACTCTAGCTGTTCTTTCAATTCAAGGTTACTTAGCTGACAGGTCCTGATTATTCATTGATGTCATTGGAAATACGAAATCCCCATCCAGATCTACTCTTCGAATGCGTCGTTTCTGGCGTATTCGTAAATCATTTAAAAGTTTCGTTCAAGGGCCGACATAAGTTACTTGATCTTTATTTAATTCCTTCTCATACTCAGAATTTATATTTGAACTTGATTTTTTTAAACTCTCAAGATATTATATCATGTCCTATTTGCATCTTCTTTAGATTATGTAGAATACATTGTAACACATCCTACTTCCGAAGAAAATAAACAGGTGCAGGAAGTGATACAGCTTCTTCCGTCGTTTTCTAAAATGGGTTTAAGTCAAACTCATATACTTGAACACATAATTGATGTTGGCGACGCGGTCCCCATTAAACAAAGACATTATTTTATATCACCAGCAATAGAGAAAATGATGGGAGATGAGCTGGATCATATGTTGGCGCTGGGAGTCAAAGTTCCATTCCTTAGAGTTCGGCATTGGCCTTGGTAGGCAAACCTGGTTAAGTTTCTTTATGTTTAGACTTTCGTAAGTTCAATACAGTCACCAAGAAAGATGCATATCCCCTTCCCTAAGTAGAAGGTATTCTAAGTCGCTTGCCTCATACCCATTTCATCTCCAACTTGGAACTGAAAGACGCTTGGTTTTAAAACGATTTTCCATTTTTAAATTTACTTGTAAAATATCACGTTTGTGTTAAGATTGAATTGAATTTTAACTAAATTAGAATCATTAAACTTCTTCCTTTTATACTTTTTGAATGATTTTGTTTCAATAAAATCTAAGTTAAGGCAGGTTCTGATATAGTTAAGAAAAATAAAATGTTTGCTCAATTTATAGGGCGGACATTGACAACCCATTTGAAAAAAAACCATTTAATTAAAGTACTAAAAAAACCTCAAATAAAATCCTCAACCATTAAACACCTTATGAACTTTTAACCTGTAATGAACATAAACAATAAAATAATTAAAATAACAAAATCGATACTTACCTTGACAACAAAGACAAATAAAAAGGTTCTATGGTCAGTTTTAAAGACGCAATTCGTCGTTTAATCGTCGTTTGACCGTCGATTAAAAAAAATGCTCCCTTCCTAAAAATTTTGGAATATGTTAGTAACATATGTACCTTTCATATGATAAAAATTCAAACAATTTAAAAATGCGCATTTCTAGAAAATAGATTTTGAATTTTTCACCGTTATTTTTCTAAAAGAAAATGTTCAAGGTCATATAATATGAATTAATATTTTGATTACCTCTGTTCTATACCTACATTTTGAGCTATATAACATTAAAATCAGTTCAGTAGTTTTTACTGTAGAGCAATTTCAATACACCATGGTCGAGCAATTTCTTGATTTTTCATCACCTTGTATCTTAAGACAGGGTTAAAAAAAAAACTAAAAATGCAGAAATTTATTTTTTTGATGTCAACGAATTCCAATACCTAAATATACAAAATTAGAACCTCGGATCCAGACCTTGCTGATATCACGTGTTTTTCATCTAACGCGTCTTGTTTGGTTTTAACAAATGCTATTTCCATTTCTAGTAGCAAAATATACTTTTTCTCCGATCGTGCAAAAAGTGACTATTTTTTGCACTATTTACTGTACTGTGCCAAAAGTTTAATTTTTGGCCCTAGTGCAAAAAGTACCTTACTCGTGCAAAAAGTATCTTACTAGTACAAAAAGTACCTTAAGATCGTAGAAAAGATGTTGTGTGCAACACATGCAAAAAGCATATTTGATATTATATGCACTTTTTGCACTAGTTACACAATAAACTATTTATTAACTCTTTAATTACTTTTTGAAGACTAATTCAATTTTCTTTAATTTACTCTTGCTACGTAAGTAGAATATAAATAAATAAAAATAAATTTTAGCAAAATAAAAATAAATCAATTACGATCCCGTCATCTGGGTAACAAAACACCCTTCCTTTGTCATCTTAAAATAAGAAGAAAAGTAAAATACAAATAATTGCCATTAACTTATATAAAAAAAAACTTCTGTTTTCTTTTATTTTCTTTTGACCATCAGGTGTTGTTTGGGGACTTTTCAAGTACATAATTGTTTTGTTTTTCGTTTTTATATTATTAAAATATAAATATAAATTAACGTGGTTTTATTGTTGTAAGAAGTGTGAAAAATTGGTAGGCCAAGGGTATTTGAGTTTTGTGTTTCTATTGTTTGATATTAGTGTCCTAAGATTTTGTTCAATTTGCAATGTAAATCGTTTGAAATCCTGTAACATCAAGCAAAATGATAATAGTCAATCTAATTTTTCAACAGTAGAAAAAGACGAAACCTATGTGTTTAAAAGTTATTGTAGAGATATTTAGTTTAGAATGGGGAACTATATTATCCGTTTAGAGTGCATCTTGTCGGATTCTTAGCAAACATTAGTGAAAAAAAGGTATTCGCCTTATTTTCAATAGCAAAATAACCTCTACATAGCACCTCTAAAAGCGAGTTACCGAAAAAAATCCTGTTTGAGTTGTTAAATAGGCGTTAAAAAATTTTAAATAAAACTACTGTTTTGGTCCTAAATAAACTAAAATAAAAGTGTGCAAAATTCATTAGGTCCTACTAATTCTAATATACATATTCTATCTATTTTTAGATAGAATATTTAGGTTCCAATAAGTATTTTGATACTTTTTAGTGATAGAATGTTGTCATTTCTGCTCTGTATGATGTTTGATGGAAAACTGAAATTATTATATTTTTAATTTTAGCTAAGTACATGATCGGAATCAATCGGAATCGAAATTGATCGTAAATTGTTTAATTCTTCATGTAATAAATGTAATGCTCATGTCCTCCTCAGATTAAATCTATGATGATGATGAAGCAAAATATTTGTCTATTTACGATCCATCAAAATCTCAAACTACGTCACCGTGAAGTGGTCAAAAAATGGATCAAAGAATGAAAATTATGCGGAAATTATTACTTGATAGATTTGCCATCTTTGAAGATATCCATTCCAATATGCCCATTTTGACTATTTGAATCAGTATTCTATTTGAATAACGCAACGTTGTGAAATGATCTATGCACAAACATTGGAATGATCTAGATTTAACTTTAAATACATATTGACAACATAATATAAGCAAACAAGATGAAATAGAAACATGTTTGACGTTATAGTCTCACGATGGATCTGAAAAAATCAATTTTAAAAGTGAAAAAATTAAATTTTTTGGATCACGCATAGTCAATGGATATTTCATAAATTACAACACAAGGTTTATCTCTTACTTACCTGGAACTATGATAAAGACAAATACTAGACTAAGACAAAGACTATGACTATGTGTAACGTCCTTTAGTGCGCTACGCTATTTTTTGGTGGTGAGACGGGCCTTTACCATCCGTACCACATGTACAAGACTCAATTTCATTTTTCGAAAAAAAAAAACTTTTCACTTGATATATTGTTTTTTTAACAGCACAAACACAATACGAACACAACAAATAATTAATAAAAAAAAACAAAATTCGATTTATTTTCCATTTATTTTTTTTTTAAAAAACTTTTCACTTGATATATTTTTTTTTCCTAAACAGCACAAACACAACACAACAAAACGAACACAAGAATTTAGCAAAACAAAATTAATTCAAAAATTCAATATAATATTTAATTGACTTTAAGCTTTACAAAAAAATGGAAGTTAACATTAACCAAAATTTAAAAAAAATAAATAACAATAAAAGTTATAATTATATAAATAAATTTTTTATATATTCTACCTAATTATCTGCCATCTTCTAATTCCAGAAATTGTTCCTTCCCGTTGATGGCTATTTTTTCTTTTGTTGTGTCCACCCAATTTGTTGTTGCTGCTGTGCCGGTTCAAAACCAAAGAGAAATATCTCAAAATTCTTTTTATACCAAAATTTTCCCCATATTTCCCCAATTAATAATATTTTTGATTTATTTTGATGTTGGTTGCATTTTATTTTTCGAAATTATAACTTTCGAAATTGGTGTTCAGCAATTCGCCTATTAAGCATAGCAATTTAAGCAACGATCTAAATGCATTAATTACAACGGTTGAGTTTTTAAATTTTAATTGTTGAAGTAGAATTTCTAAACAATTTACGTTGTCTTAATATTTTACGATAATACGGCTTGACACATTTCTTAATATTCCTTGTTAAATTCCATAAAGCCGATAAAATAGATTTCGTTTCTATTTTCATGGCTGCTTTTAACATTGCTGTAACAACACCGGCTTCTGTTAAAATTAATTTAACGTTATTATCCGCTCGACATCATAAAATTCTTAGAACACCGCAGTAACTTGTATTAACTCCTCTGAACTCGAATTAAGTTGATCAAATGAGATTTCATAAAATTTTGATTGAACACAACAACGGTTAGTAACTTCCATAAACATTTATTGGTCTCTATTTTGCAGATCGTCTTAAGATTATGAATTAAAACTAAAGGCAGCTATATAAACTTATTTTCTTATTTTCCTAAATTTAATTTTTATCAAAATATAATTTCAAGTATTTTTTTTTTGTTTCATTTAAATATATATATTTTTTTTTATATGGATATTTTTTTTTTATATACAAATTAATTTTTTTCTCTTATTTTTTTGTTTATTAAATTTTGTTTTATTGTTTGATTTCAATTTATTTGAATTAAATGCAATTATAGAAACCAAACGTTACACTAGACCACTGATAATTTTTCGAGAGAATTTTGAAAACATGAACTTTTCAAAATTCTCTCGAAAGGTTAATGCCTTTCGTTCCCCAAACCACAACAAATTAGTAATTCCATAACCATCATACATCCACATTTTTTTTCATATCTTGAAAACACCAATAAACCAATAAATTAATTTTCTATTTGAGCTGACCTATATTATATTTAACCTATAAGCTAACCTATATCGAAACCAAGGTTAACTCCTACAGAACAACAACTATATTTGCTATCCTATGTCAAAACAAAATTAGGCTTATTCTATTACAAACACAAAATTGTTAAGCATACAAAAATAAATTAGTTACACTAATACAACAAGACAGCCTTATACACGGCGACGTTTTATATGTGGCAAGGACTTATAAAATTTAAATTTCTGCCTCATCCACAAGCTCTATAATTTAATCAAAAACCTAGTACCAATTTTCTCGAATTTGATAAACTATATGCCTTAACCACAGCAACATTTCATCAATTTCGGACGTATTAGCATATGTTTTCTAAAGCTTTATAGCAAAAGTTAACAACATACTGCAATAACCGAATCGTATAACTTAAAACCTTTATACTAACAAAACACCTAAACAATAGCTTAGTTTTTTACACAAAACAAACATGTACCTGTATCTGCATCACGATACGTATTTTAATGCAAGGTCTTACAACTTCACCTTTAATCTGATGAGTGCCTTGTCAAAAAGAGATTATGAAACAACAAAACACATTTAAACACGGCATAAATACTTAGCCTCGATATCTACTATGGTAGTGTTAAGGGCTTACAATTCTGCCTTACACACCAGTATATATCGAAACTACAAAAATCATTCTGAACATATATACCTCTATTTATATTTTAGCTCTACGTACAATTTTCCAGTTACTAATTTCTGGAACTAAACATCAGGTTTCCTCAATTCTTGACTATCATAGTCAACTCTAAGCATTACCAATAATATATACTACCTATAATTAAGCTAATCGAATACGAGACATACACGTTTATACTAAAAAAAATTTACATAAATCCTAACTAGAATTAAACCGAAACTTACAAAACCCACATAAATCTTAACTATTAAACAAAATTTAAAGCAAGAGAAAAATATACAGTGTAACGATCATCTAATATTTTATGTCCACCATACTATTACATTGATTTATTCTTGACTAATGATCAACTCGGACTCCTTTCACAATATTTTCGTATGTCGTTTGCATGAAATCGACCTATGACTTTACCGTTTAATTGTTCTAACAGGTAAGTGTAACTACCGAGCTTTTCGCGGACGCGACATTTTTCGTATTGAGGTGCAAGTTTGGCATTAAAATTATCCGGTGCACATGACTGTCGAAAAGCCCTTCTCAACACTACCTCTCCAGGGTCGTATATTATCGGTTTCGTCCTGATATTATATTGTGATGAATATTTTGTATATGCCTTTTTAAGATTTTTCCTCACAACATCGAAGATAGAACTCATTATTTTTCCTTTATCCTTCACATCTTCTTTAGTGGAAACGTTGGTAAAGCCGCGACCACCTTCGAGTTTCATCTGTTTACCAAAATTTACGTAATATGGAGAAAAACCTATAGAGGAATGCTCTGAACTCCTAATTGCACAAGCAATCTTTGAGACATAATGGTCCCAAATACGTTGATCTTCATCTATATATGCCCTAATACTAGACAAAACTACCCGATTAATTCTTTCAGCTGGATTATGTTGAGGATGGTAAACTGCATTAAATTGTGGACTAACCTGATATGATTTAAGAAAGTTTTGAAATTCTTTCGACGTAAACTGCGAACCATTATCTGCAATTATCCGGGATGGTACTCCAAATAACAAAAACAGATCGTCCTCTAAATACTTTATGACCGACTTGCTATCAGCCCTCCGCATTGGCTTTAGCAAACAAAACTTTGAAAATATGTCAACAACTACTAATATATACTTATTTCCATTCTTTGAACGGGGAAATGGTCCCAAAAAATCAATTGCCACTACATTCCATGGTCCTTCGGTTTCCTTTTGAATACCCATTGGTACTTTATTCCGCACATTTGGATGTTTGTTTACTTGGCATTGTTCGCAAGTTCGTATATAATGACGAATGTCTCTTTCCATATTGGGCCAGTAATATTCATTTTGTATTTTCCGCAGGGTCTTTCTTACACCCAAATGAGCTCCCATTGGATCATCATGAAACCTTTTTAAAATTTTATCTCGGAGCCTTACCGGTATCAAAACTTTCCAAGAATTTGCTCTATTATATTTATCCATGCGATACTTTAGGATCATCTGGTCTTTTACCACAAACGCCGGAAACTTCTTTGGACTCTCAACTATCTTCTCTCGTAATGCAATGTACTCATCATCATAATCTTCTGGACTACTGCTAAATTCAATTAAATCAACAGATCGCGAAAGTGCATCTGCTACTACGTTCAACTTTCCTTTTCTATGGAGAAGCTCAAAATCGAATTCCTGAAGTTTTAATGCCCAGCGCGACAAACGTGAACTTGGGTCCTTTATATTCCGCAACCACGTTAAGGAAGAATGGTCCGTTATAACCCTAAAACGAACACCTTCAATGTAGTTCCTGAATTTTTTAATCGCCTCTATAACTGCTAAACACTCCCTTTCTGTTGTTGAGTATTTTCTTTGAGCTGATGATAGTTTGGAGGACATGTATGCTATTGGTTTTTCTTCCTCACCCTCACCTTGAGTTAAAACGGCTCCAATACCAACGTCAGAAGCATCAGTTTGTATCGTAAACAATTTAGTAAAATTTGGGCTAACTAAGATTGGTGAACTTACCAGTGCAGTCTTCAATGTTATAAAAGCATTATTCGCTTCCGTGGACCATTCGAACTTTTTTTTAGATTTTGTCTTCAACAAATCGGTCATCGGAGCAACTAGTTCTGCAAAATTTTTAATAAACCGTCTGTACCAATTTGCCATTCCAATTATGCGTCGTAAATCTTTTATGGTTTTTGGCGGAGAAATATCTAAAATAGGGTTTATCTTTTCGGGATCCATACGTAATCCATCTTCATCTAAAATAAATCCGAGATAATTTAACTGCTTAGCACAAAATTTGGATTTCTCCGAACTGATAGAAAAACCACCTTTCCTTAATCTATCTGCAATAATCTCCAGTAATTGTATATGATGTTCAAATGTATCTGTC
>OY856186.1:379551963-379733938 GCA_963693315.1 Diogma glabrata | reverse complement strand
ATATATATATATATATATATATATATATATATATATATATATATATATATATATATATATATATATATATATATAATATATATATATATATAATATATATATATATATATATATATATTATTATATATATATATATATATATATATATATATATATATATATATATATATATATATATATATATATATATATATATATATATATATATATATATATATATATATATATATATATATATATATATATATATATATATATATATATATATTATATATATATATATATATATATATATATATATATATATATATATATATATATATATATATATATATATATATATATATATATATATATATATATATATATATATATATATATATATATATATATATATATATATATATATATATATATATATATATATATATATATATATATATATTATATATATATATATATATATATATATATATATATATATATATATATATATATATATATATATATATATATATATATATATATATATATATATATATATATATATATATATTTATATATATATATTTATATTATAACTTAGATCACTTTTTAAACCTTACTATATATACCCTATGTCAGGGGTTAATAATGTTATTTAGATAATACTGTTTATTTTTTTTAGACAGGCACCTCAGTTTTTTGCAATATTTATTGGGGTTATTAACCAATACACTTCACGAAAACACAACACTTTTCCTTTTTCTTAAAATTCTTTATTTATTCTTTTCACTCTTCGACAAAACAATTAATATACACGTACAAGTTGTCACTTGCAACTTTTCTTAAAAAAACAAAACTCTCTTTTAAAACAACTGACTTTTCTTTTAATGAACTATTAAAGTATATTGACAAAATATTACTCTCTAACTAATTTTCTGTAAACTGACCACTTCAATCTGTGTCTAAAAAACTACTTAGCTTAACTTTTTAAATTTCTTTCATTTAATTATTAATTGTAGGGGAAATATTGTAAACCGTTATTTCCCGTCATAAAAAAACACAACAAATTAAAAACTAATAAAAACAATTTAATACATTACCTAATATTGACCTAACATAAAAGATTTCCCAATACAAAAAATTCACAAGTCAAGAAACTAAGTTCGTTCACATAATTTTTATATTTATTAAATAAATATAAAAAATATGCGAATCTGCAGACAATTTTTGTTAGAAAACTCACTTTGAAATTTTGTAAGTGAAATACCGATTGAAAGGTTTACAACAATTTATTCAATAAATAATTTATTTAATTCATTCAATAAATAATTTAGTTAATTTTTTTAATAAATAATAACTTTAATCTATTTATTTTGTTTTTTTTTTAATGTTTTTAATATTTTTAATATGTTTAATTTCTTTAATTTATTTAATATATTTAAATTTATTTAATTTATTAAATATGTTTATTAAATATATTTATTTAATTTATTGTTTTATTTATTGTTTAATTTTTTAATTTATTTAATTTATTTAATTTATGTAATATATTTAATTTATTAAATTTATTTAATTTATTTAATATATTTAATTTAGTTTATTTATTCAATTTATTAAAATATATTTAATTTATTTAAATTATTTAATTTATTCAATTTATTTAATTTATTTAATTTATTTAATTTATTTAATTTATTTAATTTATTTAATTTATTTAATTTATTTAATATTTTTAATTTATTTAATTTATTTAAAAGATTAAATTTCTTTAATTTATTTGATTTATATAATTGATTTAATTTATTTAATTAATTTAATTGATTTAATTTACCATATTTTTTAAAATTTATACAACCTATTTAATTAATTTAATTTATTTATTTTATTTATTCAACTTATTTTATTTATTTCATTTATTCATTTCTTTTAATTTATTCAATGTATTTAGTTTATTTAATATTTTAAGTTTTTTTGATTTATTGAATTAATTTTATTTATTTACTTCAATTATTTTATTTTATTTATTTAATATATTTAATTTATAAAATTTTTTTAATTTATTACTTATTTAATTATTTAATTTGTTTATTTAATTTATTGAAATTTTATAATTTATTTTATTTTTTTAATTTATATGACTTATTTTATTTATTTATTTTATTTTATTTAGTTAATGTATATATTTTATTTGTTTTTTTTAAATATACATATATAATTTGTTTAACTTATTTGATTTATATCAAATATACTCATATTCATATTAACAAGTATTAAATGGTGAAAAAATCAAAACACTTATTTGATTTATTTAATTTATTTAATACATTTTTTTAATTTAATTATTTAATTTTCTTGATTTATTTATTTTATTTAGCTTATTTAAATTATTAAATTTATTTATTTTATTTGATTTATTTAATTTATTTAATTTTTTCAATTTATTTAATTTATTAAGTTTAGTTTATTTATTAAATTTACATGATCTAATTAATTGATTTAATTTATATATTTTATTTTATTTATTTAATTTTTTGGATTTATTTGATTTATTTGATTTATTTAATTTATTTAATTTTTTAATTTATTTAATTTATTTAATTTATTTGATTTATTTAATTTATGTAATTTATTTTATTTATTTTATAGATTTAATTTATTTAAAATATTTATTTAATGTATTATTTATTTTATTTATATAGATTATTCAAGAAATAATTTATTCCTTATATTTAATGTACAATACATCTGATTTATTTGATTTACTGTTTTTATACAATAGTGATATTCACGCTAGACCGATCTTGCCCGCCACTGAAAAAGTTCCCCGTCTTTTCCTTCCTTTACAACATTTATGAGAACTGGTTTAGAATTTAATTTAAACAGCAAAATTTGAACGATAGGTCCGGTTGTTGTTGCAGCGCGCACATATGACTCAGGTGGGACGATCTGGCTTAAGCAATAGCCAGATGTTGAGACAACTAACACTCTCAGCATCTGTGAGTGTTCCAAGCACAATCATCCAACCTGCCCAGAAAGAAGGGCCGATATGGTCGGTTCGTGGTCTGATCCGGATGGTAACGAGTAGTGAGTAAACCATTTCATCGAGGTTGTGATTTGGGAAAATTGAGGTCTGCAATTTCTTTCATCACAAATCGATGATTGGTTAACACTGCCTTATACTTCCAGGCCCAATCACGAACTACATCAAGACTGTGACTAATCAAAAACTGAGCATTTAAGGAAATAGTAACGGTGATTAGGCTGACCTTCTATCCCAGCAATGGTCGAACTGGCTGTGATGGCTAGCAGCACCCACAATCCAAGCCCAAGCTCAGACTGAATCCAATACTATAAAATGACTGGAAAGCGGAGCGAGAAATTGTCATTTTCTATGACCAGCCAACTTAATGTTGACTGACCTTCTGCGCCAATATGGATTTAAAAGAATTTATTTTAAAAAAATTATTCTTTGGAGAAAAAATTGATTCAAAAACTTGTTCAAAAACACAGAAAAACTTGTACCACTAAGTAAAAAACTTGTTTATAAAAACTTGTTCAAAATACCACTAATAGACCAGACTTCTCTATCAGGCCTTGTTTTTCGGTGCCATCTTTGTCCACTTTCCTCGTGGCCGAACCTGGAGTTGGTCATACATCAAAAAAGACTTTCTGAAAAGATTGAAACTTCTCATTTCTGACAATATATAAAACTTTTTAAATTTTTAATGATTTTATTTAATGAAAAATAAAATTGTGTTTTCTTTAATTTTTCAGCTTGTAGATACTTTAGAACGATCTATTATTTTTCAATACTGGTACTGGTCGTGTGCAGTTAAAAATAGAAAACAGAATCAATTTTCAGTGAGAACTACAAAAAAAAATAATTAATCATAAAAATTGCAGTGTACTAAAATATATAATTTGTACTCAAACAACAGCAACAAACACGACAAAAAACCGAAGTTAAGTATTGAAAAGTATTTGTGTGTTGAGATTTATGATTCTATTTCTCGATAAGTTTGTAAGGATCAATCAAAAAATACTATTATGTTCACCGATGATGAATTTCAATAATATGAAACCATAATTTGATAAATTGAGCAATACACTTTTGTCAAACTGGTTTCAAACCAGCAGATCAAGTTTTTAGATATTCCATTTACTGTCCTTCACATCATTGATAGAGCACAACAATTTTTTAAATGCAATATTGACGGTGGATAAACTATCCAATTTTGTTCCATTCGTTTCTTTTACATATGGTAAATGTTTTGTCAATTCTCCTCCTCTTAAAGTTAACTACTAAAATAACCACAGTCTGGACAGTCAGTGCAATATCATTTTGGCAAACAGAAATTCAGGTTTGGGTTCACACCATATTCACATTATATTTTATTTCGTCTTATATGACACTCACATTGTTGACAGTTGATACTTGCTAAAAGTAAATATTATAATTAAGTAAAAATAAAACAAAATATTGACATAAAAAAATTAA
The DNA here is from genome assembly GCA_963693315.1 of Diogma glabrata. Taxonomy (NCBI): domain Eukaryota; kingdom Metazoa; phylum Arthropoda; class Insecta; order Diptera; family Cylindrotomidae; genus Diogma; species Diogma glabrata. The sequence continues at coordinate 379,729,455 of OY856186.1, read as the reverse complement.
TGCTGCAAACAGAAAAACAAATACTTATTCATAAAACATGGTAGCAATATAAAAACAAACAACAAGAATAAATATCAACATAATATTTTCATGTTCAAATGAACAGAAAAATACAAGTTTTGAATATTTAAAAGTTTTCCTAAAGTTGTAAGATATTGTTGTAACAAAATAAAGTTAAAGAAAAACAGAACCGCAGGTGTCGGTATTGTTGTAACTGAATGTAAAAGAATGCTTTGAATCATGTGATTGTTTGTCCTATATAAGTTTAATGTTTGAAGAAAATAATTCAAGATTTTTTAGTTTAAGTTTTGTAGTGCCATATTATTGTTGAGTGAACTTATTCAACATCCAGAGGCAAAATTGCATCTCTATTTTCTATACATTTTACTCAGAGAAAATCATCTGAAAAGTTTTTCAGATGATTCATAGCAAATAATGGAAAAAGAATTTCCATAAACAAATCTACATTCTACACTTATATTCAACAAATCTACATTTATATTCTTTTCAAAAAGAAAATTATGATTTTCATCTAATAAAAGAAAAATCATTTCAAAACTTCATTATTTATGTATAACTTTTGGAAAACAAATTATTATTTAAATTTTGAATATAATCGAAAAATTATTTCAAAAAATTAATCCTTTGTTAATTAAGAATTTGTTTTGTTGAACATAATATTATGATTGTTTATGATCAAAATCAATTTCAAATTTATGATTTCAGTACACTGTTACACTAATAAAGGAAGTAAACTAATTATTGTAATGCTTGAAATAGCTGTTTATGTACCTAGGGCGTTATGTAGGTTATTGCGCCCGGAAAGCGACGTAATCTAGCCCGAGGGCCTCTGGCCCGAAGGATGGATGTCGCTTGATGGGCGTAATACCCAGTAACGCCAGTGGTACATACAATATTTTATGCTTCACTTAATAAGCTAAAAACTAAGAGCCCGAGGGCCTCTGGCCCGAGGGATAGATGTCGCTTGATGGGCGTAATACCCAGTAACGCCAGTGGTACATACAATATTTTATGCTTCACTTAATAAGCTAAAAACTAAGAGAGAATTTAATTTGTTAGGGTATATTGATATGCAAAAAAATACAAATGTCTCATAGTATGCCAAGAAAATAACTATTTTGAAGTTTAAAATAAATATTTGTTGTTTGTTCGTTGCTATGTTAACAGATTCTCCTAAATTTTGTAGCGTATGACAATAGTACTTTGTGTATCTAGTTGCACAATGTTAATTTTTTCCGCACGCGTCGTAATTTCGTCCAACGTGGAGAAGCCGAGTTGGACAAATATACGACAAGTGCGGAAAAAATCAATTTGTGCAACGAGTTGCACACAACGTTTTTTGCAATTCCGAAAACAAAATTATTCTGCAACCAAATTTTTTACAATCTACATTTATATTAAAATAAAAGTAAATATTCCTATTATCAACTTAGCATTGAGAAAATTTTCTATGAACAAAGCAGTGCGCAAAAATCTCACTTTTTGATATTGTTGATAATATCAAAATACGTTGAATTGTGATTCGGAATTGCAAAGAAACATTGTATGACATTTAAAATAATTTGAAAGTTTTGGAAAACTATATGAACATTTAATAACTAAAATGTTGCTAAACATTTTTAAACAAATGCAAAAATCTTTTACTAGCTTAAATTGAACAAGAATTATTTAAACTTTGTAGACAAAACTACTGTAAAAATAATTTTATTTAGTTTTTTAACGTCTTAATAGTGGGCGTTATGAATTCATAATGCCCTCTCATAAAGGTCCTACCTCATCTACGAAAAGATTTTCGTCTTCAGGGATTCAAGACAAGCTTCTTGAAAACGAACACAGGTGGCGAGCAGATCAAACTACAGTTTTTTTGTTTTTTGATCTGACATGCGAAACGAACAAAATTTAGCTGTCAGATCAAAAAAAAATCAATCTGGTTTTGATCTGACGTACGAAAAAAAATCCACATAAGTATTTGTTTTAACTTTTTTTATGTTTCACACAACTCACACACTTTTTTTATGTTTTACATAAAAATTCAAAATATTGTCAAAGTGTCAAACAATCAACAAAAAAAAAACTACAATAAAAAATATAAAGCGGGAATGTATTTTAAAAATATTTTGTAAAAAAAATTATTTTAAATTAGAATCAATTATATTACTTAATGAAAACATGTAATAAACTGGAAATTTAATTTATTTCGGTTTTTTCCAATAAAAAATATCGTCAAGAAAATATGCGGTTGAGATTTGCCGAAGATAAATTGTTGCAGTTAATTGGTTTACTGATTAATTCTGAAAAGAATTTCGTCATTATTCTTGCAGTTTAGAATTTTTTCGTCAAATTTCCAGCAGTTTATATATTTCTCGCATGACATGCTCTCCTTTTTTTCTCATGCAAACGGGTATGGGTGACGAATATAAGAAATGAATCCCTGAAGACGAAAAACTTTTCGTAGATGAGGTAAGACCTTAACGTCCCGGTTTTTATGAATGTGTTTATATATCGCGTATCCAAGACATTATAACAACTTTATATCATTGTGAAGCATAAAGGATTTTTATTTCCTTTGCATACAGCTCCTGGGATAGAATTTTATTTTCATTTAACTTAATGAGGGCAAATATTCAAATATTTCGCTTAACTTTTTCAAACAAAATAGGGAAATTTAAATAAACCAATTTTATTTATTAAAATTTACTGCTGATACTAAAGTTTTATGTTCATAGGTTACAAATGGAAACTCATCGTAAACAATTTATTATAATCTTTGAAATACTACAAATTTGTTATAAAACAAAATGGAGAAATCAATACAAAATTTGTTGAAATGGTTTAAATAGAATGAAGATGGCTAAAATTGAAATCATTCTGGATAAAATAAATTTGAATTTCATTTGATTTGACTTGAAAGTGTAGATCCAATTATTATAAAACCTGCTTTTTGTTGATTCGAACTAAGTTGTGTAGGCGATTAAATTATATTCTATATTAAAATAATAATAGAAATATATTTATGAACTGAACTGATCCCATGGTAAGTTATTAAAGCAATAAAATAGTGACGGTTAAATGATTGAATATTAATAATTCCTTATCAACTATCGTTATCATTCAAAGAAATAAAATTTCTCAAGGATGCTAAAATCGAACTTCTTAACTTTAGAAATTGTAATTTCAGTCTTATCAACGCTGCAATTGACGAAATTAATTGGGTTGAGATTTTAGAAGCCCCTAATATTGATCAGTCGATTGAAAATTTCTACAAAATTATAAATCAAATAATATCTGAAAATGTTCCTAAATTTTCTCAGAAGAAAAATAATTACCCACCATGGTATTCAACTCATCTTATTCAACTTCTTAGTATGAAAGAGTTACTGAGAAAAAAAATTAAACTGTCTAAAGATAATGATTATTACAAAATGTTCTCTAGAATCAAAAGCAAAAAGCAAAAACTGAGTTAAAAAAATGCCACTTTATTCATCTTCAATCTGTCGAAAATAGTATATCCACAAATCCTAAAAAGTTCTGGTCGTATGCTCGTGAACTAAAGAAATCTGATGCGATACCAAATGCTATGCACTTAAATGGCGTTAAATGTTCTAAATCTAAACAAATATGTGATACTTTTGCAAACTATTTTCGTTCTGTTTATAATAATAATAACACTCTGAATATTACCAATGATCAATCAAATATTGAATCAAGCACCGACTTGATTTCTGAACTAGCATTCACATCTGATGAAACCAGGGTATTATTAAATAATCTGGACACAAATAAAAGTTGTGGTCCAGACTCACTACCACCGATCTTTTTAAAAAATGTAGCCTCGTCAATTGCTCTTCCTCTTACTATTCTGTTTAACAAATCATTACATGAAGGTGTTTTTCCAAATAATTGGAAGATGTCCAAAGTAGTTCCTGTCTTTAAATCTGGTGACATTACGAACATAAGTAATTATAGACCAACTTGTATTTTGAATAGCTGTTGTAAGATTTTCGAAAAATTGGTACATAATAAAGTGTTTGAACACACTAAAAATCTTCTTTCTCGTAAACAACACGGCTTTTTCAAAAAACGTTCAGTTTTGACTAATTTACTCCAATTTACAGAATATGTTTATGCTTCGGTTAACTTGGGTAAGGGAGTTGATGTTATTAATACGGATTTCACTAAGGCTTTCGATATAGTTAATCATCAACTTCTTCTACGTAAACTCAAAAGGTTTGGTATTCGTGGTAAACTATTGCGTTGGTTTAGATCTTATATTAGTGATAGATGTCAATATGTGGAGCTTAAAAACGAAAAGTCTTTTGAATTCGTACCCATATCTGGTGTTCCACAAGGTTCAACATTGGGTCCTTTGTTGTTCATTTTATTTATCAATGATCTTGTTAGCAAAATCAAAAGTGAAGTTCTATTGTTTGCCGATGACCTTAAAATATTTTCGTCAATCAAAACATTTAATGATCGTATTCAGATTCAATCTGACCTTCACAAACTTCAGTGCTGGTGTGACGAAAATGACTTACATCTAAACATAAGCAAATGTTACTCGTTAAATATAAAATCAAGACTTTCCTATTTAGATCATACATATAGTATTGCAAATGTACCACTTGAATGTAAAAAGGACGTGCGTGATTTGGGTGTAATAGTTGACAGTAAATTCAGTTTCAACACTCACATTAGGAGTATTGTTAATAAGTCCTTAAAGATGTTGGGCTTTGTAATGAGAATTACCAAAAAGTTTTCAAAAACTGCGTCTTTTGTTTCAATTTATAATGCCCTTGTTCGAAGTCAACTTGAATATCTGTCTTCTATTTGGAATCCATGTAACCATATTTACATAAATTTAATAGAAAGAGTTCAAAAAAAGTTCTTGAGATTTCTAAACTATAAAATGAAAATTTCGTATGAACCGTACGGTGATCGACTTAATAGATATGGTTTCCGAACATTATTCAATAGACGTATAATCACTGATGAGTTAACATTATACAAAATAATAACTCTACAACTAGATACCGACATCGTCAACCAATTGTCTTATCGTAATAGTTATAGATACAACATAAGAAATCCTGCATCTTTTTCTATTGCTACATATAGAACCAATTACATGAAAAACTCGCCGATTGTAAGATTGCAAAACACGCATAATGCTTACTTCAATGAACTGGATTTGTCTTCGATCTCGATGCCATTGAAGGAATTCAAAACAACAATTTTTCAATTGATTTAGCTGATCAACAATAATCATAATTTTAATTTTAAACTAATTAATTAGCATAATTTTCTATTATCTGTTTTTGATGATGTAGGAATTAAAATTTTATCTGAGCGTGAATAGTTTTGTAATTTTCGTTTTCTTTCTTTTATTTGTTTTGTTATCACTTATTTCTTTGGATAGATAATTGTTGTTAAATGGATAATTTTTTGAATTTTTATATGAACTAGATTAAGTAATGTCTAATATAATAACTAGCAAGTAATTGGATTTTTTTGTAATCTGTTTGTTAGTTAATTGAATAAATAAATAAATAAATAAATAAATAAATTCCTTACATTTTTAAAAACAGAGTACAATCTGGTCTTTCTATGAAAAGCTGGGCAATTTTGGATGAAGGGTCCTGTATAAACATAACCTTAATAACACTACACAAAAGTTTTTATATGCATCTACGGTGTATATAATTGTCCAGATAGAAGTTCCGAGTGATGAAGATGATGTTCAAGATGAGTTGAAAATGTCCAAGCAATGAGATGATGTGTGTTTAATACAATAATTCCGGCTCAGTGTTTTTTATGAACTGAGTGTGGATTCAGGTTGGTTTTATGGCCGTTTCCTAACTGAGGAACTATTCATAAAAATTTTTTTTTAAATTATTTGTTAAAGTATAAACAAGTAATTATTGATTAAAATTTAAGTGCGGAAACACTTTAAAATTAAGGTATGAATGAGCATTTGAAAGAAAAAATTTCATACGGCTAGCAAAATTAACAAAAATAAAACAAAATTATCAAACGATTTTGGTAAATATAATTTTCGTAATATAATAATTTTAAAATCAATCGAAATCGTGTTGTAAAAGATATCATCTACATATCGATGGACAATATCGGACTCTAGAGATGGTTGTAAGAGATTATATAACTCCCCAGCCATCTTATAAAATTCAACGGTTGCGTCCTTCCTTGGTTGCGTCCTTCAAAAAATTCTTCCTTTTACTTCCCGATAAAATTGATGCTCTAGCACCGCGCCAGGAACCTTTAATTTTATTTGTGTGTGCCCCATTTTCCGCATCTTTTAAATTTAATTAAAGATTCACCTTAAAATAGATGAATCTCTCATCATCAAGGCAATCATAAGCCTTCCGATAATCATAATGGTTCCCGGCAGTACTCACCCTTCTATTCCTCCACATAACTAAATAAATATGTAAAAGATGTTATTTATAATTTTGTCAATTTTAGTTTCACATACACTTACCTACTGTCCTTTCACTTTGTGGCCTTTATTATATTTCCCTTTTCCGAATTTCATCTATTTGCACCGTTTTCCTCTCACCACCGATTGTCTCCTTTTTAAGGATCATCCAATCGTACACTACTTCACGACAAAAATATGGCCAATCGGTAACCGTGAATTTACTTATCTCCAATTGTTTCGCAATAGTATGAAGGGGCACATTATCCACCCACAAAACCTAAAACTTGAAATAGTGATAGATACGACCCTTCAAAAAAAGTTCCAGCTCTCACAACAAGATACTGGCTTGTTTACGTTCGGCAATTTTTTGCTGACATCTCCATAGGTACTTCACATAAGGTGACCAGATTATTTTCAAACCAAAAGATGGCATTTTTTTAAAACATACGCGCACCCCCCTCTCCCCAACAATCTAATCTAATGAAAAACAAATTTCGTATAATTTTAAAGGAAAATTGAGAAATGAAAAATCGCAGAAATATTGGAAACAGTACTAAAACTTTAAATACCAAGTTTCCATAAGATCATATGTCAAGATTAGAAGTTATTGAAGATTTAAACTTAGAGGTGTTCGGGAGACCCTCCGCCATTTTGTCCAAAGTAGGTAAGGCTCCACCGTGCGGTGAGAACCAAAGCCCCTATATTTCATGCATATATAATTGGTCTAGACTTAAATTGCAATAATTGTTTTAATCTTTTGTAATTGTTGTTGTAATTTGATTATTAGCATTGAATAAAAGAGTTAGCTTTGGTAATGATATGATTTTTGATTTTTTTTGACCTGGAAAATGTTGTACTTGAGCTAGATGATTGACCCAGAGACAGTGGACATTAAATCAAGTGGTAGTTAACTAGATAACTGGCATAACTTGACACTGAAAATATTTAGAATGCTTACAAATGCTTATGCTACGTCGTCTTTTTGAAATGGAAAATTTTAGAATAAAAGTAAATACTATAAACGTGTTTTTAAAGTTTTTATTTCTTTTTAAAAAACAAGTGTAATTATATCTTATAAGAAACATTGGAATTACAAAGAAGTCTCAAATAAAAATTTTAAACAATATCGTTTCTATCTATCCAAGAATTAGACGATTTGTCAAATCCCAACCACTTGACAAAAACCTTTTTCCCTTTTCTTTTTAAAATTTTTTCTACAAGATAAGTATCTGGATACTTTACAAGTGTTAGTTCCGCCTCGTAAAATCCACCAGATATTGGAGTGTTTGTATAGTCAATCAATTGGTATGTAACTGGATATGTTGTTTTAACTTTAACAACTTTAAAAATTTCTGTTGACCAGTTTGGTTGATAACCTTTTTCAAACTTGCCTTTATATTTACTTATTCTTACGTAATCTCCAATTTTTAATTTAGCTTTTTGATAAATTTTTGGATGCATGTAGAAATTTTTAAGAATACATTTTTCATTTTTCTTAGTAACACTTTCTGGAGGTAATTTGATTGTTCTATGTGTTGTTGTATTATATTTTTTTAACAGTGGTTGAAGTATAGAGATCCAATTGTAATTACCTTGTAAACTGAATTTTTTCCACATCAAACCTTTTAAAGTTCGATTGAAGCGTTCTACGACAGATGCCTTAAGTTCAGAAAATGTATGATAATGATTTATCTTATTTTTCGACATATATTGCTTAAATTGTGTATTAAAAAACTCTTTGCCTTGATCTGAATGAATATTTTTTGGGAAATGTTTTGCTCGCTTAACAACATTTTGGAAAGCCCGCAAAACTTGTTCTGTAGTTTTACGTTTGATGGGCTCAGCGTAAGCATATATAGAAAATGTATCAATTACTGTTAATAGATATCTGAAACCTTTATTAAATTTAGCGTAAGGAATCATTTCGACCAAATCAATTTGCCAAGTATCGTTTAAACCTTTTTGAATGAATTTTCTTCTAAGAAATTTTTTTCTAGAAGGTCTATGTAGTTCTGAAACTATTTGTTCGCATGACATTACTTTCTCTTTATTTGATTTTTTCTTTCGTTCTTTCTTTATATAGTGTATAGTGTTCAATTATTATAAATAGCTAACTTAGTTTATTTAAATCTACAGTTGGAAAACGTAAATCTATCAATAACTATCAATATGGAGGCTGATTCAACAACATATTCATTTTTAGATGGCGAATTTCACTTTCCAAATGATTTAAACGAGGGTCAAATTACAAATAGTTTAAATAACCTGCATGAAAATACAGTAACCTCTACAAGAAATGAACAAGAAGAAACATATTCATTTTTAGGCGGCGAATTTACTTTACCAAATGATTTAAACGAGGATCAATTTACAAATAGTTTAAATAACCTGCAAGAAATTGCAATAACATCTACATCAAATGAAGAAGAAGAAACAGTTCCATCTTTCAGTCCAGTTGTAGATTTTATATCAACCCTTCAAATAACTGAAGATGAATCAGAAAACGAAGATCATCAAAACTATATCGACAACCAACTAGGAGATCCACGATATTGTGAATATTCTGATTCAGATACATAGGAAGAGCAACATAATGCTGATCAACATGGTTATACTGACTATTTCGAAAATTTGTTTAATTGGCGTTAAAATAAAAAACATAAACATTCAAGATTAACTGTTTTATTTATTTAAATTTTTACAAAGTTTATCTCTTAAAATTACAGGTATCTCGAAAAAAAGTCTAGAAAAGTTACACTTCACATTTGTCCATTGCTTTGAGATGTGAATTTCGTCGTACAACCTTTCCACTTGTTTCTTTTGACAAATCTTTATGTATTTTTCAACATATTCTCTTACACTTGGTTCAGTAATTTTGTAATGCAACATTACAGCTTGGACGAAATCAATTAAATTGTTAAATATATCAGCTTTGTAGCGGTTGCAGTTGGTTAAGCTAAGCTTCGATGTATTGTCGGAGCTCAAGCTTAGATGGAAAAGAGAATTATATACATAAACATGTAGTGCCATATCCTGCGCAAAGTATTGGTCTATGCTCTGATCGGTTGGGTGGAGTTCGTTTAGTATGGCGACTGCAGCTACAACATAATTATCGCAGGAATGAATATGAGAATTGAAGGGGCATCATTACGACTAGGTTGTTGGTACTAAATAAAATTACATTGGATATCGAGTCATGGTACTCACCGTATCCTCCTGGTCACCATGAGAAAGCTATCGTGGTCATCCGGGGACCAGAACCAAAAATGGTTTACAGTAGTGTGCGTGTTGAGATTGGTTCACGGCAATATCACAAAATAACTGCCACATCCTTAACCGTGCGAATCCCTTCGAAGCGATGGTTCTAGAAGCATCTGCAGAACTCCAAAAAAATTTTGTTTTTAAGGCATTACGAGCGGATAATTACTAAAAAAAATATAAAATTATACTGGCAGATATAAATATGTACATACATATAACACTATATATATATACATATATACATCCACATATATATATATATATATATATATATATATATATAAGTGAACATATAATCTCAAATCAAGGTAAAATTACTTAACAAAAAAACAAATTTTAAATATCCTAGATCACGATGGTACGAACCCAGCCGGTTGACAATTGTTGATAGTAACACCTTCTGCATTCGTTAAATTAGTTCCTTCTTACTATTCTTCCATCAGCGGCATCCGAAATATAGCTAACTTGACGAATTACTCGAGGATTTTGCTTCCAATACATCCCCCGACAAAATAAAAAATGTTTAGGCCAAGATCCTTTATTCAAACACAGTAAATTCTGACTAGGTCCCCAGACAAGACCTCAGTATTCCATAAATCAATAGAGGTGCTATCAATCAGTAAATCAATAAATCAATCAATCTTCACTTTCCATCTTGTGGTTTTTTTTTTTATTGCTAGCACTATTTCAATCATCAAGAATACAGTTAGGATAAAACTATATCAAGAAAACTACATCTTTTCAATTAAGGCAGGAACCCAAAATTTTATGTTTTTAAAATAACTTTACTAATGTCCACTCAAGTTTTGTTTATTTAAAATAATAAATCAATCTAAATTTAATTTGATAGCGACGTAGCACTATGAGCGTACATTCAGTTTCTTAGTAATTAATAATTTATATAAGTTTCACTATGTCTATTGACATTACCTTTAAACTTAATTTTTGTACCAATAAAAAATATTCATTTATATTTAATTAGATTATTTTTTTTTCTTTTAATTATTAACTAATTGATTATACCGAACTTAAACTTTAATTTCTGTTCAAAAAAAATAAAAAAAAGGAAAACCACATGTTTTTCAAATGCTTCACAAAAAAAACTTTCTTCAAACAAAAAACACAATTCATTTTATTTTATTTTTGGTTTAATTAATAAATTCAACGTCTAACAACGATCTGCTCGGCTTGAGCACCAAATCCAGAAGAAGGAAACAACTCCAAAAAAAAACTCAAACAAACTTCCCCGATCAATCACCTTCGCTTCCCCTCCACGAAAAAAAAACATTTTTCGACATCGAATAACCAGGTACCCCAACCCAACCACAAAATGACCATGAACGACTCAAACAACAAAAATATAAAAAAGAACGCACCCCTGGATCAACAAAAAATTTTTGAACAAATAGATAAACAAGAAAAAAAACTTTCCTACCTCCCAACTTTCTGCTTGTTCTAATTCTCTAGGTTCTGCAACTTTGGTGAATGCATTTTGAATTTCAGTTTCAGCAATTCGTTAGTTTACAGCAAAAACTACTCACCTAACAGCATCACTTATACCTGTTGCAATATCGCCATTATTTAGTATTGCGACTGTCCACCCCGATTGTGCTGGTAAGGTTCAACTGTCACCCAGAGCCCCGCTTTTTATACTCCCATTAACGAATTGTTGACTCGTCACTTCCAGTTACAAAATTGTCAACATCTTTGTGTAACGGTATACTATAAATATAATTGCTATGCCCATGACAATCACGAACGACTTCTACTTCTTCGTTCCCTAGCTTGATTACAGCATCATTACTGCAACTCAACAATCCATCAATTTGAAGTCCAACCATAACCCGAACACAATCAGTATGTCCTGTCATTTCAAAAAAAAAACGGCGTCATACATCCCAGTATATATATATATATATACCTATCAAAGATTTGGAGTCGGTACAAACTGCATGTCCTTCTTCAAGGAAGCGAAGAACAACGCATGAAATAAAATTGGAACGACCAACTAGCGTAAGGCCTTCTACGAATGTATTTCTAAAAATAAAAATATTACTCAGTTAATGATTTATTCTCAACTATGCCGGTGCAACCGATCATAGATTTTCCTTACTCAAACTTATTCCAAATTTCAGCGGTTTTATCAGAACCAGAAACAATACTATTCGGTGCTTCGCCACCCGAACGAACGTCTAGTGAATGTCCTAATAATCCACCACCAATCGTATAACTTTTCAAACTCATTGTTTTTTTAGGTTAGAATTATTTTCCTGTCCTAAACTTCAACAAAAACCATTTATGATCTACAATAAAAACTCTAATATAAATGAAAGGTTATAAAACTGATTGTAATTAATAATACAAACCATTTTTTTGCATATATTCTACAGAGAGAACTTTAAGAAAAACAAATCAACTTAAAAGAACTTGCAACTTGCAATATTTTTGCGTTTGTTATGATGACATTTATCATCATGACAATAACAATTTTGCATTTGTTAAGATTTCATGACATTTGTTAGGCTTTCATGACGAATCACAAATTTTATTTGCAGCAGTTTTAAATTTTGATTTTCGGAAAGTTTTAAATTCGAAAATACTTTGGACTGTTTGTTTATAAGATTTTTTTTTTGTCGAAACAAACACATAAATAAGTGCATTCAATAAGTGCAAATTTCATTATAGGTTTTAAATAGTTTTAATACAAATTCTCAACACACAGTCGATTTCATTACAGGATTTAACCATTTAAAGTAAGTCGAACTGAGTTAAAATGGTTAAAAGAAACAAATTGACTTATAAATGTGGCGATTTTTCGTTATTGCTTAATGAATACTATTGGTGGTTAGGATAAAGATGCTATTTGGGGTTATCATAATGTAACTCGCGTTGCACAGATGACTGAGATAGACGTACAGACATGACTAAAGAAAATGGTTCAAGCTATACAGATTCAATAATTCTCGTATCGATAAGGCCAATAACCATTAATTTACCAAAAAAAATATATAACTTCTTAGCCGTTACAAAGTAAGCTCGCACCCCACGCCTGTCAATAAGTTTCCCGCTCTACGGACTGAGCAAGTCGGGCTTTCAAACCAGAAATTATCTGACCAAAAGGAAATGAGAATAAGATGTTATACCTTCCAAAACAAAAACAATATGAACAAATGTTGTAACACAATAAACATATATTGGTCATACTGATCGGAAATTGCGTCAACTGATTTATCACCATTTTAAAATTAAGTAGAAGGAAAATGCTTCTAGACAATCAAATATCCGGCTCAACGATGTTAGGGACGTATGTCCTTCGAATGATATATGCCCGTTTTATCCGATTGCCAGTCCTGTAGCTCGTATGATGCGTTTCCAATGCTTTTTATGACCACTGCTTTAACAAACTTTGGCGCAAGTTTAGCATTAAATTTGTTTGCTGCATCACTCAACACGAAGTTTCGTCGATAAACTACCGTCCCAATGGCATATTTCTCCGGTCGTGCTCGCAGGTTATATCTTCGAGCATTACGCTCAAACGCTTCCGCCGTCAATTGTTTAATTTTGGTTCGAATTTTACTTAGTTCATCCGGACGCTCCAATGTCTCCCCTGGCTCTTCTAACGAATTAATTCGTCTCAACACGTCATAGTCGGATCCATGGAGCATCATTGGCTGGCCAAATGCTGCAAAATAAGGAGAACAGCCTATGGTCTGGTGTAAGGCGCTGCGAAGGGCACAGGCAATCTCACTAAGATGTTTATCCCACTTATCATGTTCATTTGTCAGATACGCACGAATGGCAGCCAGCACACTCCGGTTGACACGTTCGCTTGCGTTAGCTTGTGGCGCATACACTGGAACAAAAGTATGTTTCACCCCCCACTTCACCAACAATCCTTCGAACGTCTTGGATTTGAATTGAGAGCCATTGTCCGAGACAATGACTTCGGGAACACCAAAAACATGAAAAACGTGAGTTTCTAGTGCACTGCAGATAGGTTCGGAGGACAATTTACGGAGTGGAAACAGAAATGGAAACTTGGTAAAATGGTCGAGAATCACCAATATAGCAATATTGCCAGACTTTGACCTAGGATACGGACCTAGAATATCAATATATAGTTGCTGACCCATCCTCACTGTTTTGACGTAGTTGACCATTGGCGAACGCAAGACCATATTAGGAGCTTTCACTGTTTTACATATCTCACATTTGGAAACAAAATCCTGAACTTGTTTAGCCATTCGGGGCCAGTAATAAAACCGTCTGAGTTGATAGATAGTCTTAGCGACTCCACCATGAGAAGAAGTAGGCAAATCATGGGCTTTTAAAATTAATGCATGCGTCAATTCTTCAGGCACCCATAATTTCCAAACCTCTCCTTCTGGTGGCACGTCAGCTACATTAAAATGAACTCTTTTGAACACCAATCCATTCGCTGTTCGTAGGTCAGGAATTGATCCTTTTGAATCTTCAATGATTTTTATTAGTTTAACATACTCATCAGTGGTAAAAGCCGGAGAGTTCCAATCAATATCACCCCTGTCACTTCGGTTTAAGTCATCTATCGAGAACATTCTTGAGAGAGCGTCGGGTACAATGTTTAAACTACCACGTCGATGTTCGATCGTGAAGTCAAATCCCTGCAGTTTCAAGCTCCATCGAGCCAAACGGCCCGACAGATCTCTCTGTTGCATTAACCATTTAAGGGAGGAATGGTCTGTGATAACCTTAAACGAATGACCCTCGATGTAGGCTCTAAATTTTTTTATACCCAGAATAGCGGCCAGACATTCCTTCTCGCTGACGGAGTAATTTCGCTGGGCTGCATTCAGTTTCTTGGACATGAAAGCGATCGGGTGTTCGACCCCCTCCTTGTCCAACTGTACCAGAACACAGCCCACTCCCTCGTTACTCGCGTCGCACTGGAGCACAAACGGCTCTCGATAATCAGGATTTACCAGAACCGGAGCTGATGTTAATGCTACCTTTAATGAATTAAAGGAAGCATCTGCTTCTGGGGTCCAAACAAACTTAGTATTTGTCTTCTTCAGCAAATCCGATATCGGGGCCGAAAGTGCGGCGAACCTATACACAAACCGACGGTAGTAACCGGCCATTCCCAAAAAACGTCGCACTTGTTTCACCGTTCTAGGAACGGGAAAATCGGCGATGGCTGCGGTTTTATCTTCGTCAATTTTTAACATGCCATGTCCTACCACATATCCTAGATAACGTACCTCAGGTAGTAAAAAGCGGCTTTTTTCAACGTTTATGGTCAATTTCGCACGACTAAGACACCCGGCGACCTCTTCCAGTACCTCGATATGTCTCTCAAATGTATCGGTGATTATCAGCAGATCGTCTAAATAGACAAAGACGCACGATTTTAACAAAGGCGGAATGACAAGATCCATCAATTTGGTCATGGTCTGAGGCGCGTTGCACAGTCCGAAGGGCATCCTAACGAACTGATACAACGGCCGACCGGGGACCGTAAAAGCTGTTTTTTCTCTCGATGACCGTTCTAGGGGAATCTGCCAAAAAGCGTCCTTTAAATCCAGACTGGATATAAAGTTGGCTCTAGGCAGACGACCCAGAATGCCATCGATCTGAGGTAGGGGGTACGCATCCTTCTTTGTACAAGCATTGACTTTTCTGGAGTCGAGACACAAACGCACCTTTCCTGGCTTACGTATGAGTACAACAGGAGAACTCCATGAACTGGAACTCTCCTCTATCACTCCCAGCGCCAGCATGCGATCCAGTTCCTCTCCCATCATTTTCTCGATGGCTGGAGAAATTGGGTAATGCCGTTGTTTGATGGGGACTGAGTCACCAACATCAATTACATGTTCCAACACATGCGTGCAGCCCAAGCCCTTCATTGAAAATGATGGAAGAAGAAGAATCGCACGCTGTAGCCGGGCGTGCTGTGCAGGTAAAAGACCATCAGTGACTGCATCCAGAGTCTCGATTGACGGAGTGAGTAAGGTTTGATCGATCAGATTAAAAGCCTTGAAGAAATCAACGCCCAAATATAACTCTTGAGTAAGAGAAGGTATAATAAACAAATTGAATGAATAGGTTTGTCCTTTAAAAGTGATCGGAGTCCTAATATAACCCATCACCTTCTGAATCGTTCCATCAGCAGTGGTAATCTTATTCGTCGAGTGAGCAAGGATATTTGGCATTTTCAACACTTCACGTGCAAATGCACCACCAATCACGCTTATCGATGCACCACTGTCGAGTAATCCAATTCTTGACATATTTAACAAGTCAACTGTAGCATGATAACGCGTATCATTACCCAGAGTAATAATATTTGACACAGCAGATGAATATAATGCCTTCCGTAACCGCCAATAGTTGCGCATCCTAAGGGTTGATCTTGAAGGAATAGTTTGACTCAGGGTGTTAATGCCTATTTCTTCTCTTCGGACCATGTAATCACGCAAACGCTGCTGCGGCGTTTTATAAAAATGAGGAGATTGCACAGATCGAGGCGAAGTATCAGGAACCTCTCGCTTTAATAAAGTCATACTACGTGGAACCGTGGTTTTCGATTCAGAGAGCAAACTAGAAGGAGAAACAAGATCGGAGGAACCATTCACGTCAATGACAGATGTTGGCTCACATATAGCGCGTGACGATTCCAGATCAGAATTCACCGAGCTATTGACAAAATTTGGAATAAACGATATAATACAAGTGTCAATAAGGGTTAACGTACAACTCCAATGTACATAAGGTACAGCGGAAAAGCGAGTTAAATCTGAAGATTGATATGTAACACCGAGTGAATAGGGAACCGCGGAAACTAAAGAATTCGAAAGTGATAAATTCGAAGCTGTCTGCGACAGAGAAGATGTTAAATAATTTTCAGAGGTAGGTGTAAATGATAATAATGTTATTGAGCTTACGCTTAGACCAAAAAGTCGGCAATCCGAATTTAAGTGGATAATTGGGGACGACCTGGGTATCGTGTGGTCGACCCACGAACAAAATTTCGCTTACAATCCTCACATTTAGGTTTGTAAGTATCCGCCTTGCCACAACCGTAACAGAAAATATTTCTAGCTTCTTCACAATCAGGATATGCATGTCCCACCTTACGGCAGTTCCAGCAAACCAAAGTAGGTGAAACAACTTGAGAAGAGGTGGATGGCTGATAAGCGGAAATATCCGGTAAACTCAGGTAATTCGAAGTTTCGGGGTACCCTGGGTGTTGACTGGGAAACTCTTCTTGCTTCACCGGTGGATCAGAAGTAAAAACTTCGGAAACTTGTCTTGAGGAACGTAAAACCGGTTCGCGCATACGATGTTGCATAGTTATTCGCCACTTTTCGCTGTTTCTACATAGTTCTCGTAAATGAGAAACGTTGTGAATTATAACATGAAGAAGCTCTTTCTGGATGTCTGCTCTAAGATTATTCCTTAGCAATCCCAGCATCTCGTGGTCAGAAAGAGGGAACACCAATCTATCTGCCAATCGCAATATACTTCGTGAAAAATCGTCGAAAGTTTCGTTTGCACCTTGCTTCCGAGATCTCATAAGATCCCTTATTTCGTCGTCCGTACGCCGGTCCTTAAACTCATCCCGCAAAGCAGTACATAATTCATGCCAATTCACTACCTGATTTCGCCGAAGGTATCTCCAAAAGAATTCCGAGGCTAACCCTTCGAATAATAAGTGCGCATGCGTAGATAAAATTTGGAAGTTATCCGAAAATTCCGAACGGTACAAGTGATTAATTCTTTGAATGAAATCGTCCACATCCATTTCCTTTGTTTGGCCACTAAAGGTGATATGCCAATTACGAATGGTGCTGGCATTTTTTTCGGCATAAGGCTGACGTTGCCGGTTAGAAAAAGAGGTATGGTCATTTTGTGGTTGAATAGGAGAAGAGGAACTCATATGAGGGGGTTGAAAATAAACATTTCGTCTTGATGACGGAATCTGGGGGTGGGGTGGAAGTGAAGGTAAAGCGTTGGAAGTAGTACCTAAATTGGCATTAGTTCTCTGATGGAAGGCGGGTTGCCTTGTCTGACTAGTGATAATTTGCGGAGTAGTATCACCCACTTTTATCGACTGATTATCAGGAGCTGAGACTGCATTGCTGACCTTCCCCAAGTTACGTAATCCCTGATGTAATGACAGAGATAGTCGTTCTATTTGGGCAGATACATCTTTTCGTAAGTCGTCGTTATTTATGCGTAAGATAGTCTCCAAAGAGGGTTGATCTACCCAATCGTGATCTTCGTCTTCCAGTGCCTTTGCTCTTCGTGACGTTTTAGATTTTTTTGAAGATTTATGAGATAATTTTTTTATTGTCGCTCTAACTGGAGGACGAGAGGATGTCAACCCACTCGATCGAGTTATCATTTGATGAGTGGTGCCACTCAATATAGGGTGGCTCTCATCTGGCGCTGCAAATTGCGACATACGACGCAAATCAGAGATAACACACTTTTGTCTACACACTGGACAGGTAGTATGAGCCTCCAGCCACTGTGTGATACATGCATCATGAAAGGTGTGTCGACAAGGTGTGGAGGCAATTGCCTCCGCAAGAAGAATCTGCTCATGACAAATTGTGCAAGTTATACTATTAGTAGGTTCTAGATTACTCGGTTCCATGACTTTAATCTTCGTAACAAATGAGATAACAATTCAAGAAAAATAACTTCCAATACTACTAGCAGCGATCGCACTGCACCCAGGTCCTGATAAAAACCGAGTTCAATGAGCAAATGAAAAATAATTAAAAGAAAATGTATGGTCAAATCGAATATTCTAGCAAACGGAGGTTGACAAGAAAATTCTATTGTTTACCCGAGAGATGGAACTTTATGTAAATTACCAAAACAAATAAATTGAACAGAAAAATTTGCTTTTCAAATACAAAACACAGCAAACAAAATTTAAACAACTAAAGCAAAATTCAAACAATCAGGGAATCTTGATAGCTAATAACTTGTGGTTTTCTTTCTTTTTCGCTTCTATTGCTATTTCTATAAATTATGTAAATGTCCTTCTATAAGACTACTTTGATTTCAATGTTCTCAATTTTTTTTTTTTTATAATAATTAAATTGGAAACAAAAATAATTAAATTGGAATAATAATCAATAATAATTAAATTGGGTAATAATTAAATTAATTCAACGATTAGATTTCTTTCTTCTAATTCTTCTTAAAACAAAATTTTTTTTTGTTGAAAACATAAATATATATGAATTTGTAAATACCTTACTTAGTGCCTAGAATTTCATTGATCTTAACTTCTATATACTAATTAATTTGAATATTTATAACTGAGCGATAACCAAAAAACTTTTACTTTTATCTTGATGCTAATAATCGGAGTCCTACAGTATGCTTCCAGAGACCTAAAAATAGAATTAATAACGTCAGAGTCTGTTCGAAATTTCTTTCCAAAGAAAGAAGTTTCGAAGAGAGTCGTAGGGTTCCTGGTTCAGGCAAGTTAAGCCGTTTATTGTGTTATTGAAACATCTCCAAATCATCTAAAATTACAAACAAAGATTAGGAAGATTCAATTAATAAAAGTAGAATTACGGGTCCACAACACGTATAATATAATTTAAAACTTTCCCTAACTGGTGACAAGGTGAAGCCAGCAAGTACCATTTCTCATCGGTAATCTAATAAAATCGGAAGGAAAAAATTTAAAGAGGATGACTCAGCAAGCTACCCTGTCTGATCAGAAGCCAGATGTGGTCTGAGTATGGCTCTGAAAACCAAACTTCAGCATTTCCACCATCGTGTCCTAAGCATACCGATAGCACACAAAGTCCTCCCAAAGTGTACAGAGTTTAATAGTAAATAAAACTGCTCTAAAATTCTCCGCAAACCAACCGAGAATTCCATGCATGAAGAAGAATCTGGGAGTGCTCGCTATTGTTGGTAAAACCGACAATCAAGGATAGTCAACTCCCAGACTACTCATCACCCCTGGCACCCTCGCCAAGTTCAAAGAGTTTCTAATTTAATAAAATAAACAAGGACGAAGGTAGAGGACGAGGCCTGAACCATAACATCCGACCAGACGTTCCCCTTCCAACGCCTCCCCGAAGGTTACTGAGCAAAACGTAGGATCATTATTAAAACCTAGATTCGAATTCCGATCGAATCGAGGCCCGACGCTACCTTTCTCAGTCAAGACGCAGACACGGAACAGCTAATCATTTTTACAATGATATAGAACCAAAACCTCACCCTCTGAAACAGTCATTCCAGAATTTTAGAATAAGCCAAAACTCCGGGATAAGTGCTTCCTTTAGCTCGGGCTAGCGGGAGCGCAAAATCCCGTAGGCAGAAGTGGAACGTCTACCTTCCCTGCAGACTGGTATAATCTAAAATGTGAACAAAAAAAACTAAAAATCCAAATATAAAAATATATTTTAGAAGTTCAGGAAAATCTCAGCATGTTTTTTCCTGATCTTCAAATTCTCTAGCCGTTAAAAGATAGCCCCACGTTGGGCGCCAGCTGTAGCAGTAGCAGTTGGTTAAGCTAAGCTTCGATGTATTGTCGGAGCTCAAGCTTAGATGGAAAAGAGAATTATATACATAAACATGTAGTGCCATATCCTGCGCAAAGTATTGGTCTATGCTCTGATCGGTTGGGTGGAGTTCGTTTAGTATGGCGACTGCAGCTACAACATAATTATCGCAGGAATGAATATGAGAATTGAAGGGGCATCATTACGACTAGGTTGTTGGTACTAAATAAAATTACATTGGATTTCGAGTCATGGTACTCACCGTATCCTCCTGGTCACCATGAGAAAGCTATCGTGGTCATCCGGGGACCAGAACCAAAAATGGTTTACAGTAGTGTGCGTGTTGAGATTGGTTCACGGCAATATCACAAAATAACTGCCACATCCTTAACCGTGCGAATCCCTTCGAAGCGATGGTTCTAGAAGCATCTGCAGAACTCCAAAAAAATTTTGTTTTTAAGGCATTACGAGCGGATAATTACTAAAAAAATTATAAAATTATACTGGCAGATATAAATATGTACATACATATAACACTATATATATATATACATATATACATCCACATATATATATATATATAAGTGAACATATAATCTCAAATCAAGGTAAAATTACTTAACAAAAAAACAAATTTTAAATATCCTAGATCACGATGGTACGAACCCAGCCGGTTGACAATTGTTGATAGTAACACCTTCTGCATTCGTTAAATTAGTTCCTTCTTACTATTCTTCCATCAGCAGCATCCGAAATATAGCTAACTTAACGAATTACTCGAGGATTTTGCTTCCAATACATCCCCCGACAAAATAAAAAAATGTTTAGGCCAAGATCCTTTATTCAAACACAGTAAATTCTGACTAGGTCCCCAGACAAGACCTCAGTATTCCATAAATCAATAGAGGTGCTATCAATCAGTAAATCAATAAATCAATCAATCTTCACTTTCCATCTTGTGGTTTTTTTTTTTTATTGCTAGCACTATTTCAATCATCAAGAATACAGTTAGGATAAAACTATATCAAGAAAACTACATCTTTTCAATTAAGGCAGGAACCCAAAATTTTATGTTTTTAAAATAACTTTACTAATGTCCACTCAAGTTTTGTTTATTTAAAATAATAAATCAATCTAAATTTAATTTGATAGCGACGTAGCACTATGAGCGTACATTCAGTTTCTTAGTAATTAATAATTTATATAAGTTTCACTATGTCTATTGACATTACCTTTAAACTTAATTTTTGTACCAATAAAAAATATTCATTTATATTTAATTATATTATTTTTTTTTCTTTTAATTATTAACTAATTGATTATACCGAACTTAAACTTTAATTTCTGTTCAAAAAAAATAAAAAAAAGGAAAACCACATGTTTTTCAAATGCTTCACAAAAAAAACTTTCTTCAAACAAAAAACACAATTCATTTTATTTTATTTTTGGTTTAATTAATAAATTCAACGTCTAACAACGATCTGCTCGGCTTGAGCACCAAATCCAGAAGAAGGAAACAACTCCAAAAAAAAACTCAAACAAACTTCCCCGATCAATCACCTTCGCTTCCCCTCCACGAAAAAAAAACATTTTTCGACATCGAATAACCAGGTACCCCAACCCAACCACAAAATGACCATGAACGACTCAAACAACAAAAATATAAAAAAGAACGCACCCCTGGATCAACAAAAAATTTTTGAACAAATAGATAAACAAGAAAAAAAACTTTCCTACCTCCCAACTTTCTGCTTGTTCTAATTCTCTAGGTTCTGCAACTTTGGTGAATGCATTTTGAATTTCAGTTTCAGCAATTCGTTAGTTTACAGCAAAAACTACTCACCTAACAGCATCACTTTTACCTGTTGCAATATCGCCATTATTTAGTATTGCGACTGTCCACCCCGATTGTGCTGGTAAGGTTCAACTGTCACCCAGAGCCCCGCTTTTTATACTCCATTAACGAATTGTTGACTCGTCACTTCCAGTTACAAAATTGTCAACATCTTTGTGTAACGGTATACTATAAATATAATTGCTATGCCCATGACAATCACGAACGACTTCTACTTCTTCGTTCCCTAGCTTGATTACAGCATCATTACTGCAACTCAACAATCCATCAATTTGAAGTCCAACCATAACCCGAACACAATCAGTATGTCCTGTCATTTCAAAAAAAAAACGGCGTCATACATCCCAGTATATATATATATATATACCTATCAAAGATTTGGAGTCGGTACAAACTGCATGTCCTTCTTCAAGGAAGCGAAGAACAACGCATGAAATAAAATTGGAACGACCAACTAGCGTAAGGCCTTCTACGAATGTATTTCTAAAAATAAAAATATTACTCAGTTAATGATTTATTCTCAACTATGCCGGTGCAACCGATCATAGATTTTCCTTACTCAAACTTATTCCAAATTTCAGCGGTTTTATCAGAACCAGAAACAATACTATTCGGTGCTTCGCCACCCGAACGAACGTCTAGTGAATGTCCTAATAATCCACCACCAATCGTATAACTTTTCAAACTCATTGTTTTTTTAGGTTAGAATTATTTTCCTGTCCTAAACTTCAACAAAAACCATTTATGATCTACAATAAAAACTCTAATATAAATGAAAGGTTATAAAACTGATTGTAATTAATAATACAAACCATTTTTTTGCATATATTCTACAGAGAGAACTTTAAGAAAAACAAATCAACTTAAAAGAACTTGCAACTTGCAATATTTTTGCGTTTGTTATGATGACATTTATCATCATGACAATAACAATTTTGCATTTGTTAAGATTTCATGACATTTGTTAGGCTTTCATGACGAATCACAAATTTTATTTGCAGCAGTTTTAAATTTTGATTTTCGGAAAGTTTTAAATTCGAAAATACTTTGGACTGTTTGTTTATAAGATTTTTTTTTTGTCGAAACAAACACATAAATAAGTGCATTCAATAAGTGCAAATTTCATTATAGGTTTTAAATAGTTTTAATACAAATTCTCAACACACAGTCGATTTCATTACAGCTTCTTCTCGATTGATATTAAGAGATTGATTAATAACAGTTCTCAATCCAGTTTGTAAACATAACTTGGTATTTTTTATTGTTTGATTGCATAATAAGCTTTTGTACAGATGGTAAAACTCACACCAATTAGGATAGTTTAGAATAATTACTTCTTTTCCATCACGATGAAGTATGGTTGTGGTTTCAAACGATTCCTCATTAAAACCAACAGAAATTCTAATTGTTTGGTTTTTATTAAGAAAATAGGTATAGTTTAATAATAACGATATTGTGTTATGAGGTAGAACTTCCATGATTCGAACTTTGCTACGCACTTAAATTTTTATACCTCTTGGATTACAAGACTGTAAAGTATTAATTTTTCCAAATAATTTGTGAAATATTTTTGAAATCAGTCTGTCATTTTTCAAATGATTTTCGTCACTGAATTGTTTCAAGAAACTTCTCATACTAAATCCAAAACATCTAAACCAAACGTAAACGCAACAGTATTGTCCGCACACATCTGTAAAATGGCTTTGTAACTGTTTCCTATTAAAAACTAGACAATTGTTCTTCAAGTATTTTAAAATTTCTGGTTTAGTTGGTGTTCGTCCATAAGAATCAAAGTATTCTACACAGCCACGTTTTGGAATGTAAATAGCGATCCAATGTGTTCCAGGATCTTTTGCCTTATCAGTGTTCACAATTAAAAGAGATGGTTTATCCATTTCTTTTGGAATTCTATCCAAAGCAAAAACTCCCTTAAAATTTGTTTTGGTGTGTTGGTTACATTTTAAAACATTAGTTATTTCTAATGTATTCATTATAAAAGTTGACTCAAATCATACACTTTGTTTGCTTCTTTAACATAGTTTATCAAAAAGTCTTTTTTAATTTGTGTGTTTGTGATGATTATATCAAAAATTTCTAATATTTGTTGAAACTCTTTTGTTAAATTATCGTTAGCCACAGTTCCAAAAGAATAATTTTCAATATTTTGATTTGTAAGCTCCCTTGTTGGAAACTTGTAAGTAAATTCTTTTACGAACTTCTTACAAGGCTCTTTGAATCCAACTATACTAATATCTTTTACAAATAAACTATTTTTATCGTTACAACAAAATGTAACATCAACAAGTGCACAAGACGAAGACATGTTGTAAAATATTTAAACATACGATTAATGAACCTATTTATAGGTTTGTGAATATATTTCGATTTTTATCAATTTGAATGTTTGCATCAAATTCCCCATAAACTATTGCAGTTACTGTGGATGGAAGTGGTTTTGATAACCTTGCTTCAATTCTAACAGTACCTTGATTAAGTAGACCTTGACACATTTCATTTCCTGATGCATCAGGAGTCAAATCAAATGCTAGTAAAAAAAATCCATTGCTAAACATAGCTTTTGTTATCTGATGACCTTTATCATTATGGAATATCCCAGTACCTTGAAAAAGTGTATTGTATGCTCTGGTATAACAGTTATATTTGTCTGAAAAACTGGTTTCAATTGCCATATTAGGTATTTGCACTCCATTCACATTCAACATAAATTGAGAAATATCAAAATGTTTAAAATTGTACGGGTTTTTTGATCTTTTACCAGAATAACCAATATTTTCCGTCATACAAAAGATGATTGTATTTGGTAATTGACCAATGAAAACATTGTCTAGTGAAATAGATGAACTATTTATAGGAATAGTATAGCTTTTTACTTCTACACGTTTATAATTATACTTGGCATTCTTTTTTTCCAAAACAGCATTATGTGCTAATAGCACACTCGGATTAATAGTTACATGTCTCATAAACAACGTTGCTTCTAAAATTTTTAGTTGAGAATCATCAGTGTCCTCAGAAAAAAAATAGAAGTCTGGTTTTTCAAGTGTTAAAACAATTCGAATATCCACATTGTTTATAAGTAAAGTAGGCTGATTAAACATATCAATATGTAGCTTACCCATAAGCTCAACAACGTTGCTATTATGATACAATTTTTGACGATCCGTTGACCCGCTATTGTTAGAATTTTCCAATTTAACTTTATCTAATGTCCACCCAGCGCACTCTAAATGTGTGGAAGCAGCATCTGTACCATAATTTAATAACGATTCAATGTACGCTCTATAGTGATAATTTCCTTCTGATTGTGTTATATTTTTCCCGTTAAATTGTACCTTACATTGTTTTATTAGAGAATGTAAAAGATTGTTTACTACACTTGGCTGTGATATTTCTTTTCCGTCTGCTCCTTTGTCATTATTCCATAATCCTCCATCTTTTTTCAAAACCTGTATTTTCAATCTTAAATATGTAGAAGATAAGTCCCTATATGTATCTCCGTGACCTAATGAAACAAATTCTATTACTGACGGTTTATCTAATGATGCTATAGGATTGAAAGAAACCTCTTCAGATCGTAAAATACTTGATTGAATAGGTTGTGCTTTAAATATATCCAATTCAGATTTCATACATTCAACCATGGTTAATCAAAAATATCTCGTTCTTTCTTACGGTTATTAGCTTTACGTCGTTTTGAAGTAAAATAGTTTAAATTTTTGATTGACGGCTTATTTATATGTTTTCTTTTTCTTTTTCCTGACCCATACATTTCATTGAGTTTTTGAACTGCCCCACGCCTTACATTTTTGACAATCTCTTTACCGCGATCTTGCAGAACTTCCTTGACATTTACACCCGATACAATATCTGATAAAGCACTAATACCAGAGTTCATGACTTCCTTTTTTAGTATATTAGCCCCCGAAGAAAATATTGGTTTCAAATATCTGAAAAGACCACCAAAAAAACTACCTAGGCCGCGTCCTCTTTGATATGATACATTCGAATGTAACAAAGGACCAATATCCTCAAAACCTTTTCCTGTTTGACTCAAATAGTATTTATAGTATACTCCTTCCATAATACTTTAAGAAAACACTAAATTGATCTATAAAATTACCTTTTATTTATACTTTTTTAAAATGTAATACAATTTTTGTAGGAATACTACTATCTGAAAAATTAATTTTATTACCATATTTATCACATACAAGAATAGAAATATTATCAAAAAAATTTTTCTCAACAGCAAAATAGTGGATATTAACAAGTTCTTTTTCCGTTCCTTCGTATGCATTTTTTATGTTTATTGTTCTTAAACATCTCACAGTATTTCCGCCCACCATATTTGGCTCAATAATATCAGTATATACAAAAAGCATTTCTGGTTTAATAACTGGTATCAACGATAAATTTTGCAGAAAAGTTTTGAATAACTCTAAGACTCTTGGTTTATGCTTTTTAAAATCTTTATTTTTCACAGTTATCTGATCGAAACATGATTTAAATAATTCCTGCAGGGTATAGCTGTGATTTGCGATTAAGTTTATTACTATTCGTGGTTGATTTATACATATTTTAATATATTCAGTTTCATGAGTCAGTTTTTCTGACGATGTTGGAGGAGATGGAGCCATATAATTGGAGTCCACAGATATAAAATCAAATATTTCCCAAATAAGTGCACGCTCAACTTCTTTTTTAGAGTAACCATTAAATGATTTTATATTTTGAATAAGATATGGTAACAAAAAAGATTTCCAATCACACAATTCGCCCGCATTATCTGGAATGTAAGTCGTTCCGATGCCAGCCTTAATTGTAGAGTTAACTCCTATAAAAACATTAATACCCTTGCGCCACTTTTCCAAGTAGTTATTTGGTAGAAAATCATTTACGTAGATTTCTGACAGACCAACTTTCCAGTCTTCACATCTTATCGGATTATTCAATGTATTTGCAAAAGCTGATAAAGTATTATCGGGATAGTAATTCATTGAATTATCACTAAGTAAAGTAACATAAAATTCGTCTTTTAGTTGTATTTCGCCCATGTTTTCTTACGCTTTGGAAAATTAATTTTTGTTTGACTATCACCCGCTTGACCTGATCGCAAAATTCGTTTTGTAGGTGTTGTAAGTTCCCCGCCATTTATATGCTTTTCTTTCTTTTTTGGTGGACTTGGACTATCAAAAGGTACTGTTATAACGTCTCCAGACTCAGTTTCAAATGTTTGAAACTTTTGATTTGGAGTTGTTCTTCGTTTTCTAATACGCTCACCAGCTGATGTAGCAGATAGAGCTTTTGCTAAAATTTTGTCTTGAACTTCTTCGTCAATTTCGTTGTCAGACTCAGGTGCTTTTTGGAAAATATTTTCTCGAACTCGATTATCAAATACTTCATCATCCTCATTCTCATATATATCTTCCTCAGGAAATTGCATTTCATAGTTTCTTTTATTAATTACGTCTGTTTGAGTCTCTGTCTCTCTAAGGATTGGTTTTTTACGGAAAAGTGTTTGAGTACTTTTTGGTTCCGTGATTGACTTGAAACGAGTTTGAGTACTTTTTGGTTCCGTGATTGACTTGAAACCAGTTTGAGTACTTTTTGGTTCCATTGTTTTAATTTCTCTTCCGTCGATTTTAGATAAACTTCTTTTTTTGTTTTTAATTTTAAATAGGTTCTGACGATATAAATACCATTTCTGAGTATCGGACAAATTTTTGTTTAATAAAATTTTTTTCATATTTTTATCCAACTCATTTAGTTCAACGTCTGAATTTTGCTTTAGCTTGTCATATATTTCAGGTTTTAATATAACCATTTTGTTAAATGTTGTACTATTCATTTTATAAAATTTCCAATTATCCCCGATAAAATTGCACCAAGAAGAGCAGGTAAAAATCCCCCACGTTGAATTATAATTTTTCTTTTGCTGTCTAACGACTTTTTACGACAAATGAGTGATCTTAGGTCGCTTTTATACTTTTTTAATTGATTTGTCGCTTTTTTATTTAAATGACAGTTTCCTTTTAAAATATTTAACGCTATTTCACAGATCGTTTTAATTACATTCGGCTCACATTGTTTTATTATAACTTTTTGAAATTTTCTCTTAGAATTTTTTAACAGGTGCAATATATGTCGGTTGGTTTGTAATCGTTTCATATTCTTCACCAAATGGCTCCAATTGGTCTTTTGTACAAAAACAAAAATTTCTTCCAAATATGTCGCTTCTTAATTTAAATATATCATTAATATCTTGAGTAAGGTCTATTAAAATGTAGCTATATGGTAAGTTCGTTACTTCATTATATACTTTCTCAAATTCTTTGATCTGTTTTGGATATATTTGACGAGCAAGAGGAAGTATTTGGGATTTATCTCTAGGGTTTTTGAAAAGTACTAAATATTTACAATTTAAAGAAATATCTCTTGAAAATTTTCCCTGGTGAAAAACGTTTTGAGTTACAAATATTACAGATAAATTCCTATGATGAGAACCTCTAGTAAATAATTCACATACATTCTTATCGTGAGAATTTAACATCATATCATCTATTATAATTATCAAGGGCTCTTGATTATCACTAAAATCTGGAATAGTATTACAATGTTCAAGTCCTATAATGTTTTTTGGAACAGCTTCTTTATCGGGATTGCACCAAACAATCTTCTCAATTTGAGGATGAATCATTTTGTTTTTATGTTTTAATAAATTAAAAATAAAAGTGGTTTTACCACAACAAGATGGCCCAGCGACCATCATAGTAAATGGATGAAATAACATTGTTATAGTGAAGATTATCTAACTTTTGGGGTACTTTTAACTATTCAAATTTCTATTTTAATAAAACCAGAGATCAAATATAAAAAGAAATCTTTTCTTTTTGGACAGTCTCTTATATAGTCTCACAATGACCAAACGTGTTTTTATAGTTGATCTCCAATTTCTTAAA
Organism: Diogma glabrata; assembly: GCA_963693315.1. Taxonomy (NCBI): domain Eukaryota; kingdom Metazoa; phylum Arthropoda; class Insecta; order Diptera; family Cylindrotomidae; genus Diogma; species Diogma glabrata. The sequence continues at coordinate 379,700,376 of OY856186.1, read as the reverse complement.
GGAAACGAAAAACAGTATTTCGTCAAAGAACTCGCTTTACTTGAAAAAGGAAGTTTGATTCCTATCGTGTATCATTTCAAACCACCTTATCACGAAGAAGAACTAAGTCAAGAAGCACAACACAGTAATCGATATTGTAGCAATAAAATAAATGGACTAAATTGGAATGGTGGATCTGTTGACTATGTTAACATCAAATCAATTATTAAACACTATTTAGAACAAGCTGAAAAAATTTATGTAAAGGGAGAGCAAAAAAAGCTTTTCCTTGGACAGTATATTGACAGTTTTAAAATTGAAAATCTTGCCATTCCATCATTATTAAAAATTGATAATTTTAAGACAATGTGTCCAGTACATCCTTCAAATAATCATTTCAGATGTGCTGTAAGGAATTGTCTTAATATTTACATATATATTTTAAAGAATAAAATAATATAATGTTAAAAACAAAAAAAGTATCATTTAACAATAAATTAGACCTTCATGTTATGTATGTGTGGGATTATGCCTATAGAGTTGCTCGACGGGGAAAATATGAAGAATATGCACGTGATAGAAACAGATTTCAAAGACGTATCAAAAAGATTGAACCAATTTTAGCTGTAATTTTGGCACAAGTTCATCGCGAGATCATATTCAAAAATAGATTCATGTAATGTTTTTTAAAAATTAAAATAATAAATATACAATTGAGAAAAATAAAAAAAGTTTTTATTCTGTGTTTTCTATTACAAAAAAATGTTTATGAAAGACAAAAAGAAAAAAAGAAATATCATGCGGGCAAATTAAATAATCCAATCAATTTTGAAATGGAAAAACAAGTGAAATTTCTAATATAAAAGCAAGATGCATATTTTTCTTTTTTTTTTTTTGCGATAGTGTTATTTTATTTTATTAATGTACTCAACTTTCGCTTTTGAAAAAAATTTCCATTTCAAACTGTATAATTTATATATTTAACAAAATGATTGAAAGTTCAATTTACATTTGATTTGTATTTATTTTTTTGTATCCATACGGTACGGAACTGAAATCTTCTAAAAACCTACGTTTTTCAGATTTTGGTTGATAATTTTTTGTAGCAGAAACTGTATTGACTTCATGATCTCTTGTCCTTGTAATATTTTGAGATATCACTAAAATATTTTCCCAATCTTGAGGATTGAGAACTGCATTTTTAATTGTTTCAAAGTTCACCTGTTTAGATGTTTCATAGTTTAAATTAATGCCTTTAACTTTGCAAATAACCTTTTCCGATTTTTCCTTGGTAGAATATACCTTAAAAGCATAATTTTTTGGTCCACCGCTTACAAATTCAGTTATATAGCTATCAACCCCGTAACATTGAAGTTCATCAGTCATGTCTCCAATACAATCCGCTACAGGTGGATCGTATTCCCCTTTTCGACTTACATAAATTATTGAGTCAGTATCGTAATATAAAACTCTGTTGCCGATCTTTTCAAGATAACTATAAAGATGAAGTCGCGCTTGTGCTGTTGTATAAGCAGCTATGCAAACATTAGTTGTTTGAAGAGAAGTTACTGCTTCATCTTTATACTGCCAACTCACAATTACATTTTCTTCGTTTATTGGCAGGATTTGACACACTTCTATTGAAGGATTTGTTAAAAACTCATTTAATTTAAACGGTTGATTTATAATAGCTGTTTGTTGTTGGTTTTCTTGTTGACCAAATTTACCCCAAAATGAATTTAAAATTAACTTAGCAAAAGATCTTAAGCCAGGATTGTTTACTATGTTTTTATATTCCAGTTTAATTGTTTCTGTATCAAAAAATAAATCAATATAATTTTGTTTTTCTGATTCTGTTTCGTAATTTATCGGCCAACCTGAAGCTTCTTGCTTAATTTTTATAAATTTATTCATCATTTCAGTGAATAATCCTTCTTCTTTGTTGACCTTATCGTATTGTGCTATTTCGTATTCTCAAATTTCATAAATTTGTAAAATTATGTACTTTTTTTCGATGGCTTTTAAGACTTCATCGATTATCCATGTACCCGACAACGCCCTTTCATCGTCAGGGGTGCGTTTCGAAATTAACTATGGTTAACCGCGGTTAACTTTACTCTACCAAATGTCGTTCCCTAATTAACCGCAAAATAAAAAATTTACTGGATGACAGATGTACTATCGTTCCAAAACTATAAAAATTAGTTGTCATAGTAAATTGTGACGTCACTACTTTAACTTTGTTACTCAAGTCTAGAGTAGAGTTTGTTGAGGTACTAATGTCAAAACATATAAATATTTAAAACGACATGTCAACCAATTTATAAAACACAATATAATTTTTTATAATATAAGAAAATTTTAATTGTTGTGGAAAAAAAAGTTTGAAATTATATTGTTTTGTGAATATATCGTACATTTAATTATTATTTACTAAGTATTTAATAATTTTTAGTGAAATGTGTTATTTTTATTATTTTTATTTGATACTGAAGACTGAAAAATAAATTATAGAAATAAAAAACATACACTACATTTTTAGTTTTATTTATCGTAATTATAATATTAGTTTTTATTAATTTTGAATTTTTAGCGGTCTTTTATAATTTAACTTTGACAGCTTTACTATGGTAATTTGAATTTAATATTTGACGTCACTATTTTGACTATGACATTAGTGACATTATTACCTTAAGGTTAACCGTGGTTAATTTCGAAACGCACCCCAGAGTGTAAGCAAAATTCATTTTGATTTTTTTGATCTCCACATTTTTGACACAACGTAAACATCAATTTATTATTTTGTTTTAGTGGTAAAACCGGATGAAAAAGTTTTTCTGGTGGTAGTATTTTACATTTAATAAGTCCATTTATTTTTTGTAAATCGATACCGGAGCAAACCGAGTTTCCAACGTGGACTTTCGGATGTTTTATAGGAAATTTACCATATTTACAAACCCAAGGGTACAACGAACAGACGTCTACGTATTTTATTTTTTCACCTGTTCTACTTTTGTAATAGGTAGATACGTTACCAGTTCTTCCACCATAGAATGCATCTCGTGGGCTTAGCGGAGCAGTAAAAATTGTAGGATGAGTTTGTAAATAAAACATGTTTTTGTTTTTCCTCATCTGCTCACGAAACTTACATTCCCACATTTCAATCAGTGTGTATCCAAGAGATTTTAAATGTGCATTTTTAGCTTTCGTTCTTTCGTACCTTTGATTTAAAGTGTCAGTAGTGTCATCATATAGAGGAGTATCCCGTTTGTGGATTAAGCACTTTGGATGTCCATGATAATAACAACCATGGAACTCAAATATTTCTTTAGTTTCATCACAATAACCATCTACTTTTACTCCACCAATTAGTTTTTCTCTACCGTTTGCTGCGTGTTGAAAATTAATTTTTCGACTGTCTTGTTCCCATACAAGCCATTGTATAGCAATTTTAGATTGATTATCGACCAATCTATAACCACTTCTTGGAATAATACCGATTGTATTTGGTTGAAGAAAATTTCTTCTGTACACAAGGTTGCAAGATGAGGCTATTGTTGTTGCTTCTAAAAATGGTTCAACATTACATTCTTGTAAAAATATTTTTCTGAAACTCAAACATGCTTCTGTCAAAATTTTTACATCTTTGCTACAATATTCAATTATTTCCTCTGACATATTAAATTCACAATTTTTATTTTCATCGTACCATTTTAAAAACTCAACTCTCTCACTTTCTTTCATCACATCTGGGTTGTAATACTTCATAGCTGGCAAAGTACCAATATAGTTTTCGTTTTTTACTTTGTTAAACAAATGCGGAAAAAAGCCTTTTTTCAATTCTGTGGATAAATTGAAGGCTTTTGGAAGCTTTGCTAGTGCCATCGGAAAATAATTAAGAGAATCGATGAATTTAACATTATCGATCAGCATCAAAATAATTTTTGTGCCTCTCATAATTAGTTTTGGTTCAATGTTAGTTTTATTTAAAATATAATTTAAAATAAATTGATGATCAAAAGATTGTCCATTATGAGCAATGACAATTATTTCTCGGAATTGATTTTTTAATTTTATTATGTAATCCATCAATGTTTCGATTACATTATTTTTGTTGAAAATTCTTTGCCTGAATTTACATGATTGACAAAAAACTAACGATTCGATGTCAATGCATGTATCGCATCGTTGTTCCAAGACACATAAATTTGGTTCATGTTGTCTTATTTTCGTAGTGATATTTTTTTCCTGTCTCGTTTCCAAATCATAAAAAACATATATACAGTTTGTAAATTTTTTTTGTGTTTTATTTTGCTGAATGAAGCATAGATGTTCCGCAGGAACATGTAGATGACAAATTTTACAAAGATGTTCGTTGCATATATGTTGTCTATTTGTCTTATAAACTTTTGAACAATTTAAACACTTTTTTATTTTATCACAAATACTTTTTGTGTTAATTGATGTGGATGCTCTATGAAAATCCAAACATTTTACTCCTCTAAACATTCTGTTACAGATATTGCATAAAACTTCTGTAACGTTTTTGGAACACGGTGTTGAATTTTGGCAACAAGGACAAGTTGCTGAACACCGGTGATCATTTTTATGATAGTACGGAATATGACAACTTTCACAATAATATTTCGTACAAAAAGCAGCAGTCAATGAACCAATCACATTATAATGATTTTCATGAAATAACAAATTAAGTTTTTTTCCGTTATTATTTCCTTCAAATATAACTTGTCGACCTTTAGTGTTATACTGATATACGACTATACGACAATTTTATAATTGCTCAAATAATTTTGAAAGAGGTTTAACTCATGTATTTCACAGCCTTGTGCTGGAACAATTACGCCTGCATTTTGTGTTAATTCTTTTGCTCTGATTGTTTGGAGTTTTCCTGCATCCGAATAAATTTTATTATATTCTACCTCTTTTTCGATTTTAGAAATGTACACGACAAGTGCACGAGGTAAACATAAATTATCTTTGTTTTTAATTACTATTATACCCTTCCGTTGTCGACATTCCTCAATAAAGTTGGTAAATTTATTTGGCCTACCTCTTCCAAATGGTAGACGGACGTATGTAACAGCAATACAAAAAGTATCTGTATTTAAACCTGTAAAAGAAATTTGAAAACTGTAAACAGACCTCTTCTTTACATAGCAAATTTTGTGTGAACTCACCCTCTGAATTACTTTGAAATACTTTTGAAAGAATATCCCAAATATGGTGAAACTTTAATTCACTAGCTGTTCGAAAACTGAGCCATGCAGGACCACGATGTTCAAAACTTTCACCACAAAATGTTAAACCAATTTGGTCACTTGGGATCACATCTTTTGTTACTTGATTAACAATTTGAAAAATCGCCTCTTTAAACCAAATAACAGGATCAACATCTTCTGGTACTGGTTTAATTTTGAATTTTATTTCGCGCCCATGCAGATTAAACCGTTTTATATGTTTGTTTTGTTGTGATTCAATTGTAAAACTCTCTTCTAAGCGTGGGGTAAGAAACCTTTTTAGTATTAATTTTTTGACATGTTTCTTTCGAAATACAAGAAAACAAATAACAAATAAAAATTTCAGTACGGTCTTTTAAATAAAATTCTCCACAATCAAATTAGTTTCCTCAGATAAAAAGCAGTAACGAAAAACAAATAATTAAATTCAATCATCACAAAAAAAAAACTAAAAGAATTGAGAAATATCTATGAAATACGATTTCTCTTAAATTGATTTAAATTATAAAATTAGGTTAAACACAAAGTTGCAAAATTAAAATCACCGTAATATTTTTAAAATAGATTCAAAAGTTTTAGCTGATTAAAGCAAATAGAAATTTACCCACATATAATTTAAGTTAAATAGAAAGTTAAATATAATATATTTGTTTTTTAAACATAACAAAAACAAAAAAAATTCGCTACAGATAAATTCTTGAAATTTCAATTTTGTTTTAAAACTAGAAAACAGTAAAACAACTATTTCAATTTAAATTAATAATCAAATTGCAAGCAACAATTAAAAAGATATTCATATGCAGGTCGATTCGAATTAATTGAAAATATGATTTTGTATAAAAAGCCAACGATATAGTTAAACTTTAAAATAACAAAATGGACAATACAACAGGAACCTTCTTAGATGAATTTATTGCAACAAATTGTCAGGCGCCGCAACCTTTGAAGAGAAAAAGACTTTCACTTCATCATATTCAACAACAACAACTACATCAAAATCAAAAACAGTTACATCACCATCAAGAACTTAACACATCATCATCAGAAACTCAACAAATTATGTCTAGGAAAGACATTTTTTTGAAAAAATTCAACAAAGAAATAAAAACAAATTTCACCAAGCAATTTTTAAAGATAGCAGAGATGGAGATAAACAACCTCTATCATTTAAAAGGTGTGAAAAAAATACTCACAAAGTTTGGAGAAAAGTGGGTTTTCGAGACTGAAAAATATATAATTTTTATGCCATTAAAACTCACAAAATTATTTGATGATGAGGATTACACCACACTAGTGAAGGAAGAGAACTTCTTCATTTTCAAGAACAATGAAGAAGAAATCGTACTAACAGAAGATTGAACCAATAAAAGTTTTAAGTTGATAAATTAAATTTTTAAGAAATATATATATATATATATATATATATATATATATATATATATATATATATATATATATATATATATATATATATATATATATATATATATATATATATATATATATATATATATATATATATATATATATATATATATATATATATATATATATTGTGACGATTATGGAAGATGATAGAACACCACAACAATAGAACTTTCAAGAAAATTCTCGTTAGCTCTACAAATATAAAAATCAATAAAAGATAACAATGCAACCAAAGTAAACATTTAATAATAAGTATTTGTTTTCTTGAATAAGGATTGGTTAACGAAATAAAAATTGGTAAATAAAACAAGAAACAAAACAAAAGAATAGATTTCACACCTAGGTGTCAATATTTGAAGATCGTCTTATTGTTGATAAAGTAAGGAAAAAAAAGGGTGTGTTCTATCTAGAACATCACAGCAGTTTCGAGGCTATTTCATGTAGTATATATAAGAGGTGTTCTTCGAGGATAGGATTAGTATAAAATTGTTAGCGATACAAAAAGTATAAAAATTTAGCAGTGATAAAGGCGAAGTAAAATTAAAGTTAAAAGTGATATTGTGAACAAGTATAAAAAAATTATAAGTGGTGAAATATTGTTAGTACAAGAAGAACTAAAAAGGGAATAGTAATAGGAGAAATATTTTTATTGTAAAATCTTGAACGAATAAAATTAAAACGTTTAGAAAATCCATTGTGTTTTAAATTTCCTGATTTAGTGAGCGAACTAAATAATTGTAACTCGGCTAAGAAACGTTACAACTGGTGTCAGAAGTGGGATTGGGAAATAAGATGGATTTGAATGGATTAAAAGTTCAAGATCTGAAGAGCGAATTGGAGAAAAGGAATCTTTCAACAACGGGAACCAAGAATGAGTTGAAAGAACGATTAATAAAAGCTAAGGAAGCAGCTGGATTGGATCCAGAAAAATATCGTTTTGGGCAAGAAGAAGCAGATGAAAATCCAGATGCAGGAAATAGTGAAGCTAAAGATGGTGCTGTTGAAGCAACGAGGCACGTCGTACCAGCTAACAACGACTTTGCACAGTTAATGGCTATGATGGAGCAAATGAGTTTCAACATGAGATCAGATGTTAAGGCCAATATGGAACTCATGAGTAATGAAATGAAAAAGTTAGATGTCAACATCAATCAACAGTCTGCAAACATCGCTTCAAGTCGAGAAGAAATTAGCTTGGTTAAAACACACATCGACGAGAAACTTCTACAGATGGAAGCGAATCTACGCATCGAAGTAGAGAAAATTGTGGATGAGAAAGTCGAGAAAGTGCAAAAAGAAGTTGAAGTTCTGGAACAGAAAGTGCAATCGAAAGTAGATGACTTTAAAGTAGAAGTAGAAAAAAGGCTTCTAGATGTTGAAATAATAGCTAAAACATCACATCCGGTTCAACAATTACAGGGCATGAAGTTAAAACCGCCCACATACGATGGTACATCATCGTTTGGAATTTTCAAATTCCAATTTGAAACAGCAGCTGATCAGAACAGTTGGAACGAAACACATCGTGTGGCAGCTTTAATAGTGGCACTGAAGGGTGAAGCAGCAGAAACAATACAATCAGTTCCAGAACAAGATCGAAGGAGCTACAATGAGATCATGAAGGCTTTAGATCGCAAATATGGTAGTGACCACAAACGGGAGATATACAGACTTGAGTTGAAGGGTCGATACCAGCGAATAGGAGAAAGTCTGCAAGAGTTTTCGTCTGCGATCGAACGTCTGGTACATATGGCACATGGAAATACATCACCAGACTATATGGAAAGAATGAAGAGAGATGCGTTCATCGACGGCATAAGAGATCCAGAGACGCGAAAGTCAGCTATGATGACACCTAAAGCTACATTTGCTGAAACAATAGCTTGTGCATTGACTAGTGAGACAGCACAAGCAATTGTCAAACCAACAATCAAAGTACGCCGTGTAGAAATGGAAGAAGAGGATAGTTTTTGGCCCCAAAGAAGATCCGGAGAATTTAACAGTAGAATAAGATGTTGGGTATGTGACAAACTTGGTCACATATCTCGAGAATGCAGAGAGGCCAGACGAAAACGGGGAAGATCAACATCACCAATCAGACGGAGATCATCTGAAGAAAAGGCTCAAGCGGGAGAGGATGGTCAAATAGCAGCGGAAGGGTTAAACTAAAACGAGTCAGCTTTAAGGGGCGTAAGCTGGCTCCCACAACCGAATGCCCCATAATCTCCATCCCTATTTCAAGAATCGCAAGGAATGGTGACAGTCTAACGATTGGAGCTGAAATTGATGACAACAACTGTACCATTACACTAGATACTGGAGCAACTCGCACAATAGTTCGTACAGATTTACTAAAAGGGGAATTACAACCAGCAGAAAAATATCGAATACAAACAGCAACAGGGGAAAGTGCAACTATCAGGGGAAGCAAAATTGCCGATATAAAAATTGGAAATACGCACTTTCAGCATGAAGTACTAGTGGCAGACATCGTTGATGAAGTAATTTTGGGAATGGACTTCATGAGGCCGAATGGATTTGTAATAGACGCTGGAAATGGAGTACTCAAGTATGGTAACGTAGAGTTGGTTCTTCAGATGATTGGTGCAGAATCAAGTATGAGGCGAATAATATTGGAACATCGCGAAAAGCTGGCACCTAATACCGAAACAATCGTCTGGGGAAGATTGGAGGGAGATTCTGGGTCACCAAGGTTGTGGGTTGTGGAAGCCAATGAAAATGGTCTACAACATCAAGAGATCATTATAGGGAAAACATTAGTTGTACCAGATGAAAACTTAAGAATACCGATAAGAACACTAAATCTGTCAGACAAAACAAAAACCCTCAAGAAAGGAACAATCGTCGGTAAATGTGAAGAAGTAACTACCATTGTGAAATGTGAACAACAGCACACAGAAAGGAAAGTCGAAAATCAAACGCAGAAGAAAGAAATACAAAATCTACTACAGAAGTGGACAACAGAGCTTACAAAAGAACAAAAGAAAGAAGCAGAGCAGTTGCTCGAACGTTATTCGTCCATCTTCTGCAGTACATCAGCAGACAATGGAAGAACTAATCTGGTTAAACATAAGATTGACACGGGAGCAGAGATGCCGATTCGCCAAGCACCAAGAAGATTACCATTAGCAAAACGGGAAGAAGCTGATAGACTGGTAAAGGATATGAAAATGGTTGGTGTTATCGAGCAATCAGATAGTCCATGGAGTTCACCTGTGGTTTTAGTTGGAAAGAAGGATGGAACTATGAGATTCTGCGTCGACTATAGAAAACTGAATGCAGTAACAAAGAAAGATAGCTACCCATTACCTCGAATTGATGATACCTTGGACACATTATCAGGTGCCAAATTATTCTCAACATTAGATCTGCAAAGTGGTTATTGGCAGGTAGAAGTCCAAGAAGAGGATCGAGAAAAGACAGCGTTTAGTGTGGGTAGTGGGCTATGGCAGTTTAACGTTATGCCATTCGGACTATGTAATGCTCCCGCAACATTTGAACGTTTAATGGAACGTGTGCTGAAGGGATTACATTGGAGAACGTGCCTTGTGTACTTGGACGACATCATTGTAATGGGCAAGGATTTTGACGATCATTTGAAGAATTTAGAAGAAGTCTTCGAGAGAATCCAAGCAGCAGGACTAAAATTGAGTCCAAAGAAATGTACACTATTCAGAGAAGAAGTAAAGTACTTGGGGCACAAAGTAACAACAAATGGAATACACACAGATGCTGATAAGATCACAGCAGTAAAAGAATGGCCAAGACCAAAGAATTTACATGAGCTTCGCAGTTTTCTGGGATTGTGCACTTACTACCGACGTTTTGTACCAGGATTTGCCAATGTTGCTAAGAGTCTACATGAGCTCACGAGGAAGGATAAAGCTTTTGAATGGACCGAAAAGCAAGAAGACGCATTTGTGGAGCTGCGAAAAAGATTGTGCACTGCACCAGTTCTGGCTTACCCTATACCAAATTTTAAATTCATATTAGACACTGATGCCAGCAATGATGGTATAGGAGGAGTGTTATCTCAAGAAATTGATGGACAAGAAAAAGTAATAGCTTATTACTCAAAAATACTGTCCAAGCCAGAAAGGAATTATTGTGTAACCCGTAAAGAATTGCTAGCTATAGTGGAATGTGTAAAACATTTTCACAAATATTTGTACAGTCAAAAATTCCATTTGAGAACTGATCATGGAGCATTGAGGTGGCTACTGCAATTTAAGAACCCGGAAGGACAAGTAGCACGATGGATTGAACGCTTACAAGCTTATGATTTCGACATTGAACATCGAAGGGGAAGTGCACATGGAAATGCTGATGCATTATCAAGAAGGCCATGCCAGGTGGAATGCAAGCACTGTAATCGGGTGGAGAGTAAGGAAAACATTATTGATGTCAGGCTTCTGCAAGTGCTTCCTAGTGAAGACTGGACACCTGAAGTAGTAAGAAAGGAGCAACTGGAAGATCCTAGCTTAGCACCAATAATAAAGTTCAAGGAAAAGGGAGAAAAACCTGCATGGAGTGAGATTGCCGATAAAAGTCAAACGTTGAAGGCATATTGGGCACAATGGGACAGTTGAAACGTTTCGCAGTGCAACCTGAGCCCCCAAAAAGGAGTAAAGATTGCCCTGGCCAACGTTAAAGATTTGACCACCTGGCTGTGGATCCGGATACCGCTCTCGACTTCACTCAGTCATTTGGGGTCGTAGGTTTTATCCGGCAACCAGGTAGTCCTAGTAAAGAGCGGTTTAAAGGGAAAAAGGAACACATAAAAACCTTAAACTGCCATCCCTGCATCCCTTTTACTTCCGGCAGACCATGCTTTCCCTTCAACCTACACGAATTCTAGTCAAGACATTTAAATAAAGGTTCAAGGCGACCGGTTTAACAGGAAACAGCCTTGAAACCCCTTTACCAGCTAGATCATCTTTATAATTAAAACCATACAAACAATATAAAATAAAAGTAACTGGCATTTAAAACAACATCACAAACCAAGCAAACAGTAAAGATGGACTTACCTAATCTTATTCCAGGAGACGTCCAGCATCCAATCACCAAATGTCACGATATTCTCCAACTTATAATTTCCAATTAACAAAAACAAACAGATCGTTTACCTTGGTTTTCACTATTCAATTTTATTTTTATAAAATTTTCACAACACATGATTTATATTTTTAAAAACGATATATTTATAAGAATTTTAGATTTTCAACCAAATGATTTTTTTTTCAAAAATGAATATATTCTAAAAATTTTCTACATTCAATATTATTTTAAAACGATATATTCACAAGAATTTTCATTATTTTATTTCATAAGATTTTAAACCAAATGATTATATTTTCAAAAATAAATATATTCTTAAAATCTTCAATATTCAATATTGTTTTATGCAATTTTCACAACAAATAATTTTTATTATTTAAAAACGATATATTCACAAGAATTTTCATTATTTTATTTTATATGATTGTAACCAAATGATTTTTTTTCAAAAATAAATATATTCGTAAATTTTCAATATTCAATGCAATTTCCACAACAAATTATTATTATTTTTTTTTGTCAAAAACGATATATTCACCAACAATCAACTGACTTTAATTAACAACACCAAAAAAAATAACCACAAAATAAAGACAAAAACAAAATACCCGAAATAAAATTTAATTACGGTACTAAAAATAAAATTCTACGACCAATTGTCACGACCATCTTGGTCGACAATTAGGATCCGAGCCCCGACCAAAACTTTTCTAACTCAAGTCAACACCTCGGTGTTATCCGAGCCCGAAAAAAATTAATTCCAGAATGTAATCAATTTGTGGGAACTTTCCCACAAATAAACGAAAACTTGTTTAATTACAACAAAAGAACGAAAGGCTGAATTTCAGACTTAAGTAGAAAAGAAAGAAAAATGAGAATTAAATAAAGTGAAATTGGATTACAACTTATGTTAATCCAGAATTTTAAATTAATTGTTTTCTGTAAAATTTACAGAAAGCAAAACATGTGAAAATTTTACTATAATTATTAATGTTTTTGTACAATGTGCAAAAACGAAACATCGGCAAATTTTTGAAAAATAGGTATAATGTCATGATGGATCAAAATTATAAAATGAAAAGTTGTCTGGAATTTATTAGACTTGCGACGAAGGGAAGATGATAAATCTTTGACACGAAAATAGTGTTTCTGAAATTCCCTTCGTCACACAGTCTCTGTATTGAAGATGGATGCTTGAAAAGAATTTGGGAAAGTCCTGACGGATCAGTTAAAGAATCAATGATAGTAGTTCCCAAAATAAGAATACCTCAAGTATTAAAGGAATATCATGAAGGAACCAGTGGCGGTCACCTGGGTATTAACAAAACCCTTGCTAAAGTACGGCGTAGATTTTATTGGTCAGGAGCACGTCAATCGGTAGTGGAATGGTGTCAAGCATGCGATCAATGTGCGGCTGCAAAGGGACCTGCAAGAAGAAGCCGTGGTAACATGAGGCAGTATAATGTAGGAGCACCCTTCGAGAGAATTGCGATGGATGTAGCTGGACCATTTCTGACTTCTGATAACAACAACAAATATGTGCTAGTCATAATGGATTATTTTAGCAAATGGCCAGAAGTGTGTGCAATACCAAACCAAGAAGCAGCAACGATCGCTGAAGCAGTAGTTAGCAATTGGATAAGTCGCTACGGAGTACCGATGGAGATTCACACAGGTCAAGGAAGAAATTTTGAATCTACCATATTTCACGAAATCTGTCAGATACTTGGGATTAATAAAACTAGAACAACTGCTTCACATCCCCAATCAGACGGCATGGTGGAAAGATTTAATGCTACTCTTGAGAAATATCTAGCAAAAGTAGTAAACAAGAATCAACGAGATTGGGACCGTCATATTCCGTTATTCTTGATGGCTTATAGATCAGCAGTGCATGATACAACCAAAACGACGCCTGCTACAACCATTTTTGGAAATGATTTACGGCTACCTGGTGATCTGAAGTTTGGGATTATTCCATCGTCCACATTATATGTCCAAGATTATGTTAATAAACTTCAAAAAGAACTTGAGGGGGTACACACGTTTGTAAGACAGAAAGCTCAGATATCCAGTGATCGAATGAAGGCTCGGTATGACATTCGCGCAAACAACAAAGGATTTGAGGAAGGACAACTAGTATGGCTACACAATCCACAGCGGAGAAAAGGATTATCTCCAAAACTACAAACATCTTGGGAAGGACCTTATACCATCATAACAAAATTAAACGATGTCGTTTATCGAATAAAGAAAGGTCAACGAGCGAAACCAAAAGTCGTTCATCTAGAAAGATTAGCACCCTACAGAGGGGGAGATTTAGATTCTATTCGGGACGAACAGAAATAAGTGGGGTAGAATGTGACGATTATGGAAGATGATAGAACACCACAACAATAGAACTTTCAAGAAAATTCTCGTTAGCTCTACAAATATAAAAATCAATAAAAGATAACAATGCAACCAAAGTAAACATTTAATAATAAGTATTTGTTTTCTTGAATAAGGATTGGTTAACGAAATAAAAATTGGTAAATAAAACAAGAAACAAAACAAAAGAATAGATTTCACACCTAGGTGTCAATATTTGAAGATCGTCTTATTGTTGATAAAGTAAGGAAAAAAAAGGGTGTGTTCTATCTAGAACATCACAGCAGTTTCGAGGCTATTTCATGTAGTATATATAAGAGGTGTTCTTCGAGGATAGGATTAGTATAAAATTGTTAGCGATACAAAAAGTATAAAAATTTAGCAGTGATAAAGGCGAAGTAAAATTAAAGTTAAAAGTGATATTGTGAACAAGTATAAAAAAATTATAAGTGGTGAAATATTGTTAGTACAAGAAGAACTAAAAAGGGAATAGTAATAGGAGAAATATTTTTATTGTAAAATCTTGAACGAATAAAATTAAAACGTTTAGAAAATCCATTGTGTTTTAAATTTCCTGATTTAGTGAGCGAACTAAATAATTGTAACTCGGCTAAGAAACGTTACAATATATATATATATATATATATATATATATATATATATATATATATATATATATATATATATATATATATATATATATATATATATATATATATATATATATATATATATATATATATATATATATATATATATATATATATATATATATTGTAACGTTTCTTAGCCCGAATAGAATCTAAATCTCCCCCTCTGTAGGGTGCTAATCTTTCTAGATGAACGACTTTTGGTTTCGCTCGTTGATCTTTCTTTATTCGATAAACGACATCGTTTAATTTTGTTATGATGGTATAAGGTCCTTCCCAAGATGTTTGTAGTTTTGGAGATAATCCTTTTCTCCGCTGTGGATTGTGTAGCCATACTAGTTGTCCTTCCTCAAATCCTTTGTTGTTTGCGCGAATGTCATACCGAGCCTTCATTCGATCACTGGATATCTGAGCTTTCTGTCTTACAAACGTGTGTACCCCCTCAAGTTCTTTTTGAAGTTTATTAACATAATCTTGGACATATAATGTGGACGATGGAATAATCCCAAACTTCAGATCACCAGGTAGCCGTAAATCATTTCCAAAAATGGTTGTAGCAGGCGTCGTTTTGGTTGTATCATGCACTGCTGATCTATAAGCCATCAAGAATAACGGAATATGACGGTCCCAATCTCGTTGATTCTTGTTTACTACTTTTGCTAGATATTTCTCAAGAGTAGCATTAAATCTTTCCACCATGCCGTCTGATTGGGGATGTGAAGCAGTTGTTCTAGTTTTATTAATCCCAAGTATCTGACAGATTTCGTGAAATATGGTAGATTCAAAATTTCTTCCTTGACCTGTGTGAATCTCCATCGGTACTCCGTAGCGACTTATCCAATTGCTAACTACTGCTTCAGCGATCGTTGCTGCTTCTTGGTTTGGTATTGCACACACTTCTGGCCATTTGCTAAAATAATCCATTATGACTAGCACATATTTGTTGTTGTTATCAGAAGTCAGAAATGGTCCAGCTACATCCATCGCAATTCTCTCGAAGGGTGCTCCTACATTATACTGCCTCATGTTACCACGGCTTCTTCTTGCAGGTCCCTTTGCAGCCGCACATTGATCGCATGCTTGACACCATTCCACTACCGATTGACGTGCTCCTGACCAATAAAATCTACGCCGTACTTTAGCAAGGGTTTTGTTAATACCCAGGTGACCGCCACTGGTTCCTTCATGATATTCCTTTAATACTTGAGGTATTCTTATTTTGGGAACTACTATCATTGATTCTTTAACTGATCCGTCAGGACTTTCCCAAATTCTTTTCAAGCATCCATCTTCAATACAGAGACTGTGTGACGAAGGGAATTTCAGAAACACTATTTTCGTGTCAAAGATTTATCATCTTCCCTTCGTCGCAAGTCTAATAAATTCCAGACAACTTTTCATTTTATAATTTTGATCCATCATGACATTATACCTATTTTTCAAAAATTTGCCGATGTTTCGTTTTTGCACATTGTACAAAAACATTAATAATTATAGTAAAATTTTCACATGTTTTGCTTTCTGTAAATTTTACAGAAAACAATTAATTTAAAATTCTGGATTAACATAAGTTGTAATCCAATTTCACTTTATTTAATTCTCATTTTTCTTTCTTTTCTACTTAAGTCTGAAATTCAGCCTTTCGTTCTTTTGTTGTAATTAAACAAGTTTTCGTTTATTTGTGGGAAAGTTCCCACAAATTGATTACATTCTGGAATTAATTTTTTTCGGGCTCGGATAACACCGAGGTGTTGACTTGAGTTAGAAAAGTTTTGGTCGGGGCTCGGATCCTAATTGTCGACCAAGATGGTCGTGACAATTGGTCGTAGAATTTTATTTTTAGTACCGTAATTAAATTTTATTTCGGGTATTTTGTTTTTGTCTTTATTTTGTGGTTATTTTTTTTGGTGTTGTTAATTAAAGTCAGTTGATTGTTGGTGAATATATCGTTTTTGACAAAAAAAAATAATAATAATTTGTTGTGGAAATTGCATTGAATATTGAAAATTTACGAATATATTTATTTTTGAAAAAAAATCATTTGGTTACAATCATATAAAATAAAATAATGAAAATTCTTGTGAATATATCGTTTTTAAATAATAAAAATTATTTGTTGTGAAAATTGCATAAAACAATATTGAATATTGAAGATTTTAAGAATATATTTATTTTTGAAAATATAATCATTTGGTTTAAAATCTTATGAAATAAAATAATGAAAATTCTTGTGAATATATCGTTTTAAAATAATATTGAATGTTGAAAATTTTTAGAATATATTCATTTTTGAAAAAAAAATCATTTGGTTGAAAATCTAAAATTCTTATAAATATATCGTTTTTAAAAATATAAATCATGTGTTGTGAAAATTTTATAAAAATAAAATTGAATAGTGAAAACCAAGGTAAACGATCTGTTTGTTTTTGTTAATTGGAAATTATAAGTTGGAGAATATCGTGACATTTGGTGATTGGATGCTGGACGTCTCCTGGAATAAGATTAGGTAAGTCCATCTTTACTGTTTGCTTGGTTTGTGATGTTGTTTTAAATGCCAGTTACTTTTATTTTATATTGTTTGTATGGTTTTAATTATAAAGATGATCTAGCTGGTAAAGGGGTTTCAAGGCTGTTTCCTGTTAAACCGGTCGCCTTGAACCTTTATTTAAATGTCTTGACTAGAATTCGTGTAGGTTGAAGGGAAAGCATGGTCTGCCGGACGTAAAAGGGATGCAGGGATGGCAGTTTAAGGTTTTTATGTGTTCCTTTTTCCCTTTAAACCGCTCTTTACTAGGACTACCTGGTTGCCGGATAAAACCTACGACCCCAAATGACTGAGTGAAGTCGAGAGCGGTATCCGGATCCACAGCCAGGTGGTCAAATCTTTAACGTTGGCCAGGGCAATCTTTACTCCTTTTTGGGGGCTCAGGTTGCACTGCGAAACGTTACAGTGGCGCCCAAAAATGGCTCATTTATTCATGAGCCGAATGAAATTTAGGCTTGTGTCTTTGTCCATAGGTCAACTAAAGGGGTCCCCGTCCAGTAAACACGGTTATCTTTAATGTAAGTTGTGTATGAAGTGTGTTATGAGTGTTCCCAAGTAGCATTCTTTACTTTGATTTAAACATTATAACCTACAAATTTGTGCAAGTCCTCTATAGATGAAGTAAATGTAGAAAAAAAAAGTTATTTAATTCTAATAATACTTAACGGAGTAAATTAATGAATGCAAATACTATCAATGAAAATAATGATATGATCTGCGTTCTTGCGAAGTGTTCTTTTTCTAAATTTATAAATAAATAAAAACATACGAATAAAAAAACATACTCTTATGTAGTATTTATCCAAAAGGAAAAAAAAAAACCTATTGAGTAAGGTTTTGGAAACACAATTCGTTTTTAGTTGGGGTTTTATGTGTATAAAGGTTAGAAATATATGTTTAGGTAAATTGGCACATGCTTCGATTGGGATACTCTGTAAATGATTGTTGTCTATTTTAACAAGCAGAATTGCTACTTGGGTTAATTGAATGGAATGTTCTCAGCATTAAATGATAGGGCAAATCAGCTGATCACTGGCTTCGGTAGAATTTAGTTGAGAATAATTTATTGTGTGGAAAGTAGTTAGTGTTGTTGCTCCAGTCTTAATTATATTTCCGAAATGTTTTACCGCAGGATAATCCAGTTTTTTTGTGTAACAGTTAAGTGTTTATTATTCTTTTTTTTGTGTTTTTTGGTACTGTTGATAGTCTGTTTGGTTCTGGAATATTTCAATGACTTTCAGCTTGAAGTGTCGAAATATCCTTGCGCGGACTTATCCAGTGTTAACAAAATATATATATATATATATATATATATATATATATATATATATATATATATATATATATATATATATATATATATATATATATATATATATATATATATATATATATATATATATATATATATATATATATATATATATATATATAAATATATATATATATATATATATATATATATATATATATATATATATATATATATATATATATATATATATATATATATATATATATATATATATATATATATATATATATATATATATATATATATATATATATATATATATATATATATGGATATGTAAATGAAAAAATCTGAAATAAATTAAAAAAATTACGTTTATGGTATTTTCTTTTATTAAAATTTTCCATTTCAAAAGACGACGTTATCTCATGTTTTTGTATAAGTATACTCTTATTTCTGCATTCTAAATATTTTCAGTGTCAAGTTGAGTAATTTAATTGATTAACAACCACTTGATTTAATGTCCACTGTCTCTGGGTCAATCATCTAGCTCAAGTACAACATTTTCCAGGTCAAAAAAAATCAAAAATCATATCATTACCAAAGCTAACTCTTATTCAATGCTAATAATCAAATTACAACAACAATTACAAAAGATTAAAACAATTATTGCAATTTCAGTCTAGACCAATTATATATGCATGAAATATAGGGGCTTTGGTTCTCACCGCACGGTGGATCCTTACCTACTGTCAAAATTTAAACTGAATTCAGATCTTCCTTTTTCAAGTGAACCTGGATCATTTGCCAAAGTTTCATCAAGATCCTATGCAGAAAGGTATTGACTATAATGCATTTTTATACTGATGTATACGAGGAGCTGACCTATAATCCCCACATCCGTCAATCAGCTGATCACTTTTTCTTCAATTGTTATGGTGTAAACATGGACCATACAAATTTTGAAGCGGCATCAAATTACTTTTGGAATTAGTTTTTTTTTATCAGTTTAAAACTCCCCCACAACCACACCCCCCGCAAGTCTGACGGCTGACTCTTATTTTCTACATCACAAATAATTAATCTATCTATAAAAATTAAATTCGATCGGCATCAAATCACTAACCAAAATGCAACGCTGCCTGACAAAGATGACAAAGATGCTGATTTTTGTAAAAGATGACAAAAAGATGACATTATTTTTAAAGATGACGATCATTCGTAAAAGATGACTGTCATCTTCAAAAGATGACGTCTGGTCACCTTATTAAAAAGTTTAAACATTAATTCAAAATTATAACTAAATACAATATAACATGAAATAACATATTATATACTTACCATTTAAATAAATATGGAACCAACTTAAGTGGATAGTTATAATTAGGGCACTTGTAATGAGGTTCCGCCGGAATAAGTCTCCACTGTTGAACTTGTTGAAACCCAGCATCACCTCTTGTGATTTCATATATTTTAAGCAAATTAAGTATTAAGGCGATTAAATTAAAAAATTTAAATAAAAATGTTTTACAAAAAGTTAATTATATTATTACATATTAAATTTTAAAGAAATTTAGAAAAAACAAAACACTAATTAAACAAAAGATTCCAAACAATTTTCAAATATATTGTAAAATGTCGATTATTGACAGTTGGATCAATAACATGAAGTTAGCCACGATGAAAATCGTTCAATATTTAAATTCGAATGGTTTCTCATTCTAATTTTTTTTTAAAATGAAGGTAAGCATCAATGAAAATTTGTATCGTTTTTATTCATATTAAATTGTTTTCATTCTAATTTTAAAAAATGAAATTAGAAATGGTGTAAATATTTTCTTGTTAGTTCATATTTTATAAATAGCTTTTATTAAAATTTTCTTTCACTCCGTTTTACGACCTTGCAGACCTTCGATCAATAATAGCCCTTTGTCCCACTCCTTCCAACGTAATGTATTATAGTAGAAAAATATAGCTTTAAAATAACTACACAGCATAAAATACCAACTATTAATATTAATTATTTTTTTATTAATTATATTTTTTTTTGTTAACATCATCAATTAATTTTTATATTAATTATAAATATTTTTATTACATATAAATTATATAAATTAACCATTAGAATCAACAAAATCTGAAATTGTAAATAATAATTTAATTTTTTTGTATGAAATATTTGTTTTTCAAATGGCCATATCTTTTTTTTTTGTGGTGTTACCGCACTTTTATTTTAATCAATAATTACAAGTTTATACTTAAATAAATAATTAAAAATTTTTTATGAAAAGCTCTTGAACTAGAAATTAGCCGAAATTTTACTAAGAATTAACATTATCGAAAGAAAAATCGTGGTAATGGAGTATATTTAAAAATGTAGCAGAAAAACAATTGACAAAAAAACTCAACAACACAACAAAAAAACTACAGTGCAGAGCTTTTTGACAATCTTTTTCATGAAATCCCAACAAAAAATCGTTGTGGTGAATTTTGATAACTTCTTTCCATTTCCGCTAGGGAATTATTTTTAATCATGTTACTGTCGTTTTCACTAATGGAATATGTACAATGCAGTATGTAAGAAGAACTGTTATTTTATCATTTATTGAAACTATATTGTACTGTAGTTATTGCTATACATCTTCTGACTGAGTCCTCAGGTGAATTAACCTTAGAAATGATTAGTTGTGGAGCAAATACAGAGAAAAGACGGTTACTTACTGTGTCTGCCTATTCCATTAGTTTCCTACTAAACCTCCCCATATCATAGTTGGCTGTGACCCCAATTCATTTCATGTGTGCTGGGAAAGCACCATTTTCAACAGTCGATGTCTATCCGTTGCAACTTTTGTTCACTCCCGATGGGAAAAAATCATAGTCATCTCCTTTATAATTTTTATAAATTTTTTTCAATTTTTAAATTTCCCAAATTTTTGTTGTGAATGTTATTTGTGGGTTATTTTGAGTTCTGAAATTTATTATAATTTTTAAGTTTATGTGAATTTTGGTAATTTCATATTTAAACATTTTTGTAAGTTTTTGATTTTAAAATATTTTTAAAAATTTTAAATTTTGTAAATTTTTAAAACATTTTTTTCGGTAATTTAATAATTTCGAATATTTTTTTTCGGTTTTAAATTTTTTTTAATTTTCCAATATTTTGTAATTTTTTAAGTTGATTGTGATTTTGAAATATTTTTAAAATTTTTAGTATAAGTTTTAAATTTTTATAATTACAAAATTTTTTTGTTACTTTAAAATTTGTTGCAATTTTTTTGAATTTCAAAATTTATGTAAATTTTTAATTTTTCGTAAATCTTTAAATTTTTGGTCGGTTTTAATTTTTTGGAAATCATAATTTTTTTTAACTTTTAATTTTTCAATATTTTTTGAAAATTTTATGATTTTTAAATATTTTATAACTTTATTTTGAATTTTACATATATGTAAGTTATTTTTGTAAATTTTTAATTTTTAAAATTGTTTGTAATTATTGATTGTTTTTAATAATATGTTTATTAGTTTTAGTCTCGAATAATTTTGAATTTTTGAATTTTTTTAACTCTCAACAATTGTTGAAATATTAATATAAACATATGTTTAACCTGTAGAATAATTTGCTTACCAAGCATTTTTTTATGAAACGATAAATTATAGTGTTACGGTTCTAACAAAATCATATCGAAATACAACGTAGAACTCAATTCAATTCAACATAAATGAAACACCCTATATTATCTTCATAACGATGATAAATATAAATTCTTTCATTGATGATGGATATTTTATATCCGAAACGCGTCTGAAATTTATATTTTTAATAGAAGTTGTTTGAAAAATAATATTACTGTTTAATTATTAAATTTAATAATTGATTAATTATAACGATGATTATTGAGTGCTGATGATTAACAACACAAAACAAAATACAACAACAATCGAATGAAATAAATATAATTGTTGTTGTATTAACAGTTAAGGGACAGTAAGAAAAATTAATTCTTGGTTTGTTTTGTGGAAAGTTCCGTAAAGAGAAGGTTAGAATAAGGTAGATTTTTCTAGTGTACCGAGTTTAGTATTTAAGCAGATATTCTTAGGTAGAATTAATTTATTGCAGTGTTGTGCAAATTCTATACAAAAAGTAATTTACGTAATTCTTTACATGTAAAAAATTCATCCGTTACACGTCCAAAAATCATTGTAAAGAATGTAAAGACTGCAAAGAATGTAAAGACTGTAAATAATGCTAAAAAAATGTGCCAATTGTCTCATTAGATTAATAAATTAGATTAATATATAGTCAGTCTTTAGTTATATTTATCATTTGAATATTGATTTTTATAGCTCCTTTAAGAATTAAGAATTAATCGACTCATAGTTTTGGTTTGAGTCGATACTAAAAATAAATTTTAAATTTAATCATAAACTTGTTAAAATATAAATAAACAATATTCACGATACCATAAATATCGAATTTGTGAAATCAATCAGTTTGTAAAATTTTAAAAATAACATTTGTTTTTGAATCCAAAGATAGCTTATATATGTGACATCTCAACAAATATTTTCTTTAATCTAAATTCTTAAGTTGAATGGTAGAAAACTTGGCTTCGGACATTCTTCATTTTATCAATTGATACGTAAAGCCTGTCTTTGATAATTTATATACTGAAAATAATTGCTGTTGTAAATCAAGCTTGTTATGTATCGTATTCAGCAAATTGATGTTATTGTAGTTAAATTGTTAATATTATGGTAAAAAGTTTTAAATTGTAATACATCATTTATGATTTCCAATCCTTGCTTTTTCTATGATTAAAGCGGGAAAACATTTTATAGAGACCGAAATTCGTAATTCTTTTCAATTCAAAATTTGTATTACCATTGTTGGAATTGGGCAAAAGTTTTGGCTTCTTAAAGGAGCTGTAAAAGTCATTTGAAAGTAAAATTCTTTACATTTATTAATCATTCTTTACATTCTTTACGTAAAAAACTATTCTTTACTAATTCTTTACATAAAAATGTAAAGAATTATTCTTTACATGAAAATGCACAACTCTGATTTATTGTAAACGAAACGTTATATCGTGTATATAAAACCGTTTAAATAGAAGAAGTTATTTTTAAAATTAGTTTCTGTGAATAAAGTTTTAGATATTTTGGAGTAGAAATATTTTGTGTATTATTTTGAACGTTGTGTAACTGGAAATTTCTACAATCAATCGTTCGAGTTTCGGAAACTGTTGAAGGAATATTCTAGTTAGAAATATTGTTAGCTGTATTGTGTCCTGTTGTTGTGGAACAATCAAGGAGTTGAAGACTTAATAAAACCTGGTGTTTTTGCTTACTAATCAGTGATCGAATTCAGAAAGTGCTTTAGGAATGGCGTTTATCAAATTATGAGTTAGGCCAATTCGAAGGAAGGTGGAAAAACGTAACAGTATTATATTGTATTAAGTTAGTTCTTTGTAGGAACTCAACCAACACAGTGTTTAATGATATAATTAACAATAATTTTAAAATTCTGGTATTATTTTAATTATATTGAAATTTTATATTTTTTTAATTATTTTTGTTTTTATTTTAAATTAAAAATTAACAGGCTGATTCTGACATACCCTCACAGATGTAAAAATAGTCATAGCAAAGACTTTTCTCTTAGCTAAGACTAAAACCTCTTAAATGCGATTCTGTATGTAGTCACAACTGTGAGATGTCAAAAAAAAACCTCTTAACGTAGACCATCAAACATGGTCATCTTAAGCATCATAACTTAAAGTTTCATATTTTTTATTGGAATTCTTGTATGAAAAATTATATTAATAAAGGATAAAATATTAATTATTTATGTAATTATTACAAAATTTATAATAATTATCTATATTTTATTTTAGTTTGAATCAAAAATATAAAACAAAATATATATGGATATATATTGATTTTAAATAAAATGGCGATTGAAAATTTCATATTTGCAATATCAAACTTTTACGTCTCATGTTGTTTTATGAAAATTTTGCAAATTTTATATAAACTAAGGAAAAACAATAATTCTTTTCTCACAAATTTATTGCAAAATAATTAATATATGGTATAATTTTATATTAATTGTATATAAATTATTATAAAATAAAATACATTTTTGATTATTGAAAATGGCGTTTGGTATTTTCACAAACAAATTATTGATATCTTAAAAAATTTTAATAAACATAAACTTGATATTTATAAAAAATTATTATATAATATACCATAATTCTTAAAAATAATTTATATGGTATTTTAATTTGTATTTAAATTATTTAAAAAGAAAATATGACATTTTATAATACTTTTGTTTATAAAAATAGACGTTTGAAAGATCTCCAAAATATATTTGTAGAGTTATTATGAGGTTTTTTATGACAACGTTCACAGAATCGCAATAAAGATATTCCGCTTAAAAAAATTGTCATAACAAAAATAATCATAGCTAAGACCTCTTAACTCAGAATCAGCCTGTAATATAGTTTTTGTAAATTTTAAATTTTGAAATATCTATTTGAAATTTTGAAGTTTTTTGTAAATTTTTTAATATTTGAAGTTTTAAATTTTTAAATAATGTTTGGTAATAAATTTGTGAGACCCTATAATTTGAAAATGTTTATTGTATTTTGTTGAAATTTTATTCTTGCGAAATTAGGTTAATTGAATATTGAATTTTGTTTTTGAAGATTTGAATTATATAATTGCTAAGAACGTTTTTTAAATAAAAAAAAATTAATCTCTCAAAAGTACTTAAAATTTCCTGGAGAACCATGTTGCTTTAACAGTTGATGTTAATAATTGATTCTCAGTCTCTATTCTAAAATTTAAATGCCGGAGGGAAGCACTCTTTTATTCACTCCCGATGGCAATAAACTTTAGACATCACTCTATGTTTCAGGTCTCTTCTAGAAGACATCAAAAGCTAGTAAGCAAGTGTCTACAGAAATATCTATGAGCGGTCATAGAAATGTTTATTTTCGAGTCTACCAATGCATTTTTAGAGATGTGTAGAGTAGGAACTGTTGAGTGGAGCCTTGCCAAGATTTGGGCTAAAATCAGACCGTTGACCTGGTCAACGACGAGGAGACGAGACGAGGCAACGTTTTACGAGGTGCATACAAATGAGGTCTCAAAAACAAAAACCTGGAAAACGATTAAGACCATCATAAAAGAGTGTAACAATCATAGATGTTTAAGACGAAACGTAAAAACATGAAGATATTGGAAAAACATTCTTTAATGTTGCTTCTCAGAACGTAGCCATGGCAAATGGGAAAAAACCAAACCGAATTAATTGGATCATGGTATAAATAGTTGCAATACTCTAAGCTTTTCTTTGGTTTTCAGGTCTGACGAAACGTGATGCTCATTTTAACCGTTGCGTGGCGAAAAACTTTAGACCAATCTGTCTGTCTTCATTTTTTCTAAAGTCTTTGAAGAGGTTGATTAACTTGCATATTACATAAGTCTAACTGAAGGAAAACCAGCAAAACAATAGGCCACACGCTTATTAAACGGAAGCTTTGCTTGAAATTGAAGGGGTTTTTACAAAACTACTTTCAAGATACTTCTTAACGGAGCAACAAACACGGAGTGGATAAAATACTTCTCAGGTGAAACAAGATGGTTTTGTTAATTTTTATATTGTCTATTAATTTTTGATCTAGTGGACTGTGAGTTAAAGTGAGGCTTAACATACCACTGACAGTAGTAGTGAGATATCACTGTTATTGCCAGTGCTATGTTATATCAAGGTGGCAAGGTGATATCTTAGAAGTCCTAGTGAATGAACAATATTTATTCAACGACACACCTTAAATCTTAGCTATATGGATTATTCCTTGATGATGACAAGTTATTGCTTGCTCGAAAAAACAAACCTTTATATAACTTTTTGTGTAGGTTGTAATCATTGAGGGAGACAGTGCGTCATATCATTAAGCTAGTAACTTATTGGCAATCCAATTTTAGTGTTTTTGTGCCAATTTGTAAAACTCATTTGATTTATACTTCTTGTGTTATTTTACTGCCACTACACAGCTTATTTTATTAGAAAAACAGAGAAACATTCTTTTTGTGGACAAACTAATGAAAAACAATTTGATTATCGGAAGTGACCAGTCGGAAGTGGGGTTTCAAGAGAGTTGCAAGCAGTGCTAGATACTTATGTACTAAGTAACATCAAATAAAAAAGTTTCGAATGAAAAAGTGATCCAAAGACCCTCACCGCTAAGTTTAATATCACCAAAGAAATAATTGACCGAAAAAAGTGACTGATTTTAAATGAACGACCGATACTACTGACCACTTTTGATTAGGGCATGTAAAGAATATATGCTTTACATGTTAAGAATTACGTACTCAACTTTTTGTAAAGAATTTTCACAACAAACTAATTTTGTAATTTTTTCCTAACCAGAAACCGCGTGATCGTAATTAACACGATGAAATTACTCTAAAAATCTAATTCTCACTCCTAAAATATTACCCAAAGCATAAACATTTTAAAAATTCTTAAATAAAAGAAGAGGTTCTTAAATCAGACAAGGCTTGAAAAAGAAACAAAATCAGAATTTTACGATAAACAAGAAAACAATGGACTCAAAAAAGGGCGTTGTTACCGAAACGTAAAGCGCCTGTTTTTTGTAACTGGAACTCACACCTGTGAATTTTAGTGAATTGATATTGACTCGATTGAAGATGGAAAGCTAAATTTTCAACCCCGCAAGAAAATCCGATTATCTACATCTACTGGAAAACTCTTGAGCTGGAGCACTGAATTGTAAGTATGTCAAAAAATAATTCTCATACATTTTTGTTTGATTCTGTTTGATTGATACGAGCTACTCTTTTGAATGTACGATCATCAGCAAATTTACAACTGATAATAAAAATAGACAGATTTAAGATGCAGGGAATGCTTTACTACACATCTAACTAATAATAACACAAATAATAGTAAAAACAATAAAACAGACAAAGAAAACTTGGTTTAACTTAGATATCAATTTTTACATACTTCCCTGCTACACAACTACAAGTTAAATTATTTCCCATTTCAAAAAAGTTGTTTTCTAAACTTGAATATTCAAAAGCTCAATTATATTTTGATTTCTATTTCTGTTTAAAATTATGTTAAAAAACGGAAATCATATAAATTGTTGCATGTTTTATGGTTAAGATTACAAAAACGACAGAATGCTTAATGTGATTTCATGTTTCGATTAGAATCTCTTCGGAAGTTATAAAAGTTAATAAAAATATGACGAAAATCAATTTAAAATTTAGTTCTTTAATCGTTGTTGTTTGTTACCATTTTATATCACTTTTTCCTTACATCATACAGATATTGATTTTTGAGTTTTGTTGTTAGTTTATCGTTCTGAATGTATATAGTAATTGATAACGCTCTGTTAAATAGATAAAAGTCAATGCTTAACATGTTGATTTGATTCATTCAAATAATATTATTACATTTAAGCAAAACCGTAACGAATCATCAAAGAAACGCTTAAGACTAATTTAAATCTCAAGCTTTTTGTTTTCAAAATTTTGAAACACTTAACTCCAACTCCACAAAAAGATTTAAAATTTGGTACCTTTTTCAATTCCTTCTCCATGTTGGCTGCAAATAAAAGAAAAACGAGCATCTCCACCCAGTTTTATCATATATCGCATAAAACCACTTTCAACTGAACGAGGCAAAGGAAATAAAACTAAATACCAACAACAATTTTCTATAATCAAATTTATCACAAAATAATTTTCAATTTTTAATAAAAAGTAAACAAGATTACATTTTTTCCTTAAATGAACCATGATATTAGAAAATTTTACACAAATAAAAATATATGTATAAGAAAAACGGAAAAATAAATCGAAAAATTTTCTTTTAAAATGAAATCTAAGTTTATTTCTATAAAATCGTACAAAAAAAGGAAACGACAAAAATTTCTGGTATTACACGTTTTTTATTATTGTTGCTACTTGCTGCAGGTATGAAAATTATATTTACCAACAGCAAAAAAATCACAATATTTTTTAATAGAAAGAAGTAGAAAATATTTATTGTGTT
Organism: Diogma glabrata; assembly: GCA_963693315.1. Lineage (NCBI taxonomy): Eukaryota > Metazoa > Arthropoda > Insecta > Diptera > Cylindrotomidae > Diogma > Diogma glabrata. The sequence goes on along the minus strand of OY856186.1, from coordinate 379,671,707 downwards.
GATCTGGATATTTCAATTCCGATTATTCATTTTGTATGGAAAAGCTATATTTGATAGGTTGCTTTGCTACTCAACTAACAAACATTTATGGAACATTTTCAAGTAGAGCAAGCAAATGATATTTCATTCCAACATTTTTAGTTCGTAGATAAACCGAAGTCATTTTTAATCAAATTTTAATTTTAATTATTTATATTTTAATCAATAAATAATTAAAAAATAATTTTTGAAAATATATTTTAATCAGAAAAATCAAAGGAAACCAAATCATTCTGTCCAATAAACCGTACAACTTTTTTTGAGAAATGAAAAGACAAATCCTTTTAGATGAAAAACGTGATCTACACAGGTGAAAAAGTCGAAATTTGAACTTGACCATTTTTGATTTATCTGAAACTTGGCATATAAGTAGTTTGGACAAAATAAAAAATATAACTTATTTTACAATTTTTTTAAAGTGCATAGTTTGAACATAGGGGGCATCCCAACATGCATGAAAAATGAAAACTCTGCCAATCCGAAGTAACTTTGAAATTAAATTGCTCAAGGACGGTTATACCGATTTTATCAAATATTTTTTTGTTTGATCGTTTATAATCGTTTTAAAAAAAATTAATTAATTGTTTTTGTAATTAATTTTAAAATTAAAAACTTAACTTTTTTTTTCAAAAAATAATTCTATCCTTACTTTAAAATATATCAAATTTACAAGGAGACATTAATTCGTGTTCTTGAGATATTTAATTTAAAAGATTAATTCGACAAAAATTGGAATTTTTCATCATTTTTTCGAACTTCAGTGGTTTAATCGTTACAATATATTTAGAAAATGTGAAATATTTGAAATAAATTCGTATTGTTACGATTATTTAGTACGACACCCAAAAGATCATTATTCTAGAAAAATACTCTTTAGAATATAAAAACACCGGAATAAATTTAATAAAAACAAAGCAAATTAAAACGCAACCTAGTAGAAATGTCGGTACTGTTTCATGTAATATAATATATAAGAGGTTTTTAGAGTATAGATTCAGTATAAAATATTCAGCGATAGATTCAGTATAAAAATTGTCAGTGAAAGATGCATTATAAATTTACCAGTGCGAGTTAAAATTATAGGTGACACAAGCTCGTTGTAATAAAATGTAAGAGACTATTATAAGTGTAATAGATTATTATAATAATATTAAAAATTAAGGGGAATATTAGTAGGAGAAATATTGTTATAAGAAATAAAATCTTGAGTTATTCGTTCAAAAATTATATCGTTTAGAAAATCTAATTTCCTGATTTAGTGATCGAACCAAATATTAGTAACTCGGCTAAGAAACGTTACAGTTTAATTTGAATTATTTAATATTATTAACTTTTATTTACTTGGGGATGCTAGTCTCTTAGAGAAAGCAATTTTATATACCTAACTCTAATTGTGAATTTAATCATTGACAACGGGTGTGTGTCACATGAATAAGGAGTATTTCACCAACTTGGTTATTATGAACAAAATTTTAATTATGTTAATGCAATTTTAAAAAATGATATTTACCTTTTTATTTTGTTTCTATTTCCCACGTATTATCATGACATATTAGCATATATCATATTTTATTATATGACAGAATTTATTATCTAAATATTCAACATTTGAAAAAAACTAAAAGTAAATGTTGATCCAATTATAAAAAGCGTCCAACACTTGAGAATACTTGAGAATGTTGTTGTGGAACCTAGATCTTAAAAGCGTCTATGTGTTTCTATGACAGTGACACATTTTCTAATGCCTGTTACATAACGCTTCGTATTCAAACAGGTACTGCATTTTTTTGACTATATTATCTTACATTTTTTTTTAAATTTGAGGGCGCCATTTACCTAGTCTGCACCCGGTACTGAAATACCTTGATCCGGCACTACATAGACGCTTTGTAAAATGCAATTAACTATGTTAAACACTCTAAAGATGAATAAAATCAAAAGATGAACCAGTATGATAATCACACATATAATAATCTTTTGTATCAAATCATCTCTTGATGCCCCAATAAAAACTGTGATATCATTACAACGGTTTACTGTTGTGTTTTGTAAAAAATTCCTCAAACACTAATTTGTAGATCGTCGGCTACAAAGCATTTACATGTATCTACATTTTAGGAAAATGGAAAGGAAGTTCACAAAACCATTTTTTATTCGCCTACAAATTAAAGTGTTTCTTTATTACTGTTATTTGCGGCCTTAAAGTGTCACATTTTAACCATATATTTTGTTGTCATAGTTACGTCCAAAAAAGTAAAAACATTTGTATTTGTTTAAATTCTATAAAAAATAGAAATTTTTATCAGAGCAACCCTAAAATTTAAAATTTCATTTTCCAATCAAAACATTGTTTATCATTTGTTGTCACAGTTATACAATTATTTGGAAAAAATAACAAATATTTTGTCAAAGGTTACTTGTTCAACATATTTTTATTTCAAAATTTATGCAAATTTATAATTTTGATTTGGAATAAACAATTTTTTTCTAAATATTTTGCTTGTGGCGAATAAAAAATAGTATATGATGCACGGACGTAAGCTATTTTGGAATTAATGTGGGTGCAAATCTCGGCTAGCGCCTTGATTTGTAAGCTCCACATCCGTCCAAAATCTTTAGCTTTACGTCCTTGCATCATAATGTACTATAGTAAAAAAAAAATGTTAAAATTTTATTGATATATATAAACGCTGTTATGTCTGTTTCATTTTCCGGCCGGAATGGAAATAAATTCGCTAATTATTAGCGAAAATCTTTATATATTAATATTACTACTTTTAGAGAAATATTCGAAATATGTACTCAATCGTTACAGAATTTTCGCCAATTGATCTTATTTAACAATTCATTAAGTATACTTTAAATGATTGAAATTGTATATAACCTTTGATTGTATATAAATGACATCTTTCCTTTCGGTTTTTTACAAATAAGAAAAAACTAAACGAAATGATTTATTTAATAATTAAAAGAATGATGCCCAGCTAGCACAATAGGTGGATTTTAGCTTAAATATAGTTTGATATTATCTGTACAAAATTTTAGTGAACATTCTCATTTAACCTAAATTTATGTATAATAAAAGATTAAATTTAACCTAAGTGTCGTACTTTTTCCATAAAAATATTGGTTAAATTTTCATGTAATTTTTATGTAATATGCTGGCTAATATGTGATTAAGTTTAACTATAATTTAACCAAATTTTAAGTTAAATAAGTGCAAATGTTATGTTATATTTTAGCTAATTATTAGTTAAATTTAACTTGTTTGTTACACATGCAAACCACAAAATGTATGCTCACATAAGTTTACTTTATAGTATACTACAAACTATTATTATATTTTCAATAATTAATGTTTTTTATCGAATACCGAAAAGAAAATTGAAAGTTAAAGTATTCAGTTTAAAAAAAAATAAATATTTAATTGTATTTTTAAGGGTTGTTCTCATTATTTTTTCCTATTTTTGTTTTATGTATAAACAAGATCGAACCTTTCTTTATACATGAACATTTAAATCCATTCAAAAATACGCTCCAAATTATGCATAAAAATGTTTATTTGTTGTCGGCTTAGAAATTGTCATAAAAACCTATTTTGTCCTTAAATGCATTAGTTTGGGAGATAGATAATATCGTATCCATAATTCCTAGCCATAAAATTATTTACCTGTTATTTAAGTTAAATTTTGTCAGGTGTTTCATGAAATAGCTTAAATTTATCCTAAATTTTTTCACGTATTTTATTTAATACATGTAAGTTATCTAGCTATTAAGTGGAAAATTGATCATATAATTCTTATCTAGAATAGATTTAATAGCTACAATATCTTAATTTGGCAGAGTAAATTCATGTATATTTCATGTAACAGCTGAATACAAAACTAAGCAAGTGCAAATTATATGTAATTTTAATGTACCAAAGTCAGATATTGTAGTTATTACATGTTTTTTTCATGAGAATTACATGTAATTGAACCATCCATTTTTCTTTAACCTTATTTTATTATCGGGCTGTCATTCTACCATAAAAAAGCTAAAAAATAATATTATAAGAAACAAAATTTTTTAAAAATGCTTGAAAAAGCACCTTATTCTTGTTTCCTGAGTTTTATTATTTTTTACAATATGTATACGTATTTCGAAAGCTAAATTGTAAAGTAAGATACATTCCCTATTTCCATTATATACCGGTGGTTTAATAAAAACCAATTTTAAAAAATTAATAATCTAACTACAGAAAAATATAAAATATAAAGCAAAATGAATAAATCTAATAAAACAATCAAACCATTAGAGAAAATTACAAAAAATAAAAATGAATTTGACAAAAGAAGTAAACCGAAATAACAACAGTTTTATTGTGTGTCCGTGGTGTGTAAGGTGTGTGTCCGTGGTGTGTGCTATAAACCAAAAATCAAAACTGAGCCAAATGAGAAACCAGGTATTTATAAAATATCCTACAACGACTGTGAAAAATTTTATGTAGGTCTTTCTCAACGCAAAATAGGACAACGCCAGAAAGAACACCTTACAGAAATAAAATACAAAAGGGCTGAGAATTCTAGCGTTGCCGCTCATATGCCACTCAACAACAGGTCACCATCAAATTTAGAGCTTATAAAAGAGATTAATAATCTAAAACACCTAGAAGCGTACGTTTTTTTTTCATTGAAAAAGAAAATCAATTAAACCCCGGTATCCTGATGAACAATAAAGAAGGAAACATAAAATCTAATTTATTTAACCTAATAATTAAAAGACCGCCGAACAACATTTATAATAAATAAATCACCTAAACTTTATTTATGACTGAAGGATATCCACCCATTTGGGACACCCCATAAAACTGTTATTATTTAGGTTCACTTCTTTTGTCAATTCACTTTTATTTTTTTAATTTTTTATAATTTTTCTAAGGGCGATGATACATGTAAAAGAAATATCTTTCAGACATAAAAAATTTCGCATTTAATTGGTTGAGGGGCGATAACATTTTGTAAATTTCAAAAAAATATTTTTGACTGAAAGACAGAAAAAATATCTGTAAGATATAAAAACATAACCTAAAAAGATATTTTTTGCTTGACAGTTAAAACTGATTAACTGAAAAATTGATTTTAAAAGCAATTTTTACCAATAATCAATTACAATTAACTTAATTTGATTATTTAATTACAATTAAAATAATTTGTTTACTTATTCATATAGATTTAGGCATTTTCACATTGGACCAAATTTTTATTTTTTTGTTGCGATTATCGCCTAATCTAAATCTACATGATGCATAAGCAACCAAATTATTTTAATTTATTTATTTATTTATTTATCTTTTAAACCAACAAACAGATTTACAGAAATCCAATTACTTGCTGGTTATATTAGAAATTACTTAATTCTAGTTCACATCAAAATTTGAAAATAATTTTAACAATTAAATAAAAGAGAAAAAAAACAAACAAAATAGAAATAGTAAAAAAGAATAAAAACACAAATTAAAAAGACAATATTAAATTATAACCTACAATCTAATGATGTAGAGTATCATCAAAAACATAAATATAGAAATTTTTAAATTGATTCAAAGTTATCAACAATAAATTTGATGATCAGTTAAAACTTAAATCAATTTAAAAATAGTTGTTTTGAACTTCTTTAATGGCATAGAGATCGAAGACAAATCCAGTTCATTAAAGTAACAATTATGAGAATTTTGCAATCTTACCATAGGCGAGTTTCTCATAAAATTAGTCCTGTATGTAGCAATAGAAAAAGATGCAGGATTTCTTATGTTGTATCTATTATTATTACGATATGACAATTGATTAACGATGTCGGTATCCAGTTGTAGAATTATTATTTTGTATAATGTTAACTCATCTGTGATTATACGCCTATTTAGTAATGTTCGGAAGCCATATCTATTAAGTCTATCACAGTACGGTTCATACGAAATTTTCATTTTATAGTTGAGAAATCTCAAGAACTTTTTTTGAACTCTTTCAATTAAATTTATATAAGTTTGGTAACATGGATTCCATATGGAAGTATGGTATTGTAGCTAAATGATCAAATTAAGTTAATTGTAATTGATTATTGGTAAAACTTACTTTTAAAATCAATTTTTCAGTTAATCAGTTTTAACTGTCAAGCAAAAAATATCTTTCAAGGTTATGTTTTTATATCTTACAGATATTTTTTCTGTCTTTCAGTCAAAAATATTTTTTGAAATTTAAAAAATGTTACCGCCCCTCAACCAATTAAATGCGAAATTTTTTATGTCTGAAAGATATTTCTTTTACATGTATCATCGCCCTAATGGTTTAATTATTTTATTGTTTTATTAGATCCGTTCTTTTTGCTTTATATTTTTCAGTAGTTAGATTTTTAATTTTTTGAAATGGGGTTTTATTAAACCACCGATATGTATATAATGGAATGTATCTTTAAAATTTATTTTTTATATACTTCAGGTGATGAAAGCATAGCTTTCGAAATTCGTAAATAATAAAAAATAAAAAATAATAAAACAAGAATAGTAAACAAGAATAATAAATAAATGTTGAACTCCTCAATAAACTGTTTTAAAAGCTCCTCTAAAGATGATTCATTTCAAACTGACTCACGATAAGTGTGATATTTTTAATTTAATATTCTTTTAAAAAAAATATAACAACGCTGTTAATGAAATTTTGTTTTGCAAAGCCCATTGCCATAGTTTGTTCAACAAATCTATTTTAGTTTGAGCGTTATGCTCATATTCCAGGTGTTCGCGCATCAATTCCTCAGCAATATCTGCTTCTGATACTAAAAATTCAGCAGTTTCACCAACTTGGGATGTACAATCATCTGGCATATCATCGTCACACTCTACATTTTCATCACAAGTAACACTAACCAGGATGGTATTTTCGATCATAGCATTTTCTGCTGGCAAATTATTTTCAAAAATGGCATTCAGTTGTTGCCCTGGTTAAACATTCCAATTCAAACCTATTGAATCCTATTAAATCCAATATAAATTCAATAGGATTAAATTGAATTGAATTGGTTTAATAGGAAGACTTCGATCTACCAATTAAAATTCAATCGGAATGAATGGGATTTAACAGGAAAAGAGGTTCTGTAGGATTCTAAAGGAAATTTCCAATTGAATTTCAATCGGAAATCAAGAGATTCAATAGGAAAAAGGAACTTAGAAAAAAATTAAACAATCTTATAAATTTAACAGGATTTAATTGGAAAAGATTTAATAGGAATGAATAGGATTAATCGGAATTCTGCAATGGAAATTTCCAATTAAGTCCTATTTATATACATTTCCTATAGATTCCGGTTGAAAAATAAAATAGAGATATTTAACAGGAATGAATAGGATTGTATTGGAAATAGATTTTTTGAATAGGAATTAATTGAAAATTCCCAATGCAGAATTCCGATTAATCCAATTAATTTTTTTCAATTGGTTTCAATTGGAATGTTTAACCAGGGTGTGGTGGTGGCCGATCCATTTCTTTATCCCTTGACACATTTGATGCAATAAATCGTGCTTCGAATTCGGCCGCTCTCTTCTGCCGCATTATGTAGTATCGACCGTTTTTCTTAACTTTCTTTTTCAGGGGCATTTTTACTATTTAAAACAACGTTAGTGAGAGAAATATATAATAAAGACTGTATCCGAGCGATTTGATCAATATACTGCGCACTAATAATAATTGTCATCGGAAAACGAGATTTGCTATAAATCTTTATGGATATTATGGATCTTATAAACACATATACTTATTATATGTATTATATGAAAAAGACAGCAAAAATTTAGTTAACATTCGTTCACTAAACCAAATTAAATGCAATATTACATGTAAAACTCGACCTATTTAACTTAACAACAGTCTGACAATTTTTTTTAAGTTTCAATGTTCCGTAGTTATGTTAATTTTAGGCTATTTAACTTATTTCATGAAATAACTGTTGCAATGTCAGCTAAATTATCGCTAGCTAAACAACAGGTAATAAGTTAAATACATGTATTAGATACACTTTTGTAACTTAAATTGTCACTTAATACATGAAATACATGTACTATCTGTATTACATGATTTTTTTTACTTAAACTTGCATACTTAATATGTTAAATTTACCTATTAACTTATTTTTTAACACCAAAAACATATTAACTATAATTTTCGACTAGAAATACATGTACACTAATTAGCTGAAACAGTCATCTATTACCTTTTTCCACATATTTAACCAAACTTTTACTTAAATTTAACCAAATCCCGAAATGGTTCACCTAAATTTCACTAAGTGTGCTGGCTGAAAAAGTTTTCTTACATTTTCTAAAATGGATGGTTTCATTTAATTTTCAATGAAATAAAACATACGTCGTAATTCCAATTCCATCTAAAATTATTTGCGAAATAAATTTTTTAGTGATGGTTTAGTGATTTCAAAAAACTATTATAATTTTTTATTTTTGGTTTGCCTTGTTTCATGCCGGTTTACCGATATGTAAATTTAATTTTTCATAATATTACGATAGTTATGGAAAATTAATATAGCAATTCCACGTCACCGCAAAAACAGTTGTTCTAGCATCCAGACTTATCCCTTCTCATTTAAAAATAATTATACAGGAATTGTAGCTAAAAGCAAGATACAGAGAGGTTGCAACTGAAAAAAGTACACAATGATTTCATATGGTGATTGTTGTAATCTAACCGAGTTAATAGAGTTAATATAGAGTTGGATTCAACCAAGTATGAGGTTCTAAATACACATTAAATATTTGTGGTAGTCCCCTAGAGAAAGAGTCGAACACCACATATTGACGCAGCTGGTGCTCAAAGTCAGAACCACCCCATATAAAAACATTAAAAATTTGTGGTGAATAATTTTTCCTCTTGGGATACACCACATATTGGCGCAGCCGGTAGGAGGGGATCTAAAAGGTAAAGGTAAAATTAGAAAAATTAGAAAAACATTGATTTCTTGTTATGTTTGTAAAAAAAATGTTCATTGCTCAATTCAGAAATGAAATAAATCGAAAAGTCCTGCGTAGCAAATTTTTAATATTTAAAATAAAATATTAAATTAATGCTAATGAGCTTACTTTTCGATTTGTAATAGTTTTGAATTGATAAATGAAACAAACAAAATATAGGTCAATTTAAAAATTGATTCGGTAATTGTTTTTTCTGATTGGTTGTTTTTGTGTAAATTGTAAATTGTATTTTTTTGCGATTGGGTATTTTTAATTATTAGCGGATTTTAAAAATAGTAATGGATTACAACAGATCCCCTCCAATAAGCTTGAATTAAAATTTTTAAGTTTCAAGAAAGTTTTTTGGATTAGAGTAATTTGGGCAGTAAAATTAAATAGGTGTAAAAATTAAGCGAATAGTTTTGTAGAAGTTCACATTTTTTAGTTTAAAACAAAAATAAAAATTAAAATTATAATTTCAAAAACTTAATAATGAATCATTTAGTTTCATTTAGTTTCATCGATATCAGAATAAAAATATTACAAATAACTGTTTAGAGTATTTTATTAAACTAAGCTAAAGTGTGTGATCAGAGTGTGCAATTCCGTTTCAAGAAAGTTAGTTTCTGGATACCTACAGAGATTAGGATACCACAGTCATACCTATAGTCATACCTATACCACAGTCATACCTATAGATACATTGTTCTTTAAGATAAGCCGAATTCTATTCAACTTGCATTTTATTTCATATCATTTTTCTTACTATTTGCTTCTCAGAATGAGTTTTAATATATTTCAGGTACGTGCATTTATAATTAATTTTGGACAGGTATAAATAAATGAAAAGATATATTATATAAAAACCATCCACAGCCTCAAACACTTAATTTGAATCCTTAAAACAATGAATGACTTAATTCGGTTAAGTCAATCGGTAGCAATCGCTAGAAAATACTAATGTTTCGCCAACCCGTAAAACTTTTCCGCCACTCTGTGTCATGCCCAGAGTGAAATTTCATTTTTCGAACAAATGCTATTTTATTTTGTCATTGGCTACCTGTGTATGAAATTTTATCGAAAACAGTGGAGGTCCGGAACAACGATGTTGCGGTAACGTGGAATTGCTCAATACTATTTTATACACATAAGTCAACTACATATTTAAATGTTTTGATTTCTTATTTACTTCGGTGTGAAATACTTAAGTATTACATTCTAGATCCAAAAGCGAAATTTTTGCTAACACTTTCTTGGCATTTCTCGACGTCTCAGGACCTACTGATTCTAAAAAAGCAAAAGAAAATTTATGTCTGTCTGCAATGTATGTCTGTTTGTCTACCTACGGAATCTAGAAAAGCGGTGGAAGGATTTCAAATAATTTTGTTACTAAATATAGGTATACTCAATGGCAAGAGATGTGTTCAATAACTGTACCGGAAGTGCGTCAAAAAAATCGTGAAGTGTGTCAAAGCAAGGAAATTTGCATATTTTTTGCTTAAAAACAGTAATTTTAAGTGATAATGAGTAGTAACCTTGAATTTAAAGAAATCTTGATAGTCGGGATTGGTATGTGAGACCAAAAACTAGATTATTGCACTATAAGTTTGTCAAAAAATATTGTCAAGTTTGTCAAAAGAATGATTTCCAAATATTTTTTTACCCAACTTTCGCGAACAAAATAAATTTAATTATTTGTATGTAGGGTATCCAATGTCGATTATCGAGTACCCGGATAAACGGGTATTTTTTGGATTTTTCAACATACTCGACTAGCCGAGTATCTCGATTATCCGGGTAATTTCATAGACTTTAAAATTTTGACTTTCAACAAGCAATCAAAAGATCCTTAAGTTTGGATTAATGTTGATTTGGTCGTAGAACCTAGGACTTTTTAAAACTTATTGGGACCTAGGTCTTAAAAGGATTCTATGTGTTGTTGTGACTCATATTATAAGTCGACTACCCGGGTACTTGCAAAGTCGAGTAATTTGAATACCCTATTTGTAAGACATGAAATGTAATTGAAAATGAAATTGGACATGGAAATTTTTGACTTTGTTGTAATTTTTGCTATATTTCTAGAACTTTGGAAAAAGTTTGAATTTTTTTAGAATACTTTTGGAATTTTTTTCAAAAAGTTTCAATTTTTAATTTTATTATATTTTTTGGAAAATTTTTAGAATTTTGAAAATGTTTGTATTTTTGATTTCTTTATAATTTTTGCGATTTTTTAGAATTTTTGAAATAGTTTGAATTTTTGGAATAATCAGAATTTTGGACAAAAGTTTCAACTTTTGATTTTGTAATAATTTTTGGAATATTTTTAAAATTCTTAAACAAATTTAAATTTTTGCAATATTTTAGGAATTTTGAAAAAGTTTCAATTGTTTTTATAAATTTTATCGATTTTAGTAATATTAAAGAAAACTTTATATGAATCGCATACATTTTTAACTCATATAATCTAAATTAGATAAAAATGCGACTTAGTTTTTTTGTGCACGCAATAGCGTGGCATCATCAAGGATTACTTCATAGTTTAAATTGATGGTAAAAAGGATCATTCGCCAGTAGCCTTACCCAGTTTTTTCATGAAGAAACCATTTTTAACACTCTTTTGTACAGTAATTTTATTTTGAATTTGTATTTTAACGGCAGTCGGTAAAACTGGTATTGATACACTTGTTGATAATGAGTTAATTATTGCTTATGAAAACGATGATGCTGGTTAACCAAAAAGTGGTATATATAAGGATGAGTAAAGTACAAAAATAGAATTTAACGATGAAATTGTTACAATCTTTATCTATAATCAATGGATTAGATAATTTTATCATTGTTTAAGAAAAATTGAAAATTTTATTGTAAACAATAACCAATTCAATTAATCATAATCCCTCAAAACCATTAACATTATTATTTTTCAAGAAAACTTTTGAACAAAATTAAACAATTAATATTAAAACCAAACAAATTTGAATTTTACCACCCAGATAAAAGTACACTAAAGAGGTGGGTTTCTGATCGATATTCCATGAACATACTTTCAACTCGATTTGATTGTTTTATCGTCGTAATCAGCCACAAATTATGATAATATTTATTGAAAATATATTCATTAATCATCAAGATAAACTTCTTATATAGTAAAAACTTTCAAAACAAAACGGTTTAGTTTCAGAAAAGAAAAGAGCGGAACAAGGAAAAAGCAGAAAAGTTATCACGATAAAAGTTTTAAAATTATGATTTTTCTTGATTTTTTGTTTGTGTTTTTTTTTGTTTTCGTTTAGCTAAAGCTTTTTTAACTTAACAAAATTGAAAAAAAAAAAACCAATGAATAAAAATGTTGTTTAATTAAAATATTGAAATAAATTTCGTAAGAATAGAGGTACAGTAGGTGATAGGAAGTCTACTTTATGGAATCATTATGCAACAAATTTTCTAAGTTCGAATAAAATTATAGTCAAGTCAATAATACCTAAGCCAGCATATGTTAATACACTATGGCAAATATTTCTTCTAAATTCTGTTTGCCAAACAAGTAGCAAAGTCTTTTGGTTATTTTGTTATATATTTGCTATGCCATTACACGAAGTAAATCATTTTCAGAATAAAATCTTGCATAGCTAATATAGCAAAAATTTATTTTACTTGCTTTACTGCAAAAATAATTTTTTCTTCGATTTTAACAACAGCGTTCTGTGTTCTGTGCAAATAAAAATCAATGAAAATTTAATTTGATGTTGTTTTTATAATGACTGATTACGAATAAGAAGATGTATTATTGATTTGTTTTTTTGGTCATTCCACTCGTTTTATTATTGACTAGAAGGTACCCGCACGGCGATACCCGTGCTTTGGAAATAAGTGGTTACAAACAGTTTTTTGTGGGAATAGTGTTCTACATAACCCTAAATATTGTGTGTTTTATTAAAGTAATAATTATTTAATTATTTAATTTGTTTTAACTATAACTTCGTATATATAATTTCAATCGATATAACTTGTTTCTTAACAACATTTATTTCATTTAAACTTTTTTTTAACATAATTAGAGGGTTCGCTTCAGGATATACTATATTCAATGTTCTTCCCTCAGGAGCTGATATTTAAAGGTTTGTTTTCGTCCTTTCCAGCTCGTGAACAACCCACATAAAGCTGACCATGGGAAAACACGGTCTTAGTAAATCCAGTCCAATAACTTTTAGAGATTGTCCTTGTGCCTTATTGATGCTCATGGCAAAGCTTTACAGGAACAGGAAACTGAAGTCATTTAAATTCAAAATAAAGATCCGAAGGTATTATTGAGATCCTTGGAATGAATACGTTTTCGTCCACTGCTTGATCAGTCATAATAGTGGCTTGAATACCATTTGGCATCAGATTCTTGACAGAGAATCATGTTCCATTACAGAGCGAAGGAGGTTTCAGATTTCTCAAAAGCATGATTGGTGCTCCAATTTTCAATTCCAATATGTGTTAGGTACTCCAGGTGTTTCTAAAGTGTTCAAAAACTCTGTTGTGTAATTGAACATCTGTATGACATATTGTGTCGATGGATTTATAAATTTGAAAATCACCAGGCAACTCCTGTAAAAGTTGCTTATTGGATGATGGTGACAGCTTCGTTTCTTAGAGCGGGCTTTGTGCCAGTGTTCATCATTCTCCAAAAGCCCCCACAGCTGGCAAGCTTCTTTATAAGTCTCACACACCTTTGAATCAAATGTTCTTAGGTCTGTAAATGAAACTGGGCCACTTTCTTCATGCAGTAGCAGTTTCAGGTGAAAACATTCAGTGTTATTTGGATGGATGGTGTACACCCTGCCAAGTGCATAGCTGGAACTTATTCCAAAATGTTCAGAAACAACGTGTCCTTGTTTATGGCGGTTCCATGTCTTCTGTGTGTTGTTCCAAGTGTAGTATTTTGGGATCTGGTTGTACAAAAGAGTGCGCGCAAAGTAATCTTGGGCACAGAGTTTGAAAAAGGACTTAAGTGTTGTTTCTTGAACTGATTGTGCACGTTGAACAGCATTTTCTTTCGTGAAGTAGACTCTCTATCCGTTCTCAATCATTACGTACTCTAGTGATGTCAAACACAGCTATATCTGATCCTTTGTTGACATATTTACAGACGTACTTTATCGACTTTGAAGAATTTTGGACTTTTCATATAACAATAATTTAACTTCAATAATCAATTAAAAAAAACCACAAAAAAATACTAACATACGGAATGTGATTTTCCTTTGCCCCCACACGGATCCAATCCAGGAATCTCTTAAATACAATTCTTTTCTAACCTATTATACCATTTGCACGAAAAATAAAGTTTCGTGTGCATGTTAGGAAATGTATTAAATTCAATTTATATTATCAAATAAAAATTAATTAAAAATACCTTAAATTTATTTTAATTAGCTGAATGATGCTTCGTCCTTTTTTTGTTTTGATTTCTGCTAATTGCAATGCTGATCGTAATTCATACAGAGTGTCACCATTAAGCAATGCTGCCATAAATACCCCATCCGGTTTTTAAATTTTTCCTTATATTCGGAAAAGCTCCAGGTAAGTTGTTTGCCCAATGCAGGGATGAACTTGAAATTACTAATCCTAGTGAGTTCTATTCAAAATTTAAATTTTTTCATCCATATTAAACATATTAACTATATTCTGATATTTATGTGTACGTGTTTATACGTGTACGTGTTTATATTTACGTGTTTTCTTTGAATATTTTTAGCACTGTTCACGTTTTATATCTGGGAACGTGGAAAACCCATCACAAGTATTATTTTATAATTTTTATTTCCTTTCTGACAATTTTTCATGTTTAAATAATTGATCGTTACATTTGAATTTAAATTTTATCGAGGGAAAAATGGAATATTGAAAATGTTTGAAATGTTTTGAATAAATTATTTAAATGTTTAAAATGTATTTATTATTTAATATGGAGATAATCAGACGTTACAACTTCACCGAATTAAAATGTTCAATATTGATATGTGCATTGAAAATGTTTGTTAACAAAGGACAATATTGAACAATCCACACAGGAATTTCTGAACCTCGAAAATTAATGTTCGTAGTAAATCTTCGTGTTGTGGACTTCTAAGACGGTACAGTGGAAATTCGTCTTGCCCTGTCTGTGTATCTTTCAAAAATTGACGTGGGAATCGCTTTGTAAAAATTCCATTCTTCATACATGGAGAGTTAGAATTTAAAGATCTACAGGGACCATGCGCCATGTGTTTTGTTACACTGTTGAAAAGTGCTGGCTCTTCTTGTGGGTTTTGGATTTCTGCACTAATAAAATCATTTACTCGGTGAATATGTAATGTAGCTTTTAGCCAAACCAGAATGTGGGCATGAGGAAGTCCTCGTTTCTGCCACTATAGTGTGTACATATGACATTGAACTTCGCCAAAAACATTGGTCTTTGTGATGAGAGTGATAAGTGTTTCGTGCTTTTGATAAAATACCCTTGCTAACAAATCATGACGATCATGTAGTTTTTGTGTGATAAATAGTTCTTCTTGCATCTCAGTCCAATTCAGATTGCCTGTAAAAGTGATAAAGAGATCCGGTCTATCGTAGTTTCTTATATAGGTCATGGACCTGGGACCACGGGTAAAGCTGGCAGGTAAGATAATTAACTGTCCAATATCGCCAACATTTCCCTCGTTGATCACGCCGTCCTTCAAATGTGCATATTGTTCTCTGAGCATCTTCTGATTGAGTTGAATATATCTCAACCTTTCACTTTCTATTTTTGGCATAATAATAATATATAATATATAATAATAATTAATAATAATATATAATAATAATAATAATATTTATATAATAATAATAATAAGAAGAAGAAGAAGAAGATAATCAAAATGATGTGAATCAAAAGTGTCGTCAAATACGGATAATTGAGTGCGTGATTAGGTGAAACATTGCATGGAACTTGAATGCTTTGATCAACTTCATTAAGAGCTAGAGAATGCGGTGCCACATCTGTACCAAAAATTTCTGCATTCATTTTCTTCAAAAAATTTAGTAAATTGGTATCTCTTTTTATTAAAAAAGAGACTTAGACATGCGGGAAGGAATTTCACCTGGGCAAAGTCTTGCTCTTGTTACGACCAGAATCATCCCACTACTTATTAACTACAGATTCCTGAAGACATTTACATATGGTTATCAAAGCATTTCCATTGCATATTCGCTTCTTTTTTAAACATCATATAACAAGAATTAGAGTGCGAAATCATACATTCACATCTTGTTACAACAAACCAAAGTTCATTTAAATAAACTATGGACGTGAACATTTTTGGAGCACATTTCTCCTCACAAATAAAAGATTCCTTTATTATTATTCTTATACAGACAGTACAGTATTTAATTTAACACGTCATCGTTAACATTCAAATAATTGAGTCTAGCCAGATGTACAGAAAATTGTTTTCTGTTTGTGTACATAGACAAACCAAAAATAAATTTAAAACAGAAAGAGAAAAACTTGTCGTTATACAGGGTGCAGTATTTCATATTGAATAAAATTTAATATTTTTTCTGTTTGTTGATATTGAGAATTTTGGTATCTTACTCTTTGAATGATTTTGTATAGCTGAAAAACTTGTTTTTATTTTTTTTGGATACATGGAAAATTTCTCGTTTGGTTGCAATTCGTTTGAAAGGGAAAAATAAGATTAAAACAAAAAAGAAAATACTCGGGATGAATAAAAATTCTCTCTTGTATAATCTTGTAAATGTATATTTTTTTGAAAAAATTTCATTTTATATTTTGCTTTTGAAAAGATTCCATTTGTGGTGTTCAAAACTATATAAAGATGTCAAGTGCAAATATAATTAATTTTTTGATAAAAGTAATGTCATTATTGTACAAATTTGTATCTTTTTACTAGATGGTTACCAATTGTTAATTAAAAACTTTGTGACTAGCAAAAAATTTATTTGTTTTTTAAATGATTTATGAAAACCGTATATTTTTTTTTCGTGAGTAAACATTCGTTCACGAGACGCGCTAGCGTCGACTGAGACATGTTTACGAACGAAAAACGTTTTTATCTCGTGTAGGAAATGCAATTTTTTCTATGATAGTGCATATATATAATCGATTTTTACTATAAATTATAAAATTAGAAATCGACAACATCACATTAAAAATTCATATTCTATTTTTTCATGATTGCGTTGTTTAAAAAACTTTTTCTATTTTGCGTCTAAAATAAAGTCATTTCGATACCCAAATGCGTATCGAAATGGCTTTCATTACGATACGCAAAAGTTTTGTCTTTCAAGGTTGGTCACATTGGTCATACAAACGTCAGTGAACATTAAAACAAATAATTATGTAAATAAAATTAATAAGAATATCTAAATTAGTGTTAAATATTTTAATTAATTAAAATAATTAGTGATAATAACAAAATTTCAAATTGATTATTTTTTAATAAAATACACATTTTTTAAAATTTCAAGACAAAAAATGCAAAATAGAAAAAATAGTATAAAAAACTCGTTTCATAAGACGTTTTATCGCACTTATCCTTTAGAAAACTCCCCGCTGCGCGGGTCGTTTTCTAAACAGATTGCGTGCGATAAAATCGTCGATTATGAAACTAGTTTCTTAATATACTATTGTAATATTATATGCAAAACCATAGCAATTACAATTTGTTATTCTTTTTACATTGTAGTGAAAAAGAACCCATTTTCACAGGGCATTAAGCGTGATGAAAATAAAATTTTCATATGCTATTACATTATAGAAACATATATGTTTTTGTAAAAGAAAAACAAAATAGTGGTAACGCCTGTTGGTAGTTGAGATAATTATGGTTTGTGAGAAAACCAATTAAAGTAACATCATCAACACAGATGTTCTCAACGCATGCACAGCATTATTTTTTTCTATGGAAACTTTTTTTTACGAAAGCAGTTTTCAATAATATTATTGGGGGAGAAACAGGTTGTAAAGAAAATGACTGAATGTCATTCTGGTTTTGTTGTGATGTCGAAGAAATGAGAATTATTTTCTTTTGAATTGGTAATGTTTGGGAGAAAAAGTACGGAGAGGCGAAAGGATGGTGGGATGGGTGAGAGTTAATTTGAAAGAGATCAATCGGAAGAGAGCTGGAGGTGAGTTGATGTGATGAGTTGGATGAGAACGGAAAATCAGAAAGTGGTTGGAGTTCGAATAGGATACATTTATACAGGAGCCATAGTATTAGTGGAATATTGTTATTTTTATGTTATTATTTGAGCGGATGTGATAAAAAGAAAGTTATAAGTGTAAAAATTGTGAAATTTTGGTAACGGGGTGTAAATAATGCATGGTAGCGAGTCGGTCGTTGTTTTTTTTTAGATTCTTTTCTTTTTTAGAATCCGCCTGAACTGGGCGTGGAACATTGTGTATGCAGTAAATCCAGTTATGCTGACACATCAATTTATACATTGCCTTCAACATTTTATATGTCGTTAGTACATATGATGCTGTAAAACCAAGTCATATGTTACATCCATCATTCTGAAATATTAATTGAGACATTGCATTCAACATTTTATGTGCATCATGCTAAAATAATAATAAATACATCCCATCCCACAGTTCATCTACAGTTGATTCATGTCACACTGTGATGTTTATTGACACGTCATATCCAACATTTTATATTTAATCCAGTTACGCTGAAACATCAATTTATACACTGCATTCAACATTTTATATGCATTATGCTGAAATATTAATTAGTAGTACATGTTACGCTGTAATGTATTGATTTATTCGCTGCATCCTGTATCTACTATACACCGCTTCCAAAAGATATATTGCATCCCGCCATCCATCGAGATCCAGAAAGGGTTCTAATATAAATTATATTATATAAATTTTTTTATGAATACCGATTTGAAATAAACCTAAACATATATGTATGATGGTTTCTGAATGTACTGAGTTTTTTTTTGCGGTTGAACTAGCGCGTGGAATGCATTAGGTTCGTGAAGGATGAGTTCGTCGATAGTGTTCGTCGCGTGTTATATAGGCGAAGAGTGGGAAGTAATGCTGAGTGTGAAAACAATCATTACATAGTTGAAATAAAATGGGGAGCCAACTATCTGGAACTTTAGCCGAAATATATCTCAATGATTTTGAAACAAAATATATAAATAATAACATAAATACAAACAAAGAAAAAATCATTTATTGGTATCGCTACGTTGATGATATAATTTTATTATTCAAAGGAACGAGTAGACAGCCTAATCTATTACACCAATACATAAACAACAAAGAACCTTCCATTAAATTCACGTTAGAATACGAAGAAAAAAACACAATAAAGTTGTTGGATTTGTCAATCAAAAATGTAGATTCAAAACACACATTCAAAATATTCCGAAAACAAACCCAAACGGATCAAACAATAAATATTAAATGACATCATCCATACCGACATAAACTAGCTGCATACAACCACATGACCAATATTGAACAATATTGAACAATATACCAATGAAAGCAGAAAATTATCAAGATGAATTAAATAACATAAAACACATAGCCAGTAAAAACGGATATAAAAACGAAATAATTGACACATTAAATAGAAAACATAGAAACAAGAAAAATTTGCAAACCCTAACAACATTAAGGAATGAAGAAATTTTAGCAGGCAAAAAATACATAGACGTAACATATAATAAAACAACATTCAAAATAATGCAAAAAACTTTAAAAAAATATGAATATATTATTATTATTATTATTATTATCATTTCTTTATTTCATTTCTTGTTTATAATTACAATAAATAATATAAATTTAGAACTGATATGAAATAAAGTACAGCTCCGTGAGGATATAAATACCCGTAGTGGAGCATCTTAATTATTCTTAACTATATTAACTTAAATTCATTTTATAGTAAATAAGCAAGGTAATAGGTTAATTAAAAATTAATAAGACAGAACGTAAAATGTACTATAATAAATAAAACTAGTATATCACAGAAGGAAACATAAAAAAATAACTTTTAATTATCAAAAACATTCCAGTTATAGTATTATAATATTTTAATTGCAGTACTAAAAGTAGCTCTCAATGTTGTCAATTTTAAGTAGCCATGCTCGTGTTTCACTCTCAAACAAATGCTTTTGCTCGGTTGTGACGGATTTTAAATGTTTAGGTAGCTTATGAAACCAGAACGGTGCCATGAAAATATAGAAACGTTTGTATTTCTCAGTATTACAACGAAGACGTGAAAACTGATTTGGATTTCTCATAAGGTAACTATGGGTTCTTCGAGTATGAAAACTATTGCTTCTAATGAAAAACAATTTTAATACTTTGTAAATGTAGAGGTATCTTAAAGGTAGCAAGTTTAATTCGCGGAACAAGACAATTGTTGGAGTGGTCCTGGATCGACGATAGATAAGTTTAACAATTCTCTTTTGCGCAATGTACAGATGCTTTATGTGTGAAAAATAAATTCCACCCCAGCTAGTAATACCGTACATTAGGTAAGATTCTACAAGTGCATGGTATAATTGTCTTAAGACTATCATTGGGCAAACTCTCCTTAGAAGATAAAACTTATTTATAGCAGCCATAACAGTTTGCTTCACCTTATCTAAGTGAGGAATCCAATTAAGTTGAGAGTCGATATTTAAGCCCAGGTACTTGAACTCACTTACTGGCACTAACTGAAAACACATTGTTGAACAAACGATTTTACTACAAGAATAGACATGATATATCAGAGGATTCTGTGTTAGGATGTCGTTTGGCCTCCCAAAGCTCATTATCCTAGACTTGTCGCTCATCACAAGTTTATGGTAAAAGAACCATTTACTTAAGTTTTCTAAATCTTTTTGAACTGAGAAAATCAAAGTTTCATTGCTATTAGGAGTAATTGAATCATAGCTTAGAGCCAAGTCATCTGCAAAGGCAGTGGCGTGACCAATAAGGTTAACATCGAAAATTGAGTTAAAGTAAATCAAAAACAGGAGTGGACCTAGAACGGATCCTTGAGGTACACCACAGTTAGTATGACCTTCAAAGCTTAAGACATCACCGATCTTGACAACTTGCCGACGATTCGCAAGATAACTTGTGAACCATTTTAAAATGTTCCCTCTTATGCCTATATTAGACATTTTCCATAGAAGAATTATATGGTCAACAGTATCAAACGCTTTTTTAATGTCTATGAACAAGGCTAAGGGTAGCTTCGAGTCATTTAGTGCCGAGTATATATGGCTTAAGAAATTAATTAGTGCTTCTTCGGTAGATTTCCCAGGTGTAAACCCAAACTGGTTTTTATGCAAGAAATTAATTTTATCCAAATAACTCAGTAGTCTGCGTTTAACTAATTTTTCAAATATCTTTGAGAAGGTGCTGAGAAGGGATATAGGGCGGTAGTTGTTTAACTGGAGTTTATCGCCTTGCTTAAATATAGGTACTACAATGGCTAGTTTTAGTACCTCTGGGAAACTACCATTTTCCAAACTCAAGTTAAACAAATAAATTAGAACGTCTAGCATGTACCATGAACATTCCTTGAGTATGAAATTATCAATCCCATCAATACCTTTTGACGCCTTGTTACTTAATCTCTGGATTTCAGTAACAATTTCTAGTCCTGATATTTGTTCGAAGACACAGGATTTCGAGAAGTTCCTTGAATCTCCAAATACGTATTTATCGAATTCTTTTTTGTCGAAGGTTAAGTTAGGCACGTTTAAGCCAGCTGCCACCTCTGTTTGAACAGAGATAAAAAACTTATTGAACTCATCAGCAACTGATAGAGTATTTTTCAGTAAGGAATCAGAATTTTGACTGTAAATTTCATTTATAAGTATTTTTCCTGCATCCTTTCCTAAGACATCATCAATAGCTCTCCAAGTGAGCTTAGAGTTGCAGCTTACAAAATTGCAGCTTACAAAAACAAAAATAAAATAGAAAATTACCTACAAACCAAAAAACCCCAAACCTTAGACACAGGTGTTTATAAAATTGCCTGCGATGACTGCAGTAAATTTTATATGAGTCAAACGGGGCGGTCCTTCACAAAAAGATTTATTGAACACACCAGTGAAATTAATCAAAGTGATCCAAAGTCCAGATATGCCCAACATTTAAAAATAGAAAAACACAAATACACCAATATTAACACAAATTTAAACATATTACATAAAAAAAGAAAAGGAAAACATCTAGATAGATTGGAAGAAATAGAAATATATAATCATAAAAACAACATTTTAAATGATAAAATCAATACTAAAACTAACAAAATATATGACATAATAATAAAAAGTAGCAGCTGAAATAGTATATAAGACAATAGTTTAGGCAAAAAACGTAAGTCGAAATCGATGTTCGATAAAATAAAAAATTAAATTCAAATTGTTACTGTAGAGAAGTTTCTATTATTATTAATAAAATAAAAAATTAAAAATAAACTTAAAAATAAAAATAATATTAAATAAAAATAAAGTATATTTTAAATATTGCATTTCAATCCAAAAGTGACAAAAGTACACAAACAGTGAATAATATGGAAAACCATAACAACACATATATTATAAAATAGTTTGAATTGAATCAAAATTATTCTAAAAGTTTAGTTTTTGCCATACGGTTGGATGGAATGTTATTGCAAAAACCTTGTTAAAAAGCCTATCGGCATGGCAATTCGTGATAAAAGAAATTGCGACGCTGATGCATAGGCTACCTTCACCACAGCTCTGGAAACAAAATTTTCTGGATATTTAGTGAGCTAATATCCATAAAAGACTTTAATTAATGGCTAACCAATGTTATAGATTTCACGTAGTTCTGGTAGGCTAAAAAATGTTTATGTTAATATAAAATGTGTAAGTCTTAACGAATCATCACTAGTTTTGATCCAATCATGGTTTCTCACGATAATTAGAAAGAGTACTTTTATCGTTGATTGATTATTAGAAAATATTATCAATAATACTCTAGTAATGAATAATTGAAAGAACAACCAACAAAAATATAATGTGAACTAAAATATTTATTTTCTGATATATGTATGTGGGAAATTAATTCCCAAATACTACGTAACTAGTTCAAAAATTATAAGCTCATACTTTTAAAACAATAACATCTTTTAGGTAGATTTCATATAAAAATCTACCTATTGCAATGGGCTTCATCTCGGAATTTCGGAAAAATGTTTGTGCCCAACGACTATATATGAAAAGCGGAGACAAAAAAACAAAAAAAAATATTTATATATATATATATATATATATATATATATATATATATATATATATATATATATATATATATATATATATATATATATATATATATGTATATATATATATATATATATATATATATATATATATATATATATATATATATATATATATATATATATATATATATATATATATATATATATATATATATATATATATATATATATATATATATAAACGATATGAGATATAACGAAAACGACCGGCACTCTCATGGTCGCATTTGTTGAGGTAGATCAAAAAAATTTTCTGTACTTGTGTGTTCTATTAATATCTTGGACAAGTTCGTGAATCAGCAAAATCCAACACGTGGTTAAGAAACTAGAGGATTTTTTCTGAAAAAATTGGTTTCTTAAAACCGTTATAACGGCCGTTTGGATACTAATATTTCAAAAAATTTAAAATCTTTGGAATCTTTTTTATCAATTTGTTTTAAATATAGACCTCTGCAGTTAGAGGTTCCTGAGTGAGCGGCTCCAACAAAAAAAATTGCAAAAAAAAATTTTTTTTTTAAACATCCGGCACTCTCACGGTCGCATTTATAAGGCCAGATCAAAAAACCTTCTCTAAAAATGTGCGTTTTGTTAATATCTTGGACAAGTTTGTAAATCAGAAAAATCTGACACATGGTTAAGGAACTATAGGCTTTATACTAGAAAAAAAAGTGTTTTTTTTAATCCGTTATAACGGCCGTTTGGATACTAATATTTTTAAAATCTTCATAAATTTAGAATCTGTGGAAACATTTTAATCCGTTTCTTATAAATATAAACCTCTGCAGTTAGAGGTTTTTGACTTGTTGGCTTCAACAAAAAAGTTTGCAACAATCCCCAACTACAATTTCCAAAAACCTTATAACAGTCAATGTCAACCTTATAACAGTCAAAAAACTAAAAGATTTGAATAAAAGAAATTAATTTTTTTTCTTAGAAATAAACTATTTTGATATTTTGCAGTAATTGCACGACATATGATATAGAGTAGGTTTGTGTCATAAATTGTCACACACATGTTCTGTGGTAGATTTGATATTTGTTTGTTGCAAAATTGGATCGATATAATTTTGCTTGTAGGTAGCTAATTTTCATTTTAAAATTTGTTTGATATCTGTTTGAAATTAGTTTGTGTTGCTTAAACTAATCTGATACATCAGATTCTACTGGTACACAAAACTGTCTGATCTCGAAATCTACCTATTTCTAGCGGATGTACGTGCCGCTTGGACTTTTTTTATTTGGCATCATACAACTATTCACATTTATTCACTCATAGAAATTTATAACTTTAACAAATCGAGACTTCAGAAGGAATGGTTTGTAAAGCAAAAACATTGAAAAAAATTTAGGTATTTTACTCACTCTTACATTAAAAGTTTGTAAAACACTACCAGTAGAAAGTGGTGTTGAGTTACGAAGATTTACAAGTTTTTGTTCAAAATATCATCAGATATCTACGTTTTAGGCAAAAACTGACATGAATCTTTTTGGTAGAGAATTAAATTTCCTACAAAAATATATATATAATTTTTTCAAATCTGCATATTTCATGAGATATTAAAAAAAAATCTTCGATTTTATCAAAGAATCAACTTCGATGATTTTGCGGCACGTGTTTTTTTTATTTTAAAAAAATGCTTTTGTGTTTTTTCACCAAAAAAAATTTCGATTTCAAGATTTCAAGAACAAAAGTTTACTGGAAATCAATTTCAGTTCTAAAGGTCAATAACAACAAGATTTCAGCATTTAAGTGTAGGGACGAAACATTGAAGTAATTTCGAAACCATAAAACATTTGAATATATTCTATTTGTTTCACTTTTGTTGTGGATATTTTATCTCTAAAGTTGCAAATTGCAACTTATTAAAACGAAGCAAATGCATGTTACACTATAGCTTCCAGATTTTTAAAACCAATAATCAGACTTTTTATTACTCGTTTTATTCGGTCGTTTAAATACCTTACTTTTAGAATTTCCCCAGAAGCTATAAATTTTATATAAAAACATAAAATATTTTCATAACTCACAAAGTTTTCCATTATTTTTAATTAAAACGAAATTAAAAACTTTAACGAATAATTACTTTGTTTCACGGAAATAAACTTAAAAATCGACCTCGAACTCACATATTTTCCAATTTTCTTCTTCTTAAAATATTAAAATTTAATTGGAAAGATTTTTATCTCTTCATTTCGTTCAAACAATTTCATCCTTTTTCCTTGAATAATATGGTAATTTTTTCAAGGTAAGAAATTTGTCTATATATAAGCTGTGTTCTAGATTTAGAGTTTTCTTTTGTTTTCTTTATAAAAATAAAAAGAGGTTATACAAAGGTAAATCAAAATTGAACTTAAGATTTTTTTGAGGTTGGTAAATTGAAATATTAAAATAATGGACGTTTTTTGGTTTTTTTCAAGTTTTTTGAAGCACTAATCTAGTTGACAATTACAATTGATTTTTAAAGGAATGCAAATTGTTTATGTTTTGACGTTTTATCAAATATGTCATTGGTGACTATCAGTGTCATTTCTCTTGAAACGTTGAACCATATATCAATGTCCGAAAAAAATTTGGTATTACCAGAACTGCACACACACATTTGGGTATGCAGAAACTCTATAGTATATGATCCAGGTTTACATTTAAATGAAAGATTTGATTTTTCTAAGTAAAACAAAGTGGAGTAAGGTTCTTAAAACAATTGCTTACTGCCTCCAATAACTTAAAGCCGTTTACTGAATTTTGATGTAATACAAGGTAGATAAGATGAAAGCATACGGTTGTCGAAAATCTGGCTATTATTTTTGGATTTATCACTTCGGTCTGAAAGACCTAAGTATTAGATTCTCGAGCCAAAAGTGAAATTTTTACCCCACTTTCATGGGAGGACGTTCTCGACGTTTTAGGACCTACTGATTTAAAAAAAGAAAAAAAAATGTATATCTGTCTGCCGGCCGGCCGTCTATCACAACCGACGAAATCTAGAAAACCGCTGAAAGGATTTCAGAAATTTTTGTTTCTAAGAATAGGTTTACTCAAGGGTAAGAGTTGAGAGGACGATGTGTTTGATAGCTGTCCCGGAAGTGTGTCAAAAAAATCGTCAAGTGTGTCAACATTGAATTAGGAGTAATCTTGATGGTAAGGATTGGTATGTGAGACCAAAACTAGATTATTGCATTAGAAGTTTGTCAAAAAATGTTGTCAAGTGTGTCAAAAGAAAGATTTTTGTTTATGATTTTTTTACCCAATTTTTTGGAAAAAAATAAAATTAATTATTTGTATGACATGAAATTTTATTATTATTATAGAGAATTATGGCATTATAAGTTTGTCAAAAAAATAATGTCAAGTGTTTGCGCTGATGAAGACCAATTGGAAATTTTGAGATTGTTTTTAGAAAACAAATTAATAAAAACTTCAATATTTTCACTTTATAAACTGTTCAGCTTGAAAGCTAAGTTCAAAGAGAACAAGTTTTACAATATTTTTAATTATGATCTTGCATAATTTTCGTTTACAATTACATATAAAATTTTTTTATATTAACATAAAAAATTGAGCAAATTTAATTTCATAATTATTGAACTTTGAAACATTCAGACGGAGCTATTTTCTTATATTATTATACAGCAGTACATTTAGGAGGCCTTGAATCATCGGGTTCAACAACAGGTAGTAAACAAAGCTTATGAACCGGCCGAATTAAAGTTTTGTTTTTAGTGTAACCACTCGAACTAATTCGTCTTTTCCAGGATGAGTCTGTATAATTTTTTCCGAGTAACCACTTCGCTGGAGGCACGTTTTCATTTTTAATGATTACTATGTCGTTGACTTCAATGTTTTTTTGTTTAAGCTGCCATTTATTTCTTTGATGTAGTACTGTTAGGCATTCCTGATGCCATCTCTTCCAAAAGTGCTGTGATATTTTTTGAACTAGTTGCCAATGTGACAATATATCGAATTGACACCTTTAAGATTTCTTGCTCTGGTAAGTAAGTACGAGCATGTCCAATTAGGAAATGTGAAGGCGTTAGAACATCAAGATCTTCTGATGACATCAAACTGAGTGGACGTGAATTCAATATGGACTCAATTTTTGCCAAGAGCGTCGTCATCTCCTCATATGTGAGAATACCTTGTCTTAATACTCTTCTCAGATGGTGTTTGCAAGATTTGACTGCTGCTTCCCATAAACCACCTATATGTGGAGCAGAGGGTGGTATAAGATGCCATGTTATTTGATCCCTTAAAAGAAAATCAGATATTGTATTATTATTATTGTATTATTAATTTAAAGAGGTCAGCTAAAATCCATTTGGCACCGACAAAATTAATGCCACTGTCGCTGAAAATGTCACTACATATACCTCTACGTGCAACAAATCTTTGTAGGGCTGCGTGTACTGCTTTAGTACTAAGGCACACAAAAAGAGCTATGTATGCTTCATATATTTTCTTGCCACGACCTTTGTCCAAACGAATTGTTAATGGTCCAGCATAATCAACTCCTGTCTTCATAAATGGTCGTTCGTATGTAACTCTGGTAAACTCTGGTAATTTTGGTAAACTGCCCATCATTTGTTGAATTGTTTTCTTCCTATCTCGAATACAAGTAGAGCGATTATGAACTACCTTACGAACCAAGCTTCTGCAGGATACTATCCAGTACCTTTGACGTGTTAACGCTAGTGTAAAGGTGTTAAACCTGCATGACAATTGGAAATGTGCAACTTTTCCCCTAATTTTCGTGTGATGCTATGTGTAGCTAGCAAAATAATTGGGCGTCTTGTCTCAAACGAATTTTCAATACGACCACCTACTAGTATCAAGTTAGTATCATCGATGAATGGATTCAATGCAGAAATTTTGCTGCTTGTTAAAACACATTTTTGTCGAATAAGGAGTTTGTATTCTTCTTGAAAAAAAGTTTGTTGAACCCATTGAAGTATTTTAAATGAGGAGATCTTCAGCTCATTTGCGGAAAGATTATTTTTTCTCAATTTTCTTCTTTAAGTTGAGGGTTTTTAATGAATCTTAACACCCATTTACTCTTACTATAGCACAGAATGACGAATTGTCTGCTGACAATTTTTCCAAAAAATGCAAATCATTCTTTGCAACCAAAACATTTATTTGTTCAGTTTTCTTTTCCTTCTTAGTTTCTTCATCATCAAGCTCGGTAACATTAATTGAAGTTGGCCACTGGGAATTATCATTGATTAACCAGGTCGGACCATTCCACCACAAAGAAGATTTAATTAAATCTGCTGGACTTATTCCTCGGGACGAACAATCTGCCGAGTTGCCTTTTGAACGTACGTGAAGCCATTGATATGTTGATGTAAGATTGTAGATTTCAGCTACGCGATTTGCAATGCGTTTTCCATTGCCGTGGAGGTAGCAGCCAATGTAAAACTATCATTGAGTCCGTCTATGCATATATCTTACAATTGTTGAGATGCATTATTTGAATTGTTGTATGTAATAGTTTCGATAAGAGTAAGGCAGCACAAAGTTCCCATCTTGGAATTGAAGCTTGCTTGATTGGTGAAACTTTGGTTTTTGCTGCAACTATTTTTATAGACACTGTATTATCTTCTTCCATTATCCTTGAATATACAACGGCAGCATATGCAAGCTCTGAGGCATCTGCAAACCCATGAATCTCCATCTTCGATATTACTCCTAACCTATTGGAATGTGAATTGATTTCAGTATAGGAAGCTGTTGTTTTAGTTCTAACCATTTTTGTCTGTGTTATATAGCAGCTGATCATCACAGTCATGTTTAATAAACCAAAAGTGCTGAAACAATATTTTAATTAGCACCACTGTGGGTGTCCATCCCAAGGGATCAAAGATCCTTGCAGCTTCTGACAGAATCTTTCTCTTTGTATTAGTCGGTTCAGCATCTAACCTGATGCGGAAACTAAAATAATCAAACTTTGGCTGCCATTCAGCACCTAGAACCTTAATTGAAGAGTCTCCTGAGGAAAAAACGTTTCTTGAATCCTGATGTTCTTCCGGTATACTGAGTTGTTCAGTACTATTCGAAGACCATTTTTGAAGTAAGAAACCAGCCTTCATGAGAGCAATTTGGATTTCTTGATGAATTTTTAAAGCATCTTCCTCACAGATAGTGACCGCTCCAGTCATCAAATCATCCACGTAAAAATCGTTGCTAATAATTTGAGCGATTTGTGGATGAGTTTGTTTTATGTTTTCAACTATTTTATGCAAAACTCTAGTAGCCAAAAACATAGCACTTGCCGTTCCATACGTGACGTATCGTAACGTATCTTCACGCCATATAATACGCTGGTAGTCTACATCCCGTCTATCAATTAGAACTTGTCGATACATTTTTTTGACAACTGCAGACATGATTATTCGATGTACTTGAAATCTATGCAGGATTGAAAGAAGAATCGATGGTATTGTAGGGCCCACCATTAGGTTATCATTTAATGAATGGCTAGAACTTGATTTGGCTGAGCCATCAAAGACAACTATCAATTTGGTTGTTGTGCTAGACTCTTTTATCATTCCATGATGAGGTAGATAAAAATGTTCACCTGCTCATTTTCATTATTGGGAATGAGCTCCATGTGATTTAATTGCTCGTATTCCCTCATGAAGGTTATGTTACTCTTCTTTAGAATATTATTTGCTTGCCGCTTGCGTTCCATTGCCTTAAATCTGGCAATGGCCGTTGATTTTGAATCTCCCAATATCACATCAGTGACTTTAAATGAAAGACGCACTATAAATCTTCCATTGATGTGATGGGAATAATTTTCTATGAAATGTTTTTCACAGGCGATTTTTTCAGTTGTCAAATTTGAAGTTGTCGCGATTTCTTCAATTTCCCTTCAATTTCTTACCGACTGGTCAATGTCCTCCTCAGCATGTAGATTAATCGTCATAGATATTTCTGAATCAATATTCAGTTCACCAGCAATAACCCAACCAAATAAAGTATTTTGGGCTATGGGGCTGTCTGATTCAGTAACTAGTCTTGCCGGAAGTAAAACTTTAAAAAATTGATCAGCACCAATAAGAACATCAATTGTGCTAGTCTGCTTGAGTTGAGTTGAGTCTGCCAAATCTTGTGATGATATATTTTTCCATTTGGAAATATCGAATTCCACTGACGGAAGTGGCGAAGCAATCTTTGGTAAGATCAGTGCATTTAATTTGAGTTGTTAATTTAAATCATATTTTGATGCAACAAATTAGGATTATCAATTGTTTCAGTCCTTGAAAGACACGATTTTACTGAACCATTGATGAATTTTGAGCTGGTTGTTGTGTTTTGCTCTGATGTCTGATTTAAATGAAGCATAGCATCATTCTATTCTTCTTTTACAAATGTTGCATTTACTTTTTGATTTACATTGGTAAAACACGTGATTACAACTAATACAGTTGTAGCACCTTGAATTATCCCTCATGAATTTTCTTCGATCTGGAATACTACTTTCTTTAAACTTTGTACATGCATGTAATGAATGTGATCCATTATTACAACAAGTGCAAGTAGTATCTGATGTAATGGGCATTGATCTTGTATTTTGAGACTGTGCATAGTTTTTAACAAGTTTTGTGTTTGATATGGACTTATAATCCTCAGCAGCGTCAGGACGACGATTTAAAAAATCAAATAGATCTTTTTGAGAAGGATTATCTTCATCTTACTTGTTGAGAATTAAATAGATCAGCCATGGATCGCAAGATTCAAATTGACTTCGAAGAGCCTTCAAGAAACGAACTACCTCATCACAAGTATCCGTCAGTTGCTTAAGCGCTGCGACTGTTTGATGTTTAATTGATGGTTGTTCGACAAACGTTTGAGCAAATGCAGTGACAATATGTTTTTTCTTGTCATATCGTTTGCATAATTTCTGAAATACCTCATAATAATTGACATCAGTAATCGAGATGTGTTTCAATAAATTACTGGCATCCTTTTTGAGCAATCCTTTCAGATATTGAAATTTTTGTGCAGCGGATAATGTGCTATTATCATGAATTCTTTTTGAGAACAGGTCATAGAAGGATTGCCAATCACGATAATTACCATCAAACGAGGGAATATTAATACGTGGCAATTTAAAATCTGAATCCACATGCACCGTAGTTCCTATTGACTCGTCAGCATTTACAGAAATACTCTGATTAGGAAGAGCTAAATTGCACTGTCGAATAGCTGCATTTAGCTGTGAAGATACAAGATAGTAGTTTTCTTCGGATGCATATAATTCGCTAGGTGTAACTAATCGCGTTTTTAATTCGTCTGTCGATGAAGTTGTACTAGCCAACCCTTGAACATAATATACAAGTTTTGTTGTAACGACGGACTATTTTCAATTTTTACTCTAAAAATATTAGTTTTCAAATTCAATAATAATTTTATTAATTGTGGTAAACATAGACGTTTATCTGTACCACTGTACATTTAAACGTTCATTCGTACCACTGTACATTTGATGATTTAATGATTTAAATAAGTTAAACAAGTTGATGTTTGAATAAGTTTAAGTAAATTGAAATACAAGTTTTTTCATAAATGTTGGAAAATGAAACAGAAGATCGAGGATAACATGATATAAAACCGATCAAATTGTTGGGATCGAGTTAGTATAATTTCGTAAATCAATTACTATAATTTTAAACTCGAATTTTAAACTAATTAAAATACATCAGTATGTTATGTAAATTGAAATAAAATTAAACTCAGTGATGACTGAGTTGTGATATAGCTTACTTTAGATGAATACATCACTAATAACAACATCGAAAAAATAAGTAAAGATCCAACGAATGAATTCAATGCACAAATAAAAACAATCATTTACAAATCTATCAACACATTAAGGGATAAGAACATAAGGTACAACAAAATGATAAAACCAACAGCACCAAGTATAAGAGGATTATCAAAAATACACAAACCAGATGCACCGATAAGACCATTAATTAATTTCACCACAGCACCAACATACAGAATAGCGAAGTACCTTATTTTAAGTTTTATATTTCTGAAGCTGTGAGTATGAGCTTTCAACGAGCAGTCTGAGCTGATGTCGTAATGAATTCGATTTACTTAAAACAAATAACAGAAAACGTCATTTTAACCTAAAACCAAGCATCAGCCACTACTTCTGTTTATAGTAACAGATATCTAATGTCTAAAAGAGCAACAAATATCCTTAATCTTATTTCAATATCACTTTAAAAATAACAATAAATTATATCGACAGAGAAGAGATCTTTAGATTATTCTTGTTTAGATTGAATCAATTCTTTTCAGAGTTATGTCTACAACAAAAATTGTATTGCGGCTATTTAACTCCCTCAACAAATCTCATTATTCTATTGGGAAATCAACCAAAATTAAATTTATTCAAAAAATGTTTTTTTTTGATTCAACACATTCAACGAAACGATATAATTTCTATTGTATAAAAATGATTGCAAAATAAAAAAGTAAAATGAGCTTTTTCTGAAAATTAAGCTTTGTAGATTTCGTAAAATGTTGAGTTAACGCACGCATTGCAGATGAATATGACCATTGTTGATTTTATCATGTTTGACAAACTTTATGTATCAACTGTACATATCTCGAAGTAACAAATCCTTTTTGATATATTGATACTTTTGAAAATCAATAATAAATAGCAAATTCAAGTTTTCGCTTCCAAGAACCTCATCAAAAAACCGTTTTACGATAAAATAGAATTTTGTTATTAAGTTCGTGATGTTATAAGTAAAAACTTCCTACTATGCTCAATTTAATACAAGTCTAATACTTATTAGAAATATTCTTACGAAAACACCATTAAAGTAAAATTACGACGCTATTTTTTCCTTTTGTTTATTTCTTGCTCTTCTCGTTGAAAATATTCGAGGAAAATTTCTTAAATTCTAATATTAAAGAAAAACTTTCTTTTGTTGTTTTATGTTTTGTCAATATTTATGTTTTTGATTATACTTTTAATAGGATTTCATTATATATTTTACAAAATAATGTTTATAACTAAAGTGGTTGATTTAATGATGTAATGAAAATATTTTCAACAAAATACGATTTTATTTTAAAATATAATTTAAAAGCTTTTTTGGATTGTGAACTACAAATAGGATTCGTTGTTGAATAATAAGCTTATTGTTGTTGTTTGTATTTTGAATTAATTGTGATGTTATGTTAATTTTTAGGGTTCTTGTCAATACTAATTTCAATATTGATAAACTTTTCAATACAATGCAACTGTGTTATGTCATCTAAAGAAGAATAGCCAAACTTTTAGGTGTTTCGTTTAGTTTACCCTTAATAACCTGGAAAAAAATGCAGAAGCTAAAATCTCAAGGTTTTGGTGGTGACTAAAAACATCCCAAATGTCTATTATTTGTTTTTCATAAAATTAAGGAGCCAAGTGTATGAAAATCATTCTTTTAACACACGATTTTTTGACCTAATACAATAATCGAGCTCCTAGTCTCACATACAGATACTGACTATCAAAATCTCACCACATTCAAATTTCAACTTTCAAATTTGAACAAATATACAAATTTTTTTTGATATATTTCCGGTGCAGCTATCAAACTCCTCGTCCTTTCACCTCTTTTCATTCACGTAACCTTTTTTAAGGCAAACCGTTTCTGTATAATTTTCTAGTTTTCGTCGGTCGTGATGCTCAGCTGACAAATACACTTTAGAATCGGTATATCCTAAAATGCTGAAAAATGAGTAAGATTTTGACATTTGGCTTGATATTGTAGTACTAAGTTTGTATCTGGTGGTGAATGGTCGATTGGTTACACCTTTAACTGATTGCTAATTTCTCGCTCACTTTGTCGGTTATATTATAATTGTATCATTCCAACAGCTAGGCTTGTTAATATATTTCAACTGGTGGTAAGATTCATTGTTTATTAAATAGATAAGGCATATCGTTGATCTTCGATCCCACAAATCACAATGGCCAACCAAACTGTTCAGGGGCGCACACTAGGGGGGGTTTTGGGTCCGGACCCCCCCCTAACCGATAATTTTTCAGTTAGTTTTTTATAGTTAGAAATTTTTTAGTGTTAACCATAAGAAATTATAGATTGACATCTCTGAATATCAGAAGATACAATGCTAACTAGAGAACTAAGGTTACCCACTATAAGCATACTCCCTATTGATCAATTTTCTTTTGGTTTTTTTGAACGCTAATTTTAAAGTTTTGAGGAATGCGCTTATCAAGGAAGACCCACGTCAGTAAGGCATTCCAAAGATGAGATTCTAAACGATTCTGTTAAAAAAATCTCTTTGAAAAGCGTCAGCTTGTCACTCGAACCTTAAAAAGATGGGCTGATATTGATACTCTGGAGTAACGTGCAAATTATACAGGCTCCGATTAAATCGATTTGATTTTGAGAAATGCACATTTATGCATAGTGTATTTGTGTACCTTCAAATCAGCAACATACAAGGAATCATGTTCATTAGTAAGATTTGAATTGCTGAGCAGCAATGAAAGTCTCACCATGGTTTTCAACCGACTTGTTCCGGATATGTGTTTTAAAGAAAGTAAATCTGCCGTTGCTCTTCCTTTACGGAAGCCGCATTGTCTTTCACTAAGTATTTTTGACGACTTAAGAAGCTCATAATATTAAAATTAATGTATTTCTCAAGTATTTTAGCAACAACCGACAAGATTGATATGTGTTTGTAATTAGTTGGACTCGTGTTAGCACCTTCTTTGGAATTGGCTGTATACTAGCCATTTTTTAAATATAATTTATTTTTTAAATTTGATTGCTTCTTCACATTTTCAATCGAAACCTAAAGATCAGCATTCAGAACCATCTATCGGAATAAACATGCGCATACCCACGTTTATTATTTCTGAAAAATTAAAAGCAAAAAAAAATACCAAAGAAATACAATTTTCAATATTTTTTTTTTTTTTAATAAGAAGTGTTGTGTAGTAGGAATTACAAAATGTGTCACAACAACACATAGATACCTTTTAAGACGTAGGTCCCACAACAACATGCGTCTTGAGGTATAGGTGGACGCTTTTTTTAAATTTTTGTGGATTGAAAGCACTCGAGACTATTGATTCGGGCAAAGCATTCCATGTGTACGATGTACGCACAAAGAAATCTCTTTGCATTCTATTACTATGACAGTGAGTAATCTCGACAGTTCGACCGCCCGCACACACCGATTGACGAGTAAAACGGGGAAAAACATATGTCTGAGGCATTATGGACCTGATTTCATCCGAGCACTGCTGGTGACGATATTTATAAAAAACAACGAGATCAGCAACAGTGCGACGATGTTGCAGGGAATCAAGACCCAATGTTAAATCTCGATCACCAACAATTCGTATAGCTCGCTTTTGAACAGAGTCCAAAAGAGCCAGGATAGTAACAGATGCAGCGCCCCAAACTTGACAACAATACTCCATACAGGGACGAATATAGGACTTATAAAGGTGGAGTAATTGATGCGAAGTAAAATATTTTTTACATCTATTGAGGAGGCCGAGTTTTCTTGACGCGCTCTTTGCCATGGCCATTATATGATCGTTCCAGAGTAAGTCATTGGATATTGTGACTCCCAATAAACGAATGCTTTCACATTCGCGTATTTGGTCGTCACACATATTAATTGAAATATCATTGGGAAACTCGGTCTTTGATCTGGAAACAATCAATAGCTGTGTTTTGGTGGAATTAAAATTGACCAAATTTTTGTCACCCCAATCGGCGACTTTTTTTAGGTCCTCGTTTACATTTATGGCAGCGTCTCTCCGGACGGGATTTATTCGTTCATGCATTTTACCCTTTGAAGATAGGGGGACGAATGACTTGTGCAGTGTACTATCATCTGCAAAACTATTTATTCGGTTACTGGTGATTTGCAACAGTTCGTTGATATAAATTAAAAATAAAGTGGGAGATAAAACTGAGCCTTGGGGTACACCAGCGTTAATTAGTTTAGACTCAGAAGAAAAGCCATCTATAGATACCGAGATGTATCGGTTAGACAGAAAATTTTGAATCAAC
This sequence comes from Diogma glabrata, assembly GCA_963693315.1. NCBI lineage: Eukaryota > Metazoa > Arthropoda > Insecta > Diptera > Cylindrotomidae > Diogma > Diogma glabrata. The sequence goes on along the minus strand of OY856186.1, from coordinate 379,635,290 downwards.
TTCACGACTGCGGGATGAAAACCGTACGCAACGAGCTTGTTGATCAAGTTGGCATGCCAAATTCGATCAAATGCTTTTGAGATGTCTAATGCGATTACGTACGTTTCACCACCTTTCTCAAGTATGCTATTCCAAATATGTGCCACATAGTTCAATAGATCGGTTGTTGATCTTTTGTTTCTAAAACCGTATTGGCCGTCAGATATCAAATGGTTGTCTTCCAAAAATTTGGATATGTGTGAATTAATATAGTGCTCGTATATTTTAGACATGACTGGGAGTAAGGCTATTGGTCTATAATTTGAAGTATCACATTTCGTTCCTTTTTTTGGGACAGGCTGGACATTGGCCAACTTCCAGCAGGATGGATAAATACCAGATTTATAGGATTTATAAAATATTTTGGTGAGGGTTGGTGCAAGTTCTTTTGAAAATGTTTTTAGAATAACAGGAGGAATGTTGTCCAGACCAGAAGCTTTGTTGTTGTTTAACCCCCTTAAAAGTTTTTCGACAATTTTGGGTTTGAAATGTAATTGTTTCATATTAACTCCTGAAGACTGGGTTTGGGGTATTTCTTTGGGAGTTTCTAAAACTGTTGAATTTGAAGCAAAGCGTTCCGCGAACAATGTAGCTTTCCTTGCAGGGTCAGTAATGATTGAGTCACCATCAATGATAGGAGGGATAGAAGATTTAGTACCACAATTTAAAGAATTAATGGCACTGTAAAAACTTTTGTCAGAAATTGACATACTCGAAAGTTTTGCCGCTTTCGCTCTGTCAATCTCTGCTTTTTCGTTTTCGAAATCATGTAATCATAGATGAAAAATTCAACTTAAGTAAATATGAAAAATAATGAAGTTTCAATTTAGAAATTATCTGAACATCAAAATTAAAATATGTTTCGTCATCGCCGCTTTGGCTAAGTTGTGTAAGACACGGGATTTGAACAATGTGTCTCTGATGAATGTAGTTCAAATCCTGACACGAAACACAACAAAATTTTTTCTAAAGGAATTTTAGGAAGAACCGCATGGAAGGATCAGTTTTTATTATTTTGAAAATTTTTTTTATTTTTGATCTACGGGTGTGACAACCCCGCGTACTCCAGTCCCTGCTATTGACATACGAGTTAACGTGAGATATCACATACCACTGGCAATAGCAGTGAGATATCACTAGCCAAGGTGACATCTTAGGGGTGGTGGCGGATGAACTGTATTCAGTCAACGGTAGCACCCTCAATCTTAGCTGTGAAATAATCCTTGATGATGAGACGCTATTGCTTCCTTGAGGAAACGAGCCTTCATATAACTATGTGTGGACTTTAATCTTCAAGAAAGACAGTGCGTCACAGGATCAAGGAATATGCAACCGGCTGGATTATTGGCAACTACATTTTTGTTTTATTCAGCAAATTTTTAATTTACTTTTATTTTCTCTATTCTATCATAAAATATTGGCCTATGTCATATTTTGTCAGTGATAGGATTTTTTGTTTAGTTATTCATTCTTTAACAAAAAATTTAAAAAAAGAAAGATTTACGTCCATCAACACCTCTGAACGTATGTTGTTGTGGGACCTTGGTCTTAAAAGGTTTTTATGTGTTATTGTGACACATATTGTAATTCCTACTACACAACACATTTTATAAAAAAAAAAAAAAAAAAAAAGAAAATGAAAAGTTATTTCGAATTGCAAAATTCAAGTGATTTCCAATATGTACTTAAGCTTAATTGTTCTCAAAAACCAATCTAAAAGCAGAAATGTTTAAATTAAACATATCTTTAAGCCTCTGCCAATCTCAAACCCGAATAAGACTAGGATTAGATTTGAACTGTTTATGAAACTTGTAAATTTAATATCTATACAGGCCAATAGTCCAGTTCTAACCATGTCCAGTTCTGACAAAAGATTTTACATTGCCATTAATTCCTTAAGGTCTGTACCAAATCATTTTTTCGTATTAGTGACGGTGATTTAATCGTCACTGACCCAGCAAGAAAAACCACATTGCTCGCGGAACCCTTTGCTTTGAGCTCGACTGTCTTAGAAACTCCTAAAGGAAAACCACAAATCCAGTCTTCAGGAGAAATGTGAAAGATTTTTATTTCAAACCCTAAATTGTCGAAAAAATTTTAGGGGGGTTAAATACAAGCAAAGCTGCCAGTCTGGCCAATATTCCTCCTATTATTCTAAAAACATTTTCAAAAGAACTTGCACCTAAACTTACAAAAATTTTCTACAACTCCTATAGATCTGATATTTCTCTTTCGTGTTGGAAGTTAGCCAATGTCCATCCCATCCCTGAAAACGGAGCAAAATGCGATATTTCAAATTACAGACCAATAGCCTTGCTCTCAGTTCTATCAAAAATATATGAGCATTATATTAGTACACACCAGTAATTCTAAAGCGCATGATTTTTTTTCCGATTGTGGGATATTTCATTTAAAACGGGGAACCTGTAATGGGGAACTGGTTACATTGACATTTCAATGTAATAGTTGAGCAGGCCGCGCACCTAGAGAGGTTTTACTCCCTTAGCTAGCTTCAGCTTGTGGGCCCGATAAAGTTCACCAGTTCGCTACTCCAGCACAAATACGTCAATGTGCGCGTATCACGGAATAATAACAGATAGAAAAAATAGAACAACAAAAAGTGAGGAAAAAGGAGGTTCTGGCGGCCCCGTGGTGGAGAAGCCACCGCCCCGTTCAGCCCTATTTACGTTAATTCAATCACATACACCGCATGCACGCATTCATATTTAACCACTTATGCATACCCATATATACCCGGATTCATATTTAACCCCTTATGCATACACCTGTATACACGCATTCATATTTAACCACTTATGCATACACCTGTATACACGCACGGTCGTGTTCAAAGTTGTATTACTAGTAAGTATAGAGATATATATATTTTGTACACTATATCCTTAGAACTTGAACTAAGTATCAATAAGGTGGTTTTGTTTAATATAGTTTGTCAGTTTAAAATTTGTTTGATTCCAAAGAAATTGCGAGAATGTTTAATAAATTTGATTACCGTAAATATCTTTACCTCGTTACAATAATTTAATATAGAACTTTATTTTCCTATTTATACGCGCATGCAACACATGTACTCTGTAGTGAAGCGCTTCTTCGTTGACGAATCAACGAAGTGGCATAGCAAGTCGCGTACCTAGCGAGATTTATTTATAGCCCCATACTAGCTTCAATCCATGGGAACGAGTGAGAAATCCTGCTACTCCAACACAAATAACCAATAGTACGCGAGAAACTTAAAAAGAACGGTGATGCGGCCGTGTAGCAGTGGACTGTAGTTTAAATTTTAGACGAAGGTGTTTGACAGATCCGCATCAGGAGCTCAAATGAAATCAGGACACACAATAATGAAACAATTGGATGACATCTTCAAACACGTATAATTACATATAATTTGTACGGCTAATGTATCTAGTTTTGAAGACCATACAATTCACAATAATAAACGATGTATGTTGTAAACTTGATGTATGTTAGAAATTTGACGTTGTAATAAATTTGATGTTTGTAATAAATTTGATGTTTGTAATAAATTTGATGGTTGTAATAAATTTGAGGGTTGTAATAAATATGTGGTAGGTAATGCTGGTATACAGTATATGTAGTACTGGTATGTATGTTTCGATGAACAGCAACTACACCACTAACAATCGATGGATGTATATAACGGCTTGATATAACTTAGAAAATGTAATGCTGGCACTTTGATGTCAAGATATTGGCCAGAGATCTTATTAAAAACTACATACGGTCACTGCCACATAACGCCAGCATCTGGTACACAGATGGTTCTCGAACCAACATGGGCACGGGAGTAGGAGTGTTTGGTCCTAGAACAAAACAAACGGTTGCTTTAGGCACCACAACAACCATATTTCAAGCCGAAATTTTTGCCATTAGCAGTTGCGCTTTGCTATGCGCTGAAAGAAAATACCAAAATATTGAAATATATATTATCTCTGACAGCCAAGCAGCACTCTTGGCACTAAAATCTACGCGCTTTGATTCAAAACTGGTATGGGAATGCTACCAAAATCTATTAAAAATCTCGTGCAATAACACAGTAACACTTGTGTGGGCACCTGGCCACACAGGAATATAAGGAAATGCTATCGCTGACGCTTTAGCAAAGCAAGGTGCCAATAAAAAATTTGTTGGACCGGAACCATGCTTTGGAATGGCCAAGAGTTCGCTCAAAAGTACAATCCAACCAATGGAACAAGAACAAAATGCTAAATTATGGAAAAGCAGAGAGGGACTAGTACACTCCAAGAAGTTTCTAGGTAACCTCCCTGTTTCACCCTTAAAAACAATCGACTTAAACAGAGAGTCTCTAAGAATTTTAACGTGGTGCGTTACTGGACATGGTCCTTTAAGCCACCATCTTAACAAAATAGGCCTTGTTGTTTCCGACAGGTGCAGATTCTGCTACTCGGATGCGGAAACGATGGAACACGTCATCTGCAGCTGTCCTGAACTCTCTGGGCACAGATACAACCAACTTGGTCATAGAAGACTAACACTTCCATTACCACAAAACGTCAGTCCAATTGAGCTAATTAATTTTATTAAAAGTCTCAACTTGGATGACAGAATACAACCAGTAACGGCACAGACGACGACTGACTAATAACAAAATCAGGGTAAGCACAATAGACCTTCAGGTCGCAGTGCTACTTGAACTGTAAGTCTCAAGGCCCTCCAATAAAAAAAAAAAAAAAAAAAAAAAAAAATGCTGGTATGAATGGTTCGATGAATCAGCAATTACAACAATGTATGTTTCGATGAGCAGCAGCTATACCAATAACAATCAATGGATATATATATATATAGGCTTGGGGTAAATTTAGTATAAGTAATGCTGGTATAAACGGTTCGATGAATCAGCAAATTATAATAGGCGAAATATTATAGTAGGCGAAATGTCAAACTGAACGGCTGTGTTTATTTTTTCACAAAAAAATTCTTTAACATATATTTTGAAAAAATAATTATTTTCTATTTTTATAATTTTATTAAAATTTTAATATAGAAAAAACTAATTTTAATTTTATTTTTAATAATTAATATTATTTTCTGTTTTTTTGGTTTTAGGTAAGAAAAAAGAATAAAAGAAAAAATATTTTAGTAATTTTTTGTGTGATATTATTAAAACACGGAATCTAATAAATATTTTAAACAGAAAATTGAACTGAAGATTTACATTTTAGAAATTCTAGGAAATTATTAAGTTAGAAAAATAATCAATTTGAAAAATTTGACAAGAAAAACATCAACAAAAATTTAGATCCATAGATTCAAGAAATTCAGGAAAATAAAAATAAGATAAGCGTTTTAATATAATATTTAGTTTTTATTCATATATTAACAATCTAGTGTACAATTATTGTACATAATCTGTTAAATTGGAATTGTTTATTGTAAACATAATATAATAAACAATTCGAAATATTCGTGGACGGTAAGGTACAATAATTGTTTATTGTTGACTTATGTAGAATTGTAGTTATTTTATTGGTTTCGTAGTTAGTTTTCTTGTGGTCTTGTTGACTCAATAACAGGTTTTAAGTACACTTTATGTATAGTTTCCTGTCTTTGAGTTACATATTGTTTTGATGTTTCTAAAATAATATTTTGTTTACAATTTCATAATTTTAATTGTCGATTTTAACAGTGAACCTAGACTTAGATTCAGGTTGTCCAGCTGTTGAAGTAGTCAATTTCAATTTCAATTTGAGTTTGTTTGTTTTCGCATTACTGTGGTTTTCGTATGTATGTTTTTCATTGATATTTCTCTATGAGTTAAAATGGCAAAATTATCTATCAGCTATGCGAACATAAGAGGATTGAATATAAACCTTAATTCAGTCCATCTTTTTCTTGAAACTATGAAACCTGATATTTTGTTTTTAACGGAAACGATTATCAGTGCGCGTGCTGTGACCTTAGATAAAAACAGATACCTTTGTCCCAATTATGAACTTGAATCCTCTTTCTACATTAAGCATGGAGTTTGTGCTTATATTAGGGATACTATACCATATATGAGATTAAATAAATTTGAATTAAATGCAAAATTTCACAATATGGTGTCACTAAAAATTAGTTGCCCAAGTCAAACGCTGTTTGTCTTTGGACTTTACCGTTCACCTAATTCACCTGAGAACTCTAATTTATTTCATGACTTATCTGAGAAGATAGATAGGTTGGTTGAGTATCCTAATGCAAAGTTTATAGTTCTTGGAGATTTTAATGTCCATAATAAAGAATGGCTTACCCACAGCTCTAAAACTGACGAGGTTGGTAGACAGGCTGAGTTGTTTGCTCTTTATCACAATTTTACTCAGATAATAGACCTGCCAACCAGAGTTCCTGATATTCCTGATCAAAGTAGTAATTTACTTGATTTGTTTTTGACAAACGATCCATATCTGGTTCAATTTAAAATATCAGAACCATTGGGTGGTTCAGATCATAATTTGATCTCCACACAACTAAATATACAAATTCCAAAACAATTTAAAGCGAATCCTCGTAATGTTTGGGATTACAAAGCTGCGGATTGGCAAGGACTTAAAAGTTTTTTTAGATGTTTTCCTTGGAAACGCTATTGCCTTACTGGCCAAGACCCAGACATAGCTGCATCAAATTTTTCTGAAACTGTAATTGATGGTATGCACAAATTTATTCCTAATAAATTGATCATTCCGAAAACTGATCTATGGTTTTCTAGTAAATGCAAAAAAGCTATAAAAGTTAAAAAAAAGGCTTTTCGAAAGTTTAATCAAAACAAAACCGATGAAAACCTTAGACAGTACCGTAAAGAGAGAAATTTATGTCGTAAGTTAATAGATGAAGAGAAACATCTATTTAATAGGAAAAAAGCATCTAAATTCGCAGAACATCCGACTGGTTCACGTAATTTCTATAAAGCCGCAAAGGCTGTCCAAAGCAACTTTTGTAAATCTTCCCTACCGCTTCTTGTTAATAGAGATGTCCCTATTAATGATCCAAAAGAGAAAGCTAATTTGCTTGGGCATTATTTCTCTTTAAATTCTACTTTAATAGAACCTAATGTCCAACCTAAACCTATTTCTAAAGTTTCTTATAAAATGAGGCGGATAATTTTTCGGAAAAACATTGTTCGAAAAATGCTTTTAAAAATCAATACTAACAAGGCAACAGGCCCTGATTTTATTCCTCCGATTATACTTAAAACATTTGCTAGGGAGCTAGTACCAATCCTCACTAAAATCTTCTATTTGTCATATAAGAAAGGAATTTTTCCTGAAATTTGGAAAATGGCTAGTGTACAGCCAGTTTCAAAAAAGGGCAGTAAGACTGATCCTACGAATTACAGACCCATTTCAATTTTATCGGTAGTTGCTAAAATTTTTGAGAAATATGTCAATTTTAATTTAATGAGCTTCTTAGAGTCTGCCAAATTAATTAATGAGAGACAATATGGGTTTCGAAAAGGAAGAGCGACGGGAGATTTGCTGTCTTTTGTCACTCATATCTGGAACAAGTCGCTTGAAAACTTTGGAGAAACATTCGGTGTTGCTCTTGATATTTCCAAGGCGTTTGACAAAGTTTGGCATAACAACCTTATATGCAAATTGAGATCCTATGGTTTAGACGAGCAGCTTATATCTTGGACACAGAGCTTTATATCTGATTGAAAATTTCGGGTCAATGTTGACGGTGTATCATCGAATACTTTTTCAACTAATGCAGGAGTTCCTCAGGGTTCCGCTTTGTCACCAACTCTTTTTCTTATCTATATTAATGATTTGTTGGACTCAACGGTTCATCCTATACATAGTTTTGCTGATGATAGCACGCTTCATGCGTCTCATGAAGCACCTAAATTATATACACCCTTAGCGCTTAGTGAGTGTAGGTCAAAATTGATAGATTCCCTTAACACTGATCTTAAAACAATTATGGATTGGGGTATTGGTAACAGTGTTGAATTCAATACAAGCAAAACACAGGTTTGTCATTTTTCTAGGATAACGACACCCAATCCTTTTCCATTAACGTTTGGCCCCAAAAATCTTTTAGAGAATGAGTCTGTCAGACTTCTAGGAGTTGAGATTGAAAATAATATGAAGTGGAGTTCTCATATTTTTAATCTGGCTAAGAATGCTGTTCAAAATTTAGGATTTTTGGGGCGATGTCGTAAGTTTTTCGATAGCGAACAACTTCTTTTAGTTTATAAATCTTTTATACGTCCCTGCATGGAATACTGTTCTCACATATGGGGTGGAGCTTACTTGAGTAGTCTCAACTGCCTTGATTCTGTACAGCGTAGAGCTATTAAACTCATTGGTAACCCTAGTCTTACTAACGGTCTTGATTCCTTGCAGCAAAGAAGAAATGTTGCTGATTTGACTATATTTTATAAATATATTATGGATGAACGAGCTTCTGAAGAGATCAAATCGATTTTACCTAAATCAGCAAACCTTTCGCGTCACACCAGAGCAAACGTAGCAGCGCATCTTTACAGTTCAACTAATTAGGTGTAGAACTGTAGCCTTCCAACGTGACTTTTTCAACAGAGTATCTCATCTTTGGAATGCCTTACCTTCCTGGGTTTTCCCTGATGAATTTAATCCTCAAGGCTTTAAAGTTAACGTTCATAAATTTCTCAGAGAATCTTAATTTGCATTCCATTCTTATCCCTAGTTGGCATGGTATCTTCGGATATTCAGAGACGTTAATTTATAATTTATTATAATTAACACTAAGCATGCCTAACTTTGAATAAAAAAAAAAAAAAAAACTAATCGATGAGTTAATATGACCTTGATGTAACTTGACATATGTAATGCTGGTAAGTATGTTTCGAAAAGCAGCAAACTACAAGTATAACATTCGATGAACATATGGATACATCGGATTGACGTAAATTGAATATATGTAACGCTGCTGAAATCGATGAATCAGCAATTACAACAATGTATGTTTCGATGAGCAGCAACTATACCAATAACAATTGATGGATATATAAAATTTAATATAACTAACGCTGGTATAAACAGTTCGATGAATCAGCAAATTATAACAATGTATGTTTCGATGAGCAGCAAATAAACCAATAACAATTGATGGATATATAAAATTTAATATAACTAACGCTGGTATAAACGGTTCGATGAATCAGCAAATTATAATCAACTAATCGATGAGTTAATATGACCTTGATGTAACTTGACATATGTAGTGCTGGTAAGTAAATAAATAAATAAATATGGATATATCGGATTGACGTAAATTGAATATATGTAACGCTGGTATAAACGGTTCGATGAATCAGCAATTACAACAATGTATGTTTCGATGAGCAGCAACTATACCAATAACAATTGGTGACGTAGACAAAATGCCTAAAAAATACAAACAGAAATTAACAGCTCTCGAACATTCCACTCACATGACACCAAATATCATCACAGCCCCATTAGCGATCCAGGAGCCAGCTTCAATGAGCTTTCTCACGACTAAAACACCAGCGTCAATATTAACTTTATTATACTCTTGATTTAATATAAGGCTTCAAACTGTACATTAATTATTTACAACTGGAAAATAGCATCATAAATGAACACTTTAACAAAACTTTACTTTGATACATCAACTTCAAATTAACATTTAGTTTATCTTATTATAATTAACACATATTAACATGAGACACTAACTTAACAAAATATTACAGATTGTTAAAACTGAATTTGGATTCTATATTTACTTTGAACAATGAAATGACAATCCAACATGATGAACATCCAAAAGTGAATAAAATAAGGGAGTTAAGAAAATGAATCCATCACTTAAATAGTTAATCATAATTTCAATGTGACAACTGTCAGATATCGAAACCGTCAAACAAAATCATAACCCAAAGTGGGTTTCCACGTGCATCAGAAAATAACACGTCAAAAAAAAATAAACCTTTCCAAATGCATCAAAAATAACACATTACAATATGTACATATTTCCAATTGCATCAAAAAATACCAAATCAAAATATGCAATTGTTGACACTGACAGTCCTCAGTCGAAACTATCGAACATATAATTATATATTTCTTAGATTAATAATTCTTTTTTTAGTTTTAGGTAACAACGTCAACTGACATTAGTTGCATTAACATCCTGCTAAACTTAAATGCTTCAATAAATGTATTATCGACATGACATTCTGCTTGTTTTATTATACAATAATTAAGATCAGTGATCTGACTGGGTTTTAAATATAGCTCTACTCCTTTTTTTACATCTTCATTTCAATAGTAAAATTAATTTATGTTAACGGAAACCGAATTCTATTGTTGAGACATTTTACGGAGCATTGGTGCAGCGTTAACAAACGGCAAATACAAAAGAAACAAGTGAATTAACTAGACTCTGGCGACCTCCAGATACGAAAGAACCACGATCAGCACGTCCAACCCCACATTCAATCACACATTCATACGCTCTCGCACCTGATACACTCCCGTATTCATACGCTCTCACACCTCACACTTTCACCCACACACACACACTCCCACACACACACACTCACACACACAAATGCACACACACACACCTACACACATGCATACATACAGCCAGGCATACACATACCCACGCAACCACAAATACATATATCTACCGACATATATATATATATATATATATATATATATATATATATATATATATATATATATATATATATATATATATATATATATATATATATATATATATATATATATATATATATATATATATATATATATATATATATATATATATATATATATATATATATATATATATATATATATATATATATATATATATATATATATATATATATATATATATATATATATATATATATATGTATATATATCCCCACAGCTATATAGATATACACGTACTCACACCTCTTTACATACCTACAAATAAATATATCAAGTTATATTTATGTGTTGTTGAATCCAGTTTATTCGGATCAAATGATGAATGAATTGTCAAGAATATATATAGTTGAATCAGGTTTATGTAGACTAATTGTTGAAATACATAACTGTAGAATCAGATATAGGCAGATTGAAAGTTGAAATCTATACTTGTCGAATCAGGCATATGTCGATTAAATGTTGAAATTGATGAATCAGGTATACGTAGGTTGAATGTTGAAATACATATACTTGTCGAAGCAGGCAGGTGTAGATATAATTTTGAAACATGTAAATTGTTGAATCAGTTATATGTAGAATAAATGTGGAACTATATATAATTGTCGAATCAGGTATCTTCAGAATAAATGTTGAAATCAGGTATACGCAGATTAAAAGGTGAAATATATACTCGTCGAATCAGGCATACGTAGAATAAAGGTTAGAGTATATAATTGACGAATCAGGTATATTCAGAATAAATGTTGCAACACATATGTAAAATTTCGAAACATGTACAACGGTTGAATCAGGTATAGGTAGACTACGGGTTGATCTATATATAATTGTCTAATCCGGTATATTCCGATTAAATGTTGGAATACATATATTTGTCCAATCAGGTATCTCCAGAATAAATGTTGAACTATACAATTGATGAATCAGGTATATGCCGAGTAATGGTTGAAATGTATAATTGTCGCATCAGGTATATTCAGAATAAATGTTGAACCATATAATTGATGAATCAGGTATAAGTCGATTAAATGTTGAAATATATAATTACCAAATCATGCGTATTCCGAATTAATGTTGAAACACATACAATGGTTGAATCAGGTATGCGTAGAATAAAATTTTGAAACATATATAATTGATGAATCCAGTATATGTAAAATAAATGTTGAAATCAGGTATATGCAGATTAAAATGTGAAATATATACTCGTCGAATCCGACATACGTCGATTAAATGTTAAAATACATAATTGCCGAATCGTGCATATTCAGAATAAATGTTGAAACACATACAATTGTTGAATCAGGCATGCGTTGATAAAATTTTGAAACATGTATAATGGTTGAATCAGTTAAATGTAGAATAAGGGTTGAACTATATATAATTGTCTATTCAGGTATATTCAGAGGAAATGTTGAAACACTTTTAATTGTTGAAACAGGTATACGTGGAATATGATGTAAAACTATTCCGAAAACTGTTCCTGATCCTATACCGAAGTTGGGTAATATTTGTATTAATTCAACTTAAAATAGTTTTATTGACTTCCAACTGGAAATTTAATTCGACCCAAATCACTACACACATCAGTTTGTTTTCTACATTTATAATAAAATTTTCACTATTCAAGCGGCAAATATGATCGTGAAAATAAATATTAAACCTCAAAGGGCATAAAAACAAAAATTTTACCTTTCTGCGCCAGTTTATTTGAAAATTATTAATTAACTTTATCAAATCAGTATAACTTTCGCAACATGATTTAAAGATTTGTTTATAGTAACCAATTGACCGCAACGACCGCCATCATAAACAAAAAAAAAACATAAATTTACTAATCAATTCTATAAATTTTGTTAATTTTTCCTTCCTATTTAATTTAATTATGCACAACACATACACCTATTAATTTTTTTTTGTGTATATTTTATAAAAATAATTCAAAATTAAACTATTAATTCTTTTAATTGGACTCAGTATATTTAGAAACCAACAAATCGACTAACTAAATTTAATTCGAACTGCGTGCACTGTCAAACTTCATCCAATTTATTTATTTATTTAAATGTAATCTACAGGATTCTCTTCTCCCTAATGATTACCAAAAAGAACAACAATTCATTCACAACATGAAAAAAAAAAAAAATAGTAAACAAAAAAAAAATAAGCTGCAGTCTAAAAATTGTAAAATTGTCCATTGACAAATAAATTAACATAAAAGAATTTCCATTGCTATACATTTTCTTATATAATTAGCTAGAGTCAATAAGAAAAAAAAAAAACAACAAATATTAAATTAAACTAACATTAAAAAAATATAATATAATATGTATATAAAAAAAAAAAACAAAAAGAAAAAATATGAATACAAGTAAAATTTTTAAATAAAATAACTTATGCTATTGCAAATCTACTAAAAAGTTATTAGTCAAAAAAATTTTCAATTTAAGCTTCAGAGAGTCTCTGCTTATATTGTAATCGAAAACCTCATAAAATTTGTTAAAACATCTAGAGATAAAATTTATGGGTTAGCAGCATAGCTACTACCATGAAAATCTATATATAAGAATTTACTGTGACGGACTTGTTTGAAGGGTACACAAATATTTAAACACTCTAAAAGATATGGACAGTCAGTACGCGCACATAAAATATCCGCAGCCAAAACAAACCCAGTGATTAGCCTTCGATTTTGCAACGATTGAAGTCCCAAAGCTACAGACCGCAACTCATAGGAAGGGAGTAATTTTAAATTTTCCCAATATCTAAGATTGCAATCATAACGAATGAATCCAAAATTCATGAATACAGTTCTTGTAAATCTCCTTTGTATTTTTTCTATTCTTTGAATATGGTTCTTGTTAATCGGATTCCAAATAACTGATGCATATTCAAGATGAGGTCGTACCAATGAGACATATAACTTTACTAAGGTAGATGGATTTGTAAAATCCCTACCAATCCTAGATATAAATCCCATGAGAGAACCGGACTTGGCGGCCATTGCGTCAATGTGAATATTGAAATTCAATTCCTCATCAAATACAACACCTAAATCCTTAAAAAAACTTACTCGCTTCAGTAAACTGTTATCAACATAATAATTAGAATGAGTTGGATTTCTTTTTCTGCTTAACGACATAACGCAACACTTACTTAAATTAAGCTTAAGACAGTTTCTGGAACACCAGTGTGAAATAGCCGCTATATCAGTTTGTAAATTTTGAGCATCATCTATATTGCACACAGGCAAGAGCAATTTGATATCATCAGCATACATTATAGCCGAAGCATGTTTTAAAACCAAAGGCAAGTCGTTTATGAACATTATAAACAATATAGGTCCCAAGTGTGATCCTTGGGGAACCCCAGAAAATACATATAAGTAATTAGATTTGACACCTTGTTAGTATGGACCTTTCGTACAAAATAATATTAATAATATTGCTACGGGATAGCGTTTATCCCCACAGAATCCTAAATTTGGGAATCTCTTATTATCTGGAAAAAAATCTAGCCTATCATTCCAAAGGGGAAAATAAAAAAATTAATATATTTACTGTAAGTACCTTAACTTATAACTGTTGATTGAAGATTTGGTCTATGTGTTCCAATTCCCTTGACTAATCAACCAACTGTATTGGATGAACTAATTTGTGAACATCAGTTGGTGCTGCTGAATTACACCTTCGTTGTTCGAAATGCCCAATTGAACATTGCCTTTAATCCTTTAACTTTCCACTTCATATTTTGCTTTAAATCCATACGGTTTCTACAACCGGAAAATCCACCATACACTCGATTGTTTCTAACTGTGGTGATAGGCTTCGATCACTGTTATCCTTACTATTCATACTTTCGATAACATCAATGGATACTTTATTTTCATTTACTGCCACTTTTATAACAACAATTCTCTTTAAAACATAAATCACTGTAAACTACTTAGCGGAGTGGAATCTTCCATTGTAATTAAAGCCAATAAATAATGCTTTCTCAGAACAGTTATTAAAATTAGAATTTAATTTCACCAATTAAACAAAACGACATTGGAATTTTCTTTTATTTTTTTTCAACACAATTCTGTTTTATTAAATTACATACATAGATATGTACATGTATAAATTGAACTTTTATTATTTTCGAGAGAAAACATCAAGATGTTTTCAGTTTTTAATTTAAAAATCGAATTAATTTTTGTTTTTAACAAAATCGAACAATGTCACACCTTTTTAAAATTTAACTAAATTTGCACTAGCGGGACGCGAGACATTTAAAATGAATTGACTAATTAAACTAATTTTAAAATTTTTATTTAATTAAAAAAATTCCACTACTTAATATTTAACTTAATATTAAGAGAAATGCATGAATGCAAAATTTATACCTTATATTTTGACATCCATGAGAAGAGTGATTTTTTAAAAATAGGAAAAATGTGATTTTTCCTTTTAGACATCTCATGATGTCAAGACAAATCGTGTAATACTCAAAATTCAAGAAAGATCAATAACGACATCTGTTTATTAGAATTGGAAATAAAAATTTAGTACGTTCGTTTGTTTTTTATAGTATATTCGAAATTTAACTAGCAGTTGAGTATTAGAAAATTTTAAATTATTGTTAATGTGAAAAATGAACGGAAACTAATGAAATACATTTTTATTGAATTGAAAACAAAGAGGAATTTGGTTTTATTATTGTTTTGCGATTATTGCGATCGTTACAACATGAATTCAAGGTAAAAACCAAGATTTTTACTCTTGAAATCACAAAAACGTCGCCATCCCCTCTACGTCAGAAACCACCAAAGCACTATTAAACTTAAACTAATAATAGAAATTCTAATAACTATTTCTATATTTATCCTATTTTTTTAAATTAATCGCAATAAAAAAAAATAATTTTAAAAATGGTGGTAACTAAAATGGACTCATACGAGATATGTACACGTACGTCAGCAGATCAATATGATGATAAATGTGGAGGTAATGATTTGGATCCGCCTCACTCTATAGTGTGAATAATACCCAAATCAATACCTCGAAATTGTAACTCACATTAAACCAATGACGAATATGGGGATCGCGTATGAGTGCATTACTAGTAAAAAAAAATTATAATAACTATAGTAATCCTAAATTAAACACCTATTTAAATTCTAAAAACCGAAAATTAAATCTATAACTATAATAACTAATAACTAAGAATAGATGTTTAATTTATGAGAACTAATAATTCTAACAACTAAATTTAATTTTATAAAAAAAATATATTGAAAAACTTAGGCTTGGTGTATAGAAAACAGACGCTAGAGATTTCGATGGTAAAACCCGCAAAATCATGAACTCGCAATCACCAACAATAGTAAAACCAATTAACAAAAAAAAATGTAGTTAGTGCGCTGTAAATGAAAAAAAAAATAATGAAAAACGAAAAAAACAACGAACGCCCCAAAAAAACTTTGCAAAAACAAACTTGTAAAGGAACAAAAAGGAAAGACCACCGTCGTAGCTAATCTTTGTTGAATCTTTTACAGAAATTCCTAAAATATTATACATGTAGAGATATGATTTATTTATTTAATTTCAGATCTACTGAAATAATTATATATACCTAAAACTAGTTATTGACGATAGCACCCCTAAAATATATTTATTTATTTTTAAAAAAAAAAAATTAAAAAATAAAAAATATTCAAAAAGGATGTTTATTTATTGGATGCAACGTCCTAGCTCAAAATATTGATTTATTTTTTTTAAAAAATAAAAAATATTTATTTATCTCTTGAAGTATTGCTTAATTAGTAAAAAATTTATTTTATTTAATTACCTAAAATTATTTAAATTTAAAAAAAATTATTTAGTTACCCAAAATTTAATTTACGAAAATTTATTTTATTTAATAAAAATTATTTATTTAATTTTTTGAAAAATTTGTTTGATTTATTTTATTTTTATTTAATATAATAAGAGATTCCCAAAATCTAGATTCGTCTGGAGACACATAAAAGTAAGTATGGCTACAATATCCATTTTATTTAGTATTTGAATTATCGCGTTCGCGAGCCCACTCCAACAATGCATGTGAGAACCGACTAGAAAAGCCCCTAACGACCAGATTCTACAGAACAGTATCTCCCCAACCTAACAAAAACAATCGCAACTGTCACGATTAGACTCTAGGCCCATTTCTACTGACCCAGCTGCGGTTGTTCTACCTAAAAATAAATTACCATTAAACTAATGCCATAGTCGAAGAACGCTCCCGAACACCAGACTTCAAATCCTAAACTTAATGAAAACTGTCTATTGCAAGCTAAATGTAAGAGTGGAAAAATGTTGAAGTTGTGTGAGGTGAAGCCTCGATCCTGATAAAAAAAAATGATTGGTTCTCCTCTTCATTTCGTTAAAGAAGCTTCTGTGCAGGGAATGGTACTACTGGTTTGTACCTAAGTACAGACCAGCAGTAGTCACTCCCTTATCACCAGAAAACTCCTTCTGAAATGAAGAGAAGAAACCAATGAACTTCGATCGCATGTCCATAATGGACAGAGGCGATCTAAGAACATAATTATGTTAAGGAGATAAGCCCCATGGATCCTTTGTTAGAGGTACCGCTGAGAGAAATTATCAATTACACACTTGTAATCATTACACAACAATAAAAAAATTAACACCCAAAAAAAAAATCAATTAATTCTAACAAACGCTCAACTGTAGTGGAATGTACAATATTTTCATCGCGAAATTAAAAATAGTTCGAATCTACCACAACCAAAACAGGATTTTCACCGATTATAACCATTAGTGGTAAAGAAATTAAAATCATGTATTTATTTCACGCAGGCCAAAATGCACCGTTAAAACGAGCATCAGATTCCAGATCTAATTTATTAATGTATAAATATTTAAATATGATCTACTATCCAATTCCTATCAATGTATAATATTTGCCAAAGCTACTCACAAAAAGTTCAAATGGCTAAATCGTTTCATCGGTTTGGTTTCTTAATTTCATCTCGTTGGTGCTATTGTAACATAACACTCCACACAAACCACTACATCCGCTTCCTATATACCAAAAATATGTACAAATATGTACAATTATACAACAATTAACCTACTATATACACTATGTACAATGACAGTATAAAAAAACAGTCTCCGAAAAAAATTACTGCCCCAAAACGGTTTTTTTCCAAATTCAGAACAAAATACATTTCTACACTATTGTAAAAACCAAATTAAATGTTAGAATTAGAATTTAATCTTTTAGAATATTATATTTAATTAGAGAAAAACAAATAATGGTATTTTTAACACTGGCTCTACCAAGAACTCAAAGACCAAAAGGTTAATGCGAAAGCAGAATACAATTTCCTTTCAAATTCTAATAAGTCTTAGAATTGCTTATTATTTGTCTTCTTCAAGTAAATATTTATATATCCCAAAATTAAATGTACCTGTGCAGCATTTAATGGTCATTTGAATTCGTTATTGCAACTACCGCTGAATTCAATTCTCAAAAATTCCTTTTAAATTTATCAAATTGTGAAATTCTTAAAAATTATTAAAAAAATGAAAAAATTCTATATATATTTGATATATATGTAAAAGAAAAATATACATATAAAAAAAACCCAACTGGTTCTTATCCAAACAAGTTCGAAGTCAACCAAACCGGTTGACACCGCCCAAATACATGAAAAAAAATGAAAAAAATATTTTTCGCGCCGAAAATAGCTCTAAATAACACAACAAATTCGTACCTAACGGTAACAAAACTCCACCGTAATCACGGTATTATATTACCAAAATATTCCCCCGGTCCGTTTTTGGTTCGGCGACAGATTGTTAGTATGGACCTTTCGTACAAAATAATATTAATAATATTGCTACGGGATAGCGTTTATCCCCACAGAATCCTAAATTTGGGAATCTCTTATTATCTGGAAAAAAATCTAGCCTATCATTCCAAAGGGGAAAATAAAAAAATTAATATATTTACTGTAAGTACCTTAACTTATAACTGTTGATTGAAGATTTGGTCTATGTGTTCCAATTCCCTTGACTAATCAACCAACTGTATTGGATGAACTAATTTGTGAACATCAGTTGGTGCTGCTGAATTACACCTTCGTTGTTCGAAATGCCCAATTGAACATTGCCTTTAATCCTTTAACTTTCCACTTCATATTTTGCTTTAAATCCATACGGTTTCTACAACCGGAAAATCCACCATACACTCGATTGTTTCTAACTGTGGTGATAGGCTTCGATCACTGTTATCCTTACTATTCATACTTTCGATAACATCAATGGATACTTTATTTTCATTTACTGCCACTTTTATAACAACAATTCTCTTTAAAACATAAATCACTGTAAACTACTTAGCGGAGTGGAATCTTCCATTGTAATTAAAGCCAATAAATAATGCTTTCTCAGAACAGTTATTAAAATTAGAATTTAATTTCACCAATTAAACAAAACGACATTGGAATTTTCTTTTATTTTTTTTCAACACAATTCTGTTTTATTAAATTACATACATAGATATGTACATGTATAAATTGAACTTTTATTATTTTCGAGAGAAAACATCAAGATGTTTTCAGTTTTTAATTTAAAAATCGAATTAATTTTTGTTTTTAACAAAATCGA
The DNA here is from genome assembly GCA_963693315.1 of Diogma glabrata. NCBI lineage: Eukaryota > Metazoa > Arthropoda > Insecta > Diptera > Cylindrotomidae > Diogma > Diogma glabrata. Next base: position 379,615,870 of record OY856186.1, on the reverse strand, counting down.
ACAATGTCACACCTTTTTAAAATTTAACTAAATTTGCACTAGCGGGACGCGAGACATTTAAAATGAATTGACTAATTAAACTAATTTTAAAATTTTTATTTAATTAAAAAAATTCCACTACTTAATATTTAACTTAATATTAAGAGAAATGCATGAATGCAAAATTTATACCTTATATTTTGACATCCATGAGAAGAGTGATTTTTTAAAAATAGGAAAAATGTGATTTTTCCTTTTAGACATCTCATGATGTCAAGACAAATCGTGTAATACTCAAAATTCAAGAAAGATCAATAACGACATCTGTTTATTAGAATTGGAAATAAAAATTTAGTACGTTCGTTTGTTTTTTATAGTATATTCGAAATTTAACTAGCAGTTGAGTATTAGAAAATTTTAAATTATTGTTAATGTGAAAAATGAACGGAAACTAATGAAATACATTTTTATTGAATTGAAAACAAAGAGGAATTTGGTTTTATTATTGTTTTGCGATTATTGCGATCGTTACAACCTTTAATATCCACATACTGCGTTCTACCTTTTAAGTAAGACGACATCCATTTGATAAAATTATCACTTAAACCAAAGAACTGCAACTTGTCTAGAATTATGTTATGTAGTACAAAATCGAAAGCTTTCGATAAATCTGTATACACCACATCGACTTGACCCTTATCACGAAGTCCATCAATTGTTTTTCTTTTAAACTCCACTAGATTAGTCGTTGTTGACCGACCTGAAAAAAAACCGTGTTGGCATGGTGATATTTTAGATTTTATTTTATTAAAAAGATATTTTGAAACAATGGATTCAAAAAGCTTGGGAATAGCGGATAAGATTGATATTCCTCTATAATTTTGAATATCGTTTCTACTACCACCCTTATGAATTGGAATAATTTTAGACATTTTCCATTTTACGGGAAAGTAACCGAGTTGTAAAGATTTATTGAACAAAATAGAAAGCGGAGTAGGTAGTTCCTGTCTAAAACATTTTAAGACATAAGCAGGTACTTTATCTGGACTATTACCCTCCTTAAAATTAGACAAACTTAATTCAATATCATCTATGGTAATTGTGGGAGCATAAACCATATCATAAGTCGAATTCGATATATTATTGATTGGTGGAATTGTACCCGGTACTGTTTGATATAGACTCTGAAAATATTTACCAAATAGTTTCGCCTTACTCTCGTCTGTATATGCCTCCTCCATGTCGAGCATCATCATACTTGGAAGACCAACAGTCTTACGGCGAGAGTTTATGTATGTCCAGAAATAGTTAGAATCTTGTGCAATATTAGCTTCAACGTCTTGAATATATTTTTTGTATGCCGTTTTATGGAGGTTTGAAAACAGCTTTTGATATTCAATTTTTTTAATTCGAAACTCTTCTAAACCAAATTTAAGATATTTACAACGGTATTTATTTTTAAAATTTCTCAGTCTCCTCAGTTCTGAATTAAACCAGGGAGGGTAATTAGTTAAAAAGTTTACTGTTTTCTTTGGGATAAACAAATTAAAACCAGTAAATAAGACATTATAAAACTTGTCAACATTTTCATCTAAGTCCGTACTATTTAACAATACAGACCAATCACACGTCATCAGAAACTCGCTAAAGCCTTCATTGTTAACTTTCCTAAAATTATAACCTACAATACTTTTATCCTTAGACTCATTTACACACATATTTAAACATGAAATTACTACCGGTTTATGATTAATATCATTTAATTTATAGGGAGAAGAGCAATTATTTAATTTAAAACTATTATAACAATTTGTTAAAACTAAATCTAGAAAACGTCCTCTGTAATTACAAACATTATTTATTTGGTACAGGCCGAGCCCCAAGAGACTATCTACAAACTCCTGTTCACTGTTGTTTGACATGATTCTAGGCACCAAATAAGCATCTTCCGATTCCTGCGTCCATATAATCTTAGGCAAATTAAAGTCACCCAACACCAGAAATGTAGTATCAGGAGATCGCTCATTGACAAACATCATTTGTTGGATATGCTGTTGGTATCTAGAGTAGGTTGTTGCCGGTGATTTCGGAGGTATATAAACCACGCTTAATACGAGGTTTATATTATGCAGTGATATTCTCACAGAAATACACTCCAAAGTAGATGGTGATTCAATTAATTTACTATTAATATTAGTTTTTAATCCAACTAAAACACCTCCTCCAGAAAGTTTAGAGCTGCTTTCAAATGAACGATCACATCGATAAACAATATAATTAGATGGAAAAAGTTCAGCACTGCTAATATCACTCCGAAGATTAGTTTCAACAAGGACATAAATATCATAATCAGACTCACATATAAATTTGTAGAACTCCACTGACTTCGAGGAAATACCACGAACATTTTGAAAATAAATATTAACATTGAAATTACTATTATGTATGACTTTAACGTTATTGCGTGCTACTGCAGTATTTGCTGATTCACTGGCTTTGGAAAATTTCCAAATTGTTGTGGTCGTGCATGAAATTCCTTTATTAGAATACCAGTAGGCCATAATGTTGGATCCAGAAGTCTAACAAATTCATCATTAGGCATTCCTAACTTATACGATATGTAGGTTGGTGGACTGCCATCTTTCAACCGTGAATTAATTTTAACAACACTTACATTTACCACGTTCAGTTCTTCATTCAAATATTTAGTAATTTGTGCTTCAGAAGTATCTGGCGCAATTCGTGACAAAAAAAGCCATTTAGTTGGAGGAATAGATCTTATTGTATTATCCTTTTTACTGTCAGCAGTACCAATAATGAAAGGAGAATTTGCTGGTGTAGTTGTTTGATTTTTGCTATATAACGTATTCAATTTGGTTTGAGAATAACCCTCCAAATTCGAGAGCGTATTAGCTTTACATGTGTTAGATGATGTTGCTGTCGCTGCTACTTGTAACACCGGTGCTGGTGCTACATCTGCTTGCATATTATCATCAGACACGTGTAATGGAGTTGTGACATTTAATTGGTTTTCTAAATTTGGTTGCTGTACCTTTTTGCCAGAAGCAATAGCTCCTTTTGAAACCGACCGGGTAGCTCGTCGATCATCTACCAATTGGGTTGTTACTACTCCATCTTTACTCAAACCTTTACTTTTTGAACCCGCAGCAAAAACTTCAGGCATTGTATTTTGTTCGATCTTCTCCATTAAATCAATTTCTCTTTCTTTACCAAATCTCTTTAAAGTTTTGTCAAGTATAGTATAGAAATTATTCAACCCAGCCAAACATTCAACACAAAACCATCTTAAACCCAGAATCTCATCCATTACAATTTTTATGGCTTTTTTGACGTCATTTGGATATTTATTAATCAATCTATTAGCATTTTGAGCTGCACAATTATAACTGACAACTTTATTGCACATAAGTCCACTGCAAGTAAAAAACCATTCGTCAACAATAATGACGTCACAATCAACGCATTTTTTTTCTATTGACATTATGAAAAGTTGAAAAATGCAAATTAAATACTGTTTTTTTTTTTCAAGAATAAAATAAAATAAAATTTATTGTTTTGTCGAAAGACTTTTGTTCAGAACTTTATATAATGTTTTTGAATGTAACCAGTTTATTGTTTATTCTTACTGCAATATATTTAAACCGTTTTCAAGAAAATATAACAACAATAATCACATCAAACTATTACAAATATTACACAATATAATCAATAATCACTTCAAACTATTAAAAATATTACACACTATTATTAAAATGAACAATTATTATTTCAATCTATTTAAGACAGTTAATTAAAAAGCAATAAAAAGAAATTACAACAAAACCAATAAACAACCTCTTCGTTTGAAAATTGAATTGAATATGATATATTCAATTCAATTGTTCATTTTGTCCAATAAGACAATCAGATCAAGAGTGAGTGGAATAAGAGACTTTCTACACCAAAAGTTGGCGTATTTATAAGCAAAATAAAAACAATTTTACATCTCAAATCAATAAACTAAATTAAGCCAGTCCACTGAACAATCTCGTTCGAAAAATAGGTGTACAAAAAAAATAATCTTCGCTAATGTAAGTAGAGACAACTACCATGAAACTTATTTAGGAAATTACATTTACCAACGTATCCTTTAAGGATTTATTACAACCAACAGGCACTAAAATTGGAGACTACAACCAATTTATAGCAGAATACTGATTGTAAGATCCATACATGAACATAGTGGAATTATGAATCGATGATATTATATAACTATTCCATGTTAATTTTTATAAAGATTGACGCATATAAACTGAATATAGGAATCACACTGGAAAATATTACACAACTGTTTTAGGGCTACGAAAACTAATGTAGATGACAATTACGGTTTGAGTTTAAGGAAAAAAATAACTATGAAGGTCTCAGCCAATGCGAATTTGATGTATCAGGGAATGATCCAACTGCTTCGTCGAGCACCAAGCTACTTCGTTACAACTCACGCATACAGATCCACATTGACACATAAACACGCACACACACTCACACACTCACGTTTGCATCCATGCTCATATCTATACGAAAAAAAAAATTTACTCTTCCTATTGTGTTAGGCTCCCACTCCGCGTGTCCCTCTAGTTTCTTAGTCACTCATTCCTATTATATTAATCATCAATCTCACAAGTGAATCGCGTGTAGTGTCCGTGGATAGAAGATTATTAAATCCGAAGACAATAAAAGTTATAGCTCCCAAGATCACAAATTTGCTGGATGATAATGCTACTAATCAATTGAGGTGGTTCGAATCAAATCTTGTTGCACTGAAGATAGCACGCCACTCGGGGATATAATCAATGACAACTCCAACCGAAGAGATATTCACACAATCAAAAGTTTCGGTTGTGGATTGATGAAAAAAATTTTCTTGGTAGATTATATTGTAGTTGGTGATCGGTATACTATAGTTACTTCTTCCCCCCTCCTTTGGTTTTTTAACGAATTCAACCCAAACAAATATGGATAAACGTTTTCATGTCATAGGTATCACGAGAATTGCGATGTTAAATTAGGAGCAATCTTTCCTCAGCAGTAACAAGTGAACAGCCACGAATTAAATCCCCGTACTGTTATCTGCACCGGTTCGCACAGAAATATGATGCTACCATACAACTTATGCCATAAAAATCTATTCCTCACTCGGTGTTTATAAGCTCAGTAAAGAACAATTAATCCAACTAAATGGATCACGAGGTATATCTTTCTACAACGCCACAGAACTTTGGCTTCACTTCTTAGACGATCCGGGTATGGATAACAAAACCATCCATTATCCACGATGAAATCATTTAAAACAAATTCTACTTTTCTTCGTTTCTCTAACAATATAATCGTTTGTTTTGTTCTTCAATTTTGTTAGACCCATACACAAAGAAAAAAATAATTTATCACCAGGATTTTATGACAGTTTAATTTGTAACCCAAAAAAAACACACAGCGAATTACAATATATAAAACTATAATCACATTTTCATTATTTGATATACAGCGAATTACTAATTTGAATTTTACAGCATTACTACTTATTACATAAACTGTTATATATTGTACGCACAAACGAATCGTAAAACACATTTTACATCCTAGTTATCGTGACTGAAAGTTGAACTTAACGCCCGTAAAATAAAAGCCCGTTGCTATATAAAACATTAATGTACTTTCTCGTTTGCCGCCCGTAAAATAATCATAAAATTAGAACAAAGAAATAAATTATTGTATGAAGTTTATAGAAAACATCATTCATGGCATGTTTAGTATAATTTTCAAAATGTCTATCGAGTTTAAAAAATTCAAAAATTGATTTATACTACAATTAAGTTGTGCAGTTGTGCATAAAACGTTGTACATGTTGTGTGCATAAAACGTTGTACAACTCAGGCTGAAAGGAAGATCGTTACGCCCATGGTTCAATAAAAGCCCTCGCATCGCATCGGGCTTCAATAAGAATCGCAGGCGTAATCTTCTACTTTCAGCCCTCGATATGTAAATAACTATTCTGCAACTGAACTTAATCAAGTATGTATAGTCACAAACGGCGCTTTCATCTGTGCATTTTATGATTAGTTTATTTTTTGATTACTATGCACATCGAAATGCGGTTGCTATGCACATTATTATCCATTGCTTCGATTGCTATGCATAATATGATCTATTTCTTCTGTTGCTATGCACAATTTTAATTAATTTCTCATTTCGGTATTATATGCGCATTTCTTTGATTATCTTCCGGTGTAATATATACAAACTATATCCATGACCTTTGATTGTAATATAATTCACTTCACCAAGTGTCCTCGGTCAATCAATAGTGTTCTTGGTTTAAACTTCTAGAGCTATCAGTTCCTTTCCTGTATAGCGCAAAAACGAAATTTTGTTTAGCGCAAAATATCGAATTTTGTTATTTTGTTATTTTGTATAGCGCAAAATATCGAATGACTATTCATCCCTTTTTGTTCCCTACACTTTGAAGACCTCTAAGAAACTGTTATTAGCATTTGTACATCAATCTAGAACAAAGCAAACAAATCAAATTTAGCGATAAAAACAAAGTCAATAAAATTTAATAACAAATGGAAGATCTAGAAAATGTTCTGAAGATATAATCCGTTCGAAAAGAAAACAAGGATGATCTAGTGTTTGCCTAGTTTGCCAAGTACTTATACCGGCGATTTAGTTGCTCCATATTCTTTCTGAGAAGATTTTTGTTTGTGATTTGCGTTAACAAAGATGACTTATATAAAAAACAACTAATATCTTTCAGGGTTTGTAGTGGAATGAATTTCAAATTTATTAAATTTCATACTTTTTCCGATATACGATAAAACAGTTACATTATACAAAAAAATTAATGATTGGGCAATAAAACAGAAAATAATTTACATAATTTGAGAGAACTTAAATTTGGCTACAAAATTTGTGTTTATTAATTAGGTTATCTCGTAATTGAGCAACAAGACTGACCAACATTCCGTTATATAGACTGTGCCATGTGCAATAACCCTATCGGGTTTAATTTAATATCTACAAATCTTTGCTTCTAGATCAAGTTTTCTTTTTAGATAAATCATTCACACATAAACGAACAGTATAGAGAATATTGAATGCTGTGAATTGAACGAAACATTATTAAGTAAACAATTTAACAAATTATTTAGACTGGAACAAACTTTAACTCGATTAGTAAAGAAATACACAATTTTCAAATTCTTCAAATCTTATGCAAATTTAATGAGTTTTTTTGAAAAAATCTTAATCCATAAAACTTTAAACAAATAGAATTGAACTAAACTTAAATAAAATTAGCAATATTATTTTGATTAAAATTAAAAAAAAAGTAATAATTTTATTCGAATTTAAAATGCAAATAAAAAAAAAACAAACAAAAACTCAAATCAAATTATTATTATTTTTCGCTGTTATTCCACAACCAAACATAATAAAAAGACACACAATGTCGGGGAAAAAGTGGCAAAAGGAAAGTACAGAAAAAATTGAAAAGAAAAACTTAACAATTTTAATATCAATACACAAAAGTTTCACATTTTTTAATGATCCTCATGTGAAAATTCATGAAAAATATAATAAAAGTTGAATTTTTTTTTCACATTTTGATTGTTTTGCGAATCATTTTCTTTCTTTAATCCATTGTTATACATTTTGCAATGCTTGAAGTGTTTGGTTTGGATTTTTTATATCCATTTCATTTCGTTACGGTTTGATATAAAATCCAGTAAAAAAACATTCTCGCAATAATCAAAACGAATGTTTTGTTCTAGTTTTGTATCTTGGTTAAATTACACAGGGACAATAAAACTTTGTTTGAAAATTGATTTTACGAGGTGAGTGAATCGGATCGTATTCATGAATTTTAATTTGAAAAATTTTGATTATATTGAGATAATTTTTTAAATAACGACAAACTTTTGCCGTCAATTTTATTGTATAATTTTGGAGACATTGACTCGTTTTGGTTATGTTATGTAGAAATTTAAAGAAAAACGAGATGACAATAACGCAAGCAAACGAAAAAAATTAATTAAATTAATTAATTAATTAAAACCATTACAAAACATAAATATTTGTTCATTTCGTTAGAAAATATTGATTATAAACTATTTGACTTAAATAATCATTGGAAATAAATAGCTCAATAAATTCCAATTACTGTCGTAACTATTGTCAATTATTGTATAAAAATTAGCACAATTATGAAAAAATTGGAATTATTTTTAATTTATTATTTAATAAAACAATTTGTGGTTGTAAATATAAATATTGAAAACCAAACCAAAATTGAAAAAAGAAAAATTGAATTTGACAGATTTGAAATAACATTATGTCTCTCTTCATACATTTTGGTATGTAGGTGCTCTCTTAATTTATTAGTACTCTAATATTAAACACATTATTATCCGTTTCGTGTTACTTTATTACTGTGATTTATTACTGTGAATCTCCAGAACTGGTTTTTGAAAAATACATTAATGTTAGCTTTTTTTTAACTTATTTTTATAATTTTTGAAAGATTAATATAATTTTTGTTTAATTTATATAATTTTTGTTGTTTTGTTTTTAACTTCCCGATATGGGAAGTTATTGTTTTTTTAACTTCCCGATATGGGAAGTTATTGTTTTTGGGTCGATTTTCGAAATCGGAATTTTTTGATATCTTTACGTTTCATTACCTCCTGAAGCTATTTAGACTATTTTTAGCTGGCAGTCTGTATGTGTGTGTGTGTGTATGTATGTGTATATCGCTGTGTGGAGAATTTTTGTCCAACGCTTTCTCAGCAACGGATGGGTCGATTTTAACAAAAATGGTCGCAATCGATGTATCTTGTCGTAACTTAGAGCCCAGTCCTTTTCTAGCGAAATTAAATCATTTGTTTTTTAGTGGTTTCCAAAAAACTGAAAATCATCTCTTGCAAATATCATGAGATTAATAAATAATGCTATCAAGGTCATGAAGCTTCCATATTGTTTGTCATCATATCAGACATTTATAATGACATTTGTATAAACAATTGCTATCTTAGTTTTTGAGATTTTTAACAAAATGTGAAAAAACTACGTGTTATTTTCTTTATGCAAACGAATGATATCTGGATGAAACTTTTGTATGTAAATGAGCTGCAACCGCATCCGGGTTTACTTTAATATCAAAAACCTGAGCTATTTTCTTAATTTGACAAAAAGGTCAGAGGTTCGAGAGTAGATTGCCTGGTCAACTGTTTATTAACTTCCCGATATGAGAAGTTATTGTTTTTGGGTCAATTTTCGAAATCGAAATTTTTATAATATCTTTACGTTTCAAGACCTCCTGAAGCTGTTTAGTCTATTTTTAGCTGGCAGTATGTATGTGTGTGTGAGTATGTGCGTGTGTATCATCGTATGTGGACAAACATTTGTCCAACGCTCTCTCAACAACGGATGATCCGATTTCAACTTCAATGGTCCCAATCGATATGTCTTGGCATAACCTACAGCCCAGTCCTTTTCTAATGAAATCAGTTCATTTATTTTTTAGGGGTTTCCAAAAAACTGGATATCATCTCCTGCAAGTATTACTAGAATAAATAATGCTATCAAGATCATTTACCTCCCATTTTGTTTGTCATCATGTCAGCCATTTATAATGACATTTGTATAAACAATTGCTATCTTTTTGAGTTCTTTAAGAAAATTTGAAATATAGGCGTTATTTTCATTACGCAAACGCATGAGAACTTGATGAAACTTTTGAATTAAAATGAGCCGCAAATGCATCCGGTTTTATTTGAATATGGAAAATGTGCTATTTTGAATCAGCTATTTTCAAAATTTGGCAAAGGAGTCAGGGAGGATGTCTGTGGTTCGTTGAACAACTGTTTTTTTAGACTTCTCAGTCTTGACATTTAATTTTGTTGAAACTTAGAGCATAAGGTTTTTGTAATGTTTATAGTAGTTTTGCAACCTGTTAGAAATTTCTTCTCTCAACCCCCTCTAAGGGACATCTGAAATAATGAGCTAACCGCTATAGTTTTCGTTCAATTTTTACAACATTGCCTGTAACTGTGAATTTTTTCAATTTTTCGCGTCTGTAATGTTCGAAGATAAAGAGTGGGAGAGAAACAAATTTTCACATAACTCAGGTTTTTGATATTCAAGTAAACCCGGATGCGGTTGCAGCTCATTTACATACAAAAGTTTCATCCAGATATCATGCGTTTGCATAAAGAAAATAACACGTAGTTTTTCACATTTTGTTAAAAATCTCAAAAACTAAGATAGCAATTGTTTATACAAATGTCATTATAAATGTCTGACATGATGACATACAATATGGAAGCTTCATGACCTTGATAGCATTATTTATTAATCTTATGATATTTGCAAGAGATGATTTTCAGTTTTTTGGAAATCACTAAAAAACAAATAATTTAATTTCGCTAGTATAAGACTGGGCTCTAAGTTACGACAAGATACATCGATTGCGACCATTTTCGTTAAAATCGACCCATCCGTTGCTGAGAAAGCGTTGGGCAAAAATTCTCCACACAGCGATATACACATACATACACACACACACATACAGACTGCCAGCTAAAAATAGTCTAAACAGCTTCAGGAGGTCATGAAACGTAAAGATATCAAAAAAATTCCGATTTCGAAAATCGACCCAAAAACAATAACTTCCCATATCGGGAAGTTAACAAACCATGACACCAATGATAGTTTTATATATAAAAACCGCATACTATGATGAAACCTTATTTATGATTAGCATTTAGTTTTAATATCATAATTATATTGTGGTCGTGCAAAAAATAGTATAAACACCTCAGGAAAGAGCATGTTATCTGCCTTAAGCTTCCAAACACCTCCCTCAGGCTTCCAAACTCACCTCTTGAGAAAAACAAGCACTCCTCGCCTTGGTGTATAATTTACTATTTAAAAGTTACATGCAAATGACGGTTGTCTGCAATGCATAATTTATATTTCTTATGCGCCAATTTTGATAAATTTTTCCTAAGTTGGTCGTAGCCAATTGTTAGGTTGGTCGTAGAAGTTTTCTTTTGTTGGTGCTATGTACAGCCATGAAACTGTGAAACATATCTTATTTATGTATCTAATTCAAATAAATCCCACAACAGTATTTTATTGAGTTAGTGTTTACTTATTTATTTATATTTCGAGCAAAAGTTTTCATTGCGAGAATAAAATTCATGAACAAAATACAACATTTTACTCTTCTAACAGAGTAACATTTATTAACTTTTTTTTAATTATTTTAAAATTTATAAAACAAGAAAAACGCATAGAAAAATAAATGAATTTTATTTCGTTTTTTATACCATTAATACCCAAGTTTTCAATTAGGGATGTATCGCTTGTATTAGTGCTGAACTAATTGATTCTAGGCCGTATGTTAACATCGATGTCTTTCATATAGAATTGAATATGGACTTCCACTCAAAGAATTCTGTTATTAAATACTATCAAAATAGCCATTAGATTAATAATTTGGTGATTATTATACAGCTAATCACAACTTGTGATTATTTTCACTAATTTCGTAATTACAGGCATTATTAAACTAATATTATTTGTTCGTAATATTTACTAACAAAAAAAATTTTAATTTTAAATCTAAAAACGATAGCTTTTATATTTATAAAAATTCTTATTGAATTAATAACATAATGGATTACATTCATATTAGGTATCCATTGGATAAATGACATATATTATTAGAATAATAAAGTTGTTTTTAAAATAATATTATGTTATCAGATTAATAATACAATCTAATTAGATTAATAAAAGGTTCTTATTAAATTAATAATAAGATGCTTTTAAATAATAATAGAACTTATTAAATTAATAATAAGATGTTACTAAATTAATAATGGAACTTATTAAATTAATAATGGAAATTATTTAATTTAAATAAAAGAGAACATAAATTTTTTATTAACAATTTTATTTATACCATTTATTTTCATTTAATTTTAAAGTATTTATATTTCACAGCTTTAATTTTAAAATAATTCATAATTTTGTTTTAAGTATTTTTAAATTTATATGTGACAAAAATTAAAAGAAAAAAAGGAGTCTATGTTCGTATATAAAATAAAAAATATAGTAAAATATATTATATTTTACTATATTTTTTATTATTAATTAATTAAAAAATAAATTTACATAGTTAAACTAATAATATATATTATTGATTTTAATTTAACAAATCAACCAACAAATTGATCGAATAATGTGTGCTATTTCTTTTTCGCCTTTCAATGTATAAAAATACTTTTGTATAAGATTCCAAAATTGGTTGCTGATTGCGGATATTTTAAGTTGTATAAATAAAATATTTTGAAGCACACATCAACTGCTTTCCATGATGTATAAAACTTCATACCGTACATTATCAAAACATACTAGTATTGGCTTAGTTCTAGATCCAGTAATTAACAAAAGAAGCTGAATTGGTAATTTTTGATCCAAATACTTTTGTAACATCTCTTCAACATTTTGAAAAGTTTCACCTATAATGGCCAAACTGTTTTGAGAATCTCGAATCTCAAGTTTTGTTGGTTGGACGAAGAATCCTGTGCAGTAAATACATAGTTGATAGCAGAATACCATCTAAATAATATAAAACAGAAAAATAATTATATTATTACAGACTCTAACATTGAATAGGTGTAATTGTTTTTACTCAAAAAAAGTCGGACAAGTGCGAATAAAATTCGCTCGCCAAGGGTTCCGTGAATGTAAAAGAACACAATATCAAAAATATATGACATAAAGTTGTGTTGTAAAGTCTTTATATCGCCAGACTATGGACGAATAACAGAATAAATATTTAAGCGTGGACGTCAATAGTAAATGTCAATCACATCTATATACATTGATCAAAAATGACACAAAAATTGTTACTTATACCGCATGTACAGTGACATAGCAAACTAGTAGATAGTATATTAATTTGCATCTTGTCATATTTAATATGAGTTTACAGCAAAAATTTTTATTTGCAATGGTGTTTACGTCAATATTAATTTGAAAATAATTTACTAGACAGTAAAACTAGATCTCAAATTAGTTGCAAGCTCTTAAAATAAAAAATGTTTATAGCACTGATTTGTATTACATCTACTAATTTGCTATGTCGCTGTAAATGCGGTATTAAGGTTAAATATTATCCAAAGCTGTTTATGTTAACTAAAGAAAGATTTAGCCAGTTTTTTAATGGTTTAAATTGAGAATATTTTTTCTATAAATCAGAGTCAAAGTTTAAGGTAGTGGTGGTATACATATACTTAAAATAAAACTTTTTTAACAATAACTAAAAAACTGTGGATCGCAAAATTCTAAAAAAAATTGCAATGTTTCTTAAATTTGGTGTTCTTTCAAATGACATCCCACTCGCTTGGGTCAAAAAAGTTTTTTTTACCCCCCTTACACCCATCCCTTAAACACACAGAAATATAATTATTTGAGAGTTCGCTATAATTTTCGTTCAAAATATAGCAAACTTCCTGTCTCAGTGAATTTTTTCAATTTATTCTCTGTGAATTTTTTCACCAATAGTATTTCGTATAAAAAACGGAACCCTAAAAATTACAAATGACATCTCTAAAAACAACTTTTTAACTTACAGTCGGATATTCAAATACATCAGAAAACAGAAACAGAATATCATACAAATTTGACAGCAAAAAATTCTGTTGCTGTAAAATTTGAATGGAATTCTGTTTCTGTTGTATGTGATTTTCAAGTTTTTGGAGCCAAAAAAAACAATTTTAAAAAACTTACTTTCTGTCATATATTCTCTGTATTGCGAAGCTTTTCAACAATCTCTCTTAACTTTTCATCTTTAATTTGTTCTTAAAAAATGGGCTGAGTTTTCTAAATAAATGTTGGTAATTTACAACCAAAATCGCTGGCTTTCAATGTTTCCACTTAAAAATAAATGTCTTTCTGAAAATTTTAAAAGGAATATTATTATAATTAAAATGTTGTTGAAATATACTAATATTGAATTATTAATTACCAGTTTATAACTAAGCGGTAATTTAAATTGCTTCCATTAGGTTAAAATTTCCGAAGTTGATTTTAATTTTTAAATGTCGCTGAATCTCAGTTGTTTAGTCCTGTCCCAAGCAGACTCAATTTCAGCCCAACTACTCTGTTCATCGATCAAAATTTTTACATGTTCTGATGAATCTGCTTCAGGAACTGAAAAACCAATTTTTTTTAACACGGAATAGACAGCACAAAAATTTACAAAGTTTCATATTCCAAACGTATGAATTCGTTTACCTGCCAACTATTTGTATTTGTTTTAAATCAAATTTCTTATCGTTTAATAAAAGAATCTTACTTTTTCAATTTTTTTAACAACACTTTTAACTTTTCACAAAACTTTTAAATATTTTTTAAAGTTGTTTATTTAGCGTCTGTATATAAACTGTGATTCTTACCATGATTTTATTAATCGTTATTAAAAATAATAATCTAAAGTTAGATTAATGTATACTATTATTAATCTAATAACCTACGTTTTAAAAGTAAAACCATCGATGATTAATCTAATAAAATGGTTATTAAAATTAACTACAAAAACAATAATTTATGTTTTTATTTTAATAGCTCTACGTTAATCACATGATTTTTTTTTTGACTGTCCGAATTCATTATTTTAATAAAAATTGGTTATTAGTTTAATCAACCGTTGTGGTTTTTTTAATAATATTGACCGTATTTTTATTTTAATAAACATTTTTATGAAAATAATAACAAAATGTTTTAATCGAACGAATGTGGCAATTACTTTAATAAAAATCGTTATCAGATTGATAAAATAACTTATTACACATTTTTAAAACGGGCGGTTATTAAATTTACTAACAAAATTCTCTGAGTGTCTAGATCGTGAAACTGCAATCAGCAATCTATGAAGAAATTCCTTAGAGTTTTCAAACAGCACCGGTATTCCATATCGTAAATTTTCATCTACCATCCGCACAGCGAATGACACACATAACCAAATTTTGGGATATGTTGACGTCCACATCTCTTTTGATGGTTTCACAAATTTATTTCGTTTCTATGTTGTCCCAAGTGTGCATGAGGAGTTTTACCTGGGCTTTGATTTCTGGAAGGATTTTGGTCAACGAATTAACTAACGAAGAGCTTTATCACGCAGATTAGTTAGCGAACATCAGATCTCGCGTACAACATCATATGATAGCTGTGTTTAAGAAGTTCAAACAGCATAATGTACAGAATCGACCACGGACGTTTTAGCCACAGCAGCGAGACTTGGTACGACAATATCGCTTAATTGGTGCTGTGAATAAATGTTCGGCCAATCTAGCTTCACAGTTTTTACCAACCATTATAGAATGCAAGGTTTGTAAGGTGCGGTACAAATCTAGATAGTAAGGCTATTGGGACTTACCATGCTAAAGATATTAAATTATGACAGTGCTCTTAATTTTATATCAATGTTAAATTATTTTGTAACAGTCACTTGAACGACTCTTGGTCCCCTTTATATTATTCTTGTAATAGTCCCTTAATTTTAGATTCATTTTAAATTATTTTGTAATAGATTTTTCTTTATTTTTGGTTCTTATTATGTTATTTAATATATAATTTTTCCCTTTATTTTCCTTAAATTATTTTTTTTGTATTTATATTTAGGATATTACCTATTTTTATTATTTTTTTTATTTTATTTTTATTATTACCTTTGTTTATTGCCATCAAATATGCTTAACATGTTAACGTGTTTCGGTTAGATGAGTAAGATGACTATTTTTCTGAATAGTCCTCAACGCCAACAAAAGCAAATGATGTACCTGAAATTGAATTTACGTGGACTTGTCCAGTAAGCGTGCTAGATAGTTTTTTTATTTTTTGAGAAACAGATGTGCGAAGAATGAGTTAATGACTCAAATCTGCCATCAGTTCCACCTACAATTGCTCGACAGCGCTCCCAAGTATAGGACTTTGGTTGATGGTCGTGGTAGTCAACATTTATATCCTTCATTACAATAGAACTTACCTTATTCATTTTTCTTCTTCGCTCGTACCTATGGATTGACTCATTTGAACATTCTTACCAACTTTGTGTTGCGACTTTGGGTTATATTATCGTGTTTAGACCCGGTGTGTCTCCACTGGGGTATTTTCTTTGATGCATGACAGGTAAAACGAAAACTAAATACAGTTGTTCAACAAGCCCTTCGCTTCTAAGGTCAAGGATATGGGTGCAAGTGATGATTTTTTTTTCATTAATTAGTTAGACATGTTTAGCACACTAAATATGAAATATTCATTATTTAGACTCTTTGAATATCCGAAGATACCATGTCAACTATAATCGAAGGAGATGAGGAAAATGGAAGGAATGTGGATATAGGAATAACTATACCGATTCTTTTAAATGACGATAGACATTTTCTTTAAACATCTGAGGAGAATATTCATCGGGAAATACGGAGCCGGGCATTGAGTTCCATAATTTGATCACTCTATTAAAATAATCGTTCTGGAAGGACATAGTTCTACAACGAGGTATTTGGACTGCAAATGGGTGAGATAACTCTGAAGTTCTTGTTCGCCGATTAAATTGCGCACACAATGGAAGGATGTTTTGAATTTCCTTAGAGGAGAATTCGCTAAAGTTATATTTATAGTAGATTGACAATTCAGCCACATTTCTTCTGTGCTGGAGTGAGTCAAGCTGATCCGTTAGTTCGGTTTTACCAATCAACCGTATTGCTTTCCTCTGTACAGAGTCTAGACATTTTATTGTTGACTGACAAGCACCTCCCCAAACATGACAGCAGTATTCCATACATGGACGAATAAATGACTTGAAGATTAGCAAAATTTGCTCGGGATTGAAATACTTTTTACATCGACTCAAGAATCCTAATTTTTGCATTGCATATTTAGCGAGGTTGAACACATGTTTATTCCATTTCAGGTTATTTTGAATATCCACTCCAAGAAGTCTAACTGATTCAAGCTCACGCAATTCCTCATGGTTTATCTTAATAGGGAAATTTTTATGTCGTTCTTTTCGTGAAAGACGGCATAGTTTTGTTTTGGTTGGATTAAATGAAACAAGATTACGATCACCCCATTCCATTATACGAGCCAGGTCGTTGTTTAATTTAGCTATGAGATTTTTATGCCACACCCTATCAAATGCCTTAGAAATGTCGAACGAAATACTGAATGTTTCACCATGGTTTTCCAGCGATTTGTTCCAGAGATGGGATACGTAGGCTAACAGATCACCTGTTGCATGACTTCTACGAAAACCATACTGTTTATCATCTATAATTCGCGACATTTCCAAATAATCTATTAGATTGTAGTTAACATATTTTTCAAATATTTTAGCCAAAACCGACAGAATTGCAATTGGTCTATAATTGTTAGAGTCTGTCTTACTGCTTTTCTTTGATATGTGTTTGAACGATGGCCAGCTTCCAAGAATCGGGAAATATTCCGGTTTTATAAGATAAATAGAAAATTTTTGTTAAAATAGGAGCTAGTGGTCTAGCAAAGTTTTTAAGAATGAGGGGTGGGATACCATCGGGACCAGCAGATTTGTTGATATTGATAGAAAGAAGCATTTTCCGTACAATATTGCAACGAAAAATAATTGGTTTCATTTTCGTTTCAACTGGGGAAATGATTGTAGGAGAATGGGGAGATTCAACTATGTTAGAGTTTTCTGCGAAAATATGACCCAAGAGATCCGCCTTCTCTTTTGAGTCGCTCACGGGAATGTCATTCAGAACTAAGGTTGGAATAGAGGATCGAGTAAAGTTGCTTTGGACTGATTTAACTGCCTGAAAGAAACTACGTGAGCCTGAAGGGTGCTCGGCGAATTTCTTTGCTGATTGTTAATTCACTATTTTTTTCAACATCTTTATTCAACATCTTTATTTTTTTTAATATAAATACAATTTACTGCTAAGTGCTTATCTCGTTGTGAGCATTCATCTTGTCGATTCGATGTCTTTCTCTTGATATTTATGAGTTTGATCTTCTTAATTAACTATCAAATAATGTTTCTTTTCAACACCATTTTCATTTAATCAAGATCTGTAACGACCAACAAATTCTATTAAATAAACATTTTCTTTTTAAAGTTTTAACCAAACAATCCAACAAATAACAGATTGTTTCGCTATCCATCAACTTAAATTCATATTATAAGTCAATTCCGACGTATTTAGTGTCTCACTATATTTTTTGAAAATATTTAACATGTTCTACTTCGCATGCGTCGAATGTATAAAATATTTTTTTATTATTGATTCTTCTTTATCAATGTGAAATGCATATAGTTTTTGTTTTAAAACGAAAGCGATATACAGTAAATGAATAATGCGCAGAAGCATTTATATTAAGAGGTAAGGTTTTTATATATTGGCAATATCAATTATTGATTAAATTTTGAAGTACCTAATGTTTTTTGATGTACTAGTATTGGAATGATTTTTGTTTTGTTTTGTTGAAATGCGCGGTCGATTTGCGGTGTGTGAATAAAATGTTGGTTCGTTGCATATAGGATGTAAGCCATATCAAGAGGGGAGGATGGATGGTCTTTTTATAAATAAATTCGGTGATTGTAATCTCATCGATGTTATGAAATCAGTTAAGTTTTAACTTTTCAAAAAAGTAGAAAGAAAGATAAAAAGTGTATAGCATCGTGTGAAAAATTAAAACGGCTGCAAAAGTTTTTCATTTCTGTAATCTTAAAAATTTTGATTAATATTTAAATTTGTTTATATTTTAATCTTAAACAATTACAATAAAAAGAATCAATGAATGCTAAACTTTATAAAGTTATTAATTTAAGAATAAAACTTTTTTTGGATTAAACTATTTATTTACTCAGAGAATACAAGTGAACCAAGTCCATTTTGTGCTTTTTTGTGCTACAGAGGTTTAAAGTTAAAGCTTTATAACAAAATTACCTATTAACGTTTTTTTAATTATAAATTAAATTTGTTTAACCTTATGTGATCTAGCATATGCCAAACAAATGACAAAATGTCAGAACATATGCCTGAACAAAATGCCTGAACTTCTGCCAGGAAAAAAAAATTAAAAATGGACTTGGTTCACTTGTATTTTAAACCCTCCATATGTGGTGGAACGTGGAAGCCAGTGGAGTGAAATTTGTTGCTGGGTGATAAAACTTATCCGCTATTGTGAAAAATTAAGATTTCATTCATTTAAAAAAAAAGATTAATGATAAAAAAAACTGAGTTTTATAATTTACGTTACCAAAATGCTAAATGTATGCAATTAATTCGTATCGTTTTAAAATTTTTCAGAAAGAAAAACAATTTCGTTCTCAAAAATATAATTGTAAATCATTAATATATAATTATAAATTCAGGAATATAATTCAGCTGCAGAGAAGTTGAACTTTATAGATCTACGGGACTACAATCAATATCCTAAGCTAAAGGTTTTTTTATATATTACTTCGGTCTGAAAGACCTAAGTATTACATTCATGAGCTCAAAGTGAAATTCTTACTCCCACATTTTTTGGCATTTCTCGACGTTTTAGGACCTACTGATTCTAAAAAAGCAAAAAAAAAATGTATGTCTGTCTGCCGGCCGTCATTACCTACGCTGCAGGGAAAACCACTGGAGGGATTTCAAACATTATTGTTTTAGAAATAGGTATACTCAAGTGACAGGTCCGAAAGGACGCTGTGTTTGATAGCTGTACCGGAAGTATGTCAAAAAATCTTCAAGTGTGTCAAAACAAGCAAATTTGCATATTTTTTGCTTAAAAAACGTTCATATTAAGTGATTACGAGTAAGAACATTGAATTTCGAGAAATTTTGATGGTCGGGATTGGTATGTGAGACCAAAATCTAGATTGTTGCATTATAAGTTTGTCAAAAAAATGTTGTCAAGTGTGTCAAAAGATAGATTTTTATTTATTTTTTTACCCAATTTTTTGGAAAAAAATTAAATTAAAATTTTGTTTGAAATGAAATTTTATTTTCATTTTGAGGACTATGGCATTATAAGTTTGTCAAAGAAATGTTGTCAAGTGTGTCAAAAGAAAGATTTTTATTTATTTTTTTACCCAATTTTTTGGAAAAAAATAAAATTAATAATTTGTATGACATGCAAATATATCATTATTATTGAGAATTATGGCATTATAAGTTTGTCAAAAAAAATATGTCAAGATTGTCAAAAAATGATTTCATTGATTTTTATAGCCAATTTTTTGGGAAAAAAATGTGGCTGTTTTTATGACGTAAATGTAATTGAAAATGAAATTGGACATTACTTTTTAATTTACTTTTATTTTCTCTATTCTATCATAAAATATTGGCCTATGTCATATTTTGTCAGTGATAGGATTTTTTGTTTAGTTATCCATTCTTTACCAAAAAATATAAAAAAAGAAAAAAAGAAAGATTTACGTCCATCAACACCTTTGAACGTATGTTGTTGTGGGACCTTGGTCTTAAAAGGTATTTATGTGTTATTGTGACACATATTGTAATTCCTACTACACAACACATTTTACTAAAAAAAAAAAAATAAACTTTACAATATTTTTGGAATTTTGAAAAAATATGAATTTGTGATTTTGTAATATTTTCTCGAATCGCTAAATTGAAGGTTTTTGAATAGTTTGCTGAAAACGAAATTGAAATTGGACATGGACATTTTTGAATTTGTTATAGTTTTTGAATATTTTTGAAATTTTTAAAAAGTCAATTTTTGATTTTGTAAGAATTTTTGGAATATTTTTAGAATTTTGAAAAATTTTAAATTTTTGATTTCATTAATTTTTATAATTTTGGAAAAAGTTTCAATTTTTGATATTGTTATAATTTTTGCAATATTTTTATTTTTGGAAAAAGTTTGAATTTTTGAATTTTTAAGAATTTTTGGAATATTATTAGAATTTAGAAAAAGATTAAATATTTGATTTTATTCCAATTTTTGGAATGTTTTTAGAATTTAAAAAAAAATTTTCAATTATATATATATTTTTAGAATTTTGAAAAAAGTTTCAATTTCTGAATTTTTAAGAATTTTTGGAATATTATTAGAATTTAGAAAAAGTTTATATATTTGATTTTATTCTAATTTTTGGAATATTTGGAATCTCGAAAAAAGTTTCAATTTTTGATTTTGTATAACTTTTGCAATATTTTCAGAATATTTGAAAAAAGGTTAATCTTTGATTTTGTAATAATTTTTGGAATATATTTAGGATTTTGGAAAAAGTTTGATTTTATTTAATTTTTACAATATTTTTGGAATTTTGAAAGAAATATGAATTTGTGATTTTGTAATATTTTCTTGAAACACTAAATGGAGAGGTTTTTGAGTAGTTTGCTGAGTGTAACTAAAAACCATGTCCGCATAAAAGTTTTTTGCCGAAAACTGTATCAAAATCCTTAACCCAGACCGAAGTCTTGATATCTCAGAGCTGTGAGATTTCAGCCCTCCATATTTATTGTTTTTATGTTATTTAATTTCTTTTAATGAATTTATTTTGTTTATGGTTGATTTCAATGATTAACTGAATTTTAATTGAATTAGAAATTTTCCTGGGTCAGAGGCCAAATTTGGTTCTATTTTTGTCTTGATGTTATCTCCCTGTTAAATCCCAGTATAAACCGAATAATGGTTTATAACAAACAAAATAAATTGTACTCAATTTCGATACTTATATAATTGTTTGGTATTTTGAAAATGAAATGACCTACAATGAATGACATCAAATTTTATACTAAGGAGAAACCAAAAACCTATTTTTTGGGAATGAAATTTTAAATCAATTTAATAATAAGAATATTTTTTCAATATTCAAAAGAAGAACATGCGCATTAGTTGAATTATTTATTATTTTTTATACAATTAGAGCGAAAATTTTTATTGATTTTTTATAAAAAGTTATTTAGAAAATATAATAAAAAACTGAATTACAGAGATCAATCCAATCAAATGTTGTATTGTGTTCCGCAACATTCGCGCAACAGAATAAAATTAACAGTTGTTTATTTTATTATATGAAGACTTATGAGTCCCACACAGGTATGGTTATAAAATACAAAAATAAACCCTTATTTATAGTTGCCGTAAAGATAAATATATATTATTACTAAGATTTTTTTTCAATTTCATATTGTTTGTATATTATTCTGTTTTGGTGAGATTGTTTGCAAAATTAAGTTGATGTTGATTTTTAAAATAAGACATAAAGAGAAACTAGTTCAATCAACACATCTAGGAATTTCAACTGTGTATTGATTATTTGTTTCCCCCAAAATATTTTGTGGTTAGCTTCTGTTCTTATCTTTTGAAAAATTAAATCTCTCAAAAAACCATAGAAAAACGCATTTTTAAGCAATATTACAAAACAGTTCAAAATATGTTATTATGTTACTAAGATACAAATGGTTGTTTCACGTTATTCATCTTACAATTACATCGGTTTTGAAAAAACCTAAGTATTACATTCATGCGCCAAAAGTTAAATTCTTACCCACACTTTTTTTAGCATTTCTCGACGTTTTAGGACCTACTGATTCTAAAAAAGCAAAAAAAAATTGTACGTTTGTCTGTCACAACCGACGAAAACTAGAAAACGGCTGGACGGATTTCAAACTTTTTTTCTAAAAATAGGTTTACTCAATGGGAAGAGCCGAAAAGAGGATGTGTTCATCAACTGTACCGTAAGTGTGTCAAAAGAATCGTAAAGTGTGTCAAAACAAGTAAATTTGCATATTTTTGGCTTAAAATACGTTCATTTTAAGTGATTACGATTAGAAACATGGAATTTGAAGAAATCTTGATAGTCGGGATTGGTATGTGAGACCACAAACTAGATTACTGCATTATAAGTTTGTCAAAAAAATTTTGTCAAGTGTGTCAAAAAAATGATTTCATTTAGTTTTTTAGCCAATTTTTTGGAAAAAAAAAATTTAGTTGTTTGTATGACGTAAATGTGACATGGAAATGTTTGAATTTGTTATAGTTTTTGAAATATTTTTAAAATTTTGAAAAAGGTTTGTATTTTTGATTTTGTAATAATTTTTGCAATATATTTAAATTTTGAAAGAAATATGAATTTGTGATTTTGTATTGTTTTCTCGAAACGCTAAATGGAGAGGTTTTTGAGTAATTTGCTGAGTGTATCATCTTTTCACTAAATTATGTTAATTTATGATCTGTTATACTTTTCCAGCAACGTATTGATGTTTTGTGTTAGTTCTGTAGTAAATTTCTAAACAGAGATAAAATACATGTACTTTAACAAAGAGTTATGTTTGATATACATCGCTGCCCATAACTAAAACCCATGTCCTCATAAAAGTTTTATGCCGAAAACAAAAAATCAAAATCCTTAACCAAAACCGAAGTCTTGATATCTCAGAGCTTGAGATTTCAGCCCCTCCATATTTTCCTTTTGAATTAAGAAACAATGAGGAAATATAATAAAAGAAAAACAACATTAAAATTACTATAATTTGCTACAGATTGTATTTGCATTTTAAATTTCCACTGACAATAGTGAAAAGAAAATGAAAATAACATTAGCATTTAGCAAAACATGACAAAAAAATTACCGCGGTTTAAAGTATACAAAGAAGGAAGCTTTGTTTGCATGAATTGTTGTTTAAATTTAAATAAAAGATAGAGAACTTGTTGTAAAGAAAGATATGGTTTGTTTTTCATTTAATCTGGTTTGAGGTAAAACTAGTAAAGTTTTTTAACCTGCTAAGTAAGATAAGAGTATCCAACTATTATTTGTTTTTCAAAAATGGTTATGTTTTCTTTAATATTGAAATATTTTTTGTTTTATAAAAACTATTGTCCAATAGGAGTAATATCTGTCACAACACCATAAATATACCTTTCAAAAGCAAGATTGATTTGTTACCGCACGCTTTGCGCCAATTTCAATCTAAAATTAAATCTAAAAGTCAATATGGATGACTCTCTATTCTCACAACTTCATCATACATATCTAGCCAGTAAAAAAGCGGCTATTGCATTGAAGAATTTCAGATTTCAAAAATAATTCGTCTATAATTAATTTTCAAAAAAGGAAATGCTTAGTCAAACAACGGCAACTGCAGCATAAATCTCATTTTACACTTAATTACTTCAAAGGTAACTATAACATTAAATCCATTTTTATGATTGAAACAACACAATCTCATTTTGTACTAAAACTACTTAAAAACGAATAAGTCTTCCTCTTTGAAACAAAATCGTTTAAAAGTTTGTTTAACGTCGAAACAAACTTATACTTTACACTACACTTTCAGTGCGATAAAAAAAACTTTGAAACTTTGAAAACACCAATATTTCTCATGTTTCAAGTAAGTGGTACACTGATATACGAGTATCATATATTTTCTTAGTTGTTGCTAAAAACAGAAGAAAATTTCGAGAAGACTGTGCATTTTTATTTGCAAATTTTTTTTTCTACTTTTAAAATCTTTACGTGACATTTTCTAATATTAAATTATATTCGTATACGAAAAACAAACAAAAATTCGTTTTATGAAGAAAAAAAGTTTAATTTGATTCTTAGTAAATTAAATTAAAGAAACAGCAGTTGAAAGAAAATATGAAGAAAGAAAAAGGCAATTTGAGAAAGTTTTTGGTGTTTTTCTGGACAGAAAAAAAAACGAAAATAATTTTAATTTTTTATTTTCTTTTCCGTTTTCTTTGATTAAATTGTAAGTTTATTTTAAGCTTAGACAAAAACCCCGATATATCATAGCCCTATCCATTTACGCCATTTGTAATAAACAATGCACATTTCCATATGCAAAAAATTGGATTAGTGTTTTTGATTAAATATTTTTGAATTTTTTTTATACGAAGTTTTATTTTTCCAGATGGCGTTATGAGCGTTATGACGATTTTTTGAATTTTTTTTTATTGAGTTTTAATTTCAAAATGGCGCTACAAGTTCACGATTTTTATTGTGCTAAAAAATGAAGAAGGCTTCTATATCGGCGGTTTTGGTTTAGACAATCGAGGCCTTAAAATAGACTGTTAACGTTACTATTACAAAAAAATTATGTTGAAAAAGACTATGATTGATTGTCTAAAAACTCAAATAAATAAGCCAACAGTGTGCAGCCTGCCCCACTAGTGTATGTCGGTCGATGGGTGGTTGTTTAGGTGGGTGCAGGCGTGGGTGGATCGGTGAGAAAACCGCATCTTGATGGAACATTGGTATATAAGAAGGGTTCACTTGAAAATGGCGATCTGGATTCGTTTCTAAATTGAACAAAATGGCGGAGGTCTCTCAAACATTACGTATTTGAATCTTGAATAACTCCTAATCCTAGATGTAAATCTTATTGAGACTTTTTATATATGGTTTTGGTACTGTTTCTAAAATTTTTAAATTCCAACTTCCGGTTAAAATTTTTTTTTGAGGTTTTATCTCTCGGTAGCCTGCAGCTTCAAATCGATTTTCATGAAACGTGGGGAAAAGGTTTCAATCAAAATAAGAAAGATTTCATTAGCTTTTGGTGTACATTGGACAAGGTGTTGGAGGGTTCAGCATACGACAGGTGATTTTTTCACTATGTTTTCAATGTATATTGGGAGCGTACAACATTCGTTCGTGGGTTAATTTTGATGCATTTTGACAAAAAACGCAAATACATTTCATAAAACCCTGATTTTTTTTTTAGCGATATTGAACAAAGTAGTGGAGCGTCCTCAAACACCTGTTTTTCAACATAGTGCATTGAAATCATATATTGTACAATTAGCAAAGTTATCAATAGATGTCTTTTTTCATTGAGTTTAATTAATTCAAGTGGACGAGCCATCATCCTGTCATCAACTCAATTCAACAGCCACTGAAAAAAAAAAAATTAAAAATCAAATGGCGTCACTTTACTGCCGTTGTCAAATAATGTATGGTGTTACTTTACCGTCGCTTTAGATATTGTAATGAGCTTTGTATTTCTGATCGGGGAATCACAACAGCAAAATTGGAATGGAGGAATTGCGTGCCTTGCGAGGCTTAATTCCGACTACTTTCAATCTGTGAATTCATAAGCATATGTTTAATTGAACGCCAAAAAAAAGTAATAAGAGATCGGATTTGAATGAGTAAAATAGGGAGCATAGGCTCTGATGACCCCAAAATATGAAGAAACCAGGACCACACACCACTTTAATCTATTTATTACAATTAAATAAAAATAAAAATGTTTTACTCGCCCCATGATTGTGGAGGCTCCAACTCTTCACGCCTCTTCAATTTTAACCAATCATGATGATCCAACTATCACTCAATAATATACAACAATCACAGTTGAGCCAATGGTCCTAGCGATGGTTGACTAATGATAATAGAATAACCATCGTTTCAAAGTCTTAAATGAATGTTTATTCCAAAATAGCATTGTTATAAAATGTAATCGTCGTATCCAAATTATTAGACGGTTGTAGATCAATCACAAAACAAAATCTTAGATGAATTTTGACTGTTAATCCCAAAGCTAAAAAATGTTATGAAATTAAATTAGTAAATTTTTATTTATTATTTCATAAAAATAAGCAATCAATCTTTGAAAATATCACAATCGTTGTAACTTCAATATTTGAAATGAGCGAATTGACATTGCATTGACAATTTTTTTCTCCAACCGAATGACTGAACAATATAAACAAACAAAAATGTTTGTATTCAACTGAAAATGGCACAAAAGATATTTTTCTATTTCAGTCAATTAATTTAGTTAAGGAAAACAGATTTACCTTTCATTGTTTGAGTTAATTTACAGAGCTCGAAATAAATTATATCTTATATATTAATACGCTAAAAAAAAAGTTTGTACAGCCTAAGGCTTTTTTATTCGAATTTTGATTCATTTCAAATTTTCACTGCTAACCGATATTAGTGTAACTTAGATTTCAAAGATTTTTGGGATTTTTCGGATCATAAATAAAAAAGTTATAGACGAATTAAAATGAATTTTTGAATTTAAAGGCTTGCCCCATACTAATATCAAATGGAATTGCCCGAGTATATATTTTTTTCACAAAAACGATAAGCAGGCTACAGACCTTCAATCAATTCGAAAACAAAAACAAACGAAATAAAGTTTAGTGTAAAAATCCCCTAAATTTTATTTCGTTTATTTTCGTCAATTGATTGACAAATTGATTGAAAGTCTGTAGCCTGCTTTAAGAGAATATAAAAAATTAATATAACAAAATTAAACGAAACAACAAACGAAATAAAAAAAAGAAGATTTAGTTTATGAAATGCTTCTGCAGGGGCTAAACGTATTATTTTTCTTTGTTTTTAAATATCATTATTAACGAAATAAGAAAATTTAGTTTATGACGGAGGGGATAAACTTATTATTTTTCTTTGTTTTTAAATATTATTATACAACAAACGAAACGAAATAAGAAAATTTAGTTTATGAAATGCTTCCGCAGGGGATAAACGTATTATTTTTCTTTGCTTTTAAGTATTATTATTAACGAAATAAGAAAATTTAGTTTATGACGGAGGGGATAAACGTATTATTTTTCTCTGTTTTTAAATATTATTATACAACAAACGAAATGAAATAAGAAAATTCAGTTTATGAAATGCTTCCACAGGGGATAAACGTATTATTTTTCTTTGTTTTTAAATATTAATATTAACGAAATAAGAAAATCTAGTTTATGACGGAGGGGATAAACGTATTATTTTTCTTTCTTTTTAAATATTATTATTATTATTTTTCTTTGATTTTCTTTGCTTTAATTATTATTTTTCTTTGTTTTTAAACATTTTCTATTGATTAGAAATTAAAGAAACAATTCCTAAAATTGATTTGTTCTTTCTGTGCAAAATTGTTTAGGTATATTTTAGGAAGAAAGAGATACAGTTTTTGAGGAAAATCAATAAAATTATTATATAAAAGTATAAGTTTTTTGTTGTGTCGGGAAATTTCAAATAAGATGAAAAATTGTTGTTGTTGTTGTTTTGTTTTTGTTAAATAAAATGATATATTTGTTGTTGTTGCGTAAGGTTTGAGTTTTAAGAAAATATAAGATTTATAAATACTAGGAGGGCCCGGCGTGCTTCGCTACGCTTATAAATAAAGTTTTTGCGTAGACATTTTGTTGACGTAGAAGCAATGATTTCAAAAAGTGGTAATGAGAAATGCTAGCATATAATTTTTAATTTTTCTTTTTAAATATATGAATGATAAATAATCAGAACTCTAGCTGATCAGTTCGGATATATGACAAATTAGCGATCAAATAAGTTTTCAAGTAAGCATATTTGATCTCGAACTTATTTGATCGCTAATTTGTCATATATCCGAACTGATCAGCTAGAGTTCTGATTATTTTTCATTCATATATTTAAAAATAAAGATTAAAAATTATATGCTAGCATTTCTCATTACCACTTTTTGAAATCATTGCTTCTACGTCAACAAAATGTCTACGCAAAAACTTTAGTTATAAGCGTAGCGAAGCACGCCGGACCCTCCTAGTTTGAAATAAATGGTTCTGATCACAATAAACTTTTTACTAACCGAATGGCCTTGAAATTATATTAAAAGTTTTAGCCAACCGAATTGCATTGATATTATATTAACAATTAGTACCAACCGAATTCATTGACTTGGCTGGCTTTGTGATTTTATTCAAACTTAAATTAGAAACGTTTATAAAATATGTTAACCATAGCATCCATGAAATTTCATGCAAAAAAATAGGATGCTTTGATTTAATTTAGATTTAGAAATAACTTTGAATTATGTTAACTATATAGCTAATCTTTTTTATGAATATCTGATATTAATAATTGATAAATATGTGCCAAAAAAAATTATTTCTAAATTAACGTGTCCTGCTCACTTTGATAAAACACTTAGGATTCTAAGGAATAAAATAAATAAGGTTTTTTAGAAATTTAAACGTCCGAAACTGTCAGTGATTATAATATTTTTATTGGCTTTAGAGAACAATTCCATATTGATGAACAAAATTCTATAAGGTTGCATAGAGAAAAAACTGTTTTAAAAATGATTGACGAACCTAAGCAATTTTGGAATTTCATTAAGGATAGACGCAGTGATAGAGGGTACCCATCTTCAATGTCTTTCAAAGGTTTGCGGTATACTGATCCAAAATCGATAGCAAATATGTTTGCAGCTCATTTTCAAAGTGTTTACCAAGCTCCAATTATTTTTGATCAAGGAAAGTATGCCCATATACCATTTCTTGGGCTGAAAATAGAAAATGTGATGTTCAATGTAGAAGAAATTCAAAATGAAATTCATAAGTTGGACGTTAGAAAAAGCGCAGGTCCTGATGTAATACCACCAATCTTTTTAAAAAAATACAGGACAAAGTATTTCTAAGCACCTGCTTTACCTTTTCAATCTTTCTTTGCAATCAGGGGCTTTTCCAGAATGTTGGAAATCATCGTTCATCACTCCAATATTTAAGAGTGGTGATAAATCTGATATTTCTAAATACAGAGGTATTGCTATTTTATATACCATCCTAAAACTATGTGAAAAAATGGTAGTTCAAAAAATGTATGCAAGCCTCAAATACTTAATACACAGAAACCAACATGGTTTGGAAGCTGGTAAATCTACAGTTTCCAATCTAGTTCAATTTACTTCGTTTATCACGAATCACATAGGAAAAAAACCACAAATTGATGCGATTTACACTGATTTCTCCAAGGCTTTTGATAAGGTTGATCATAACTTACTGGTATATAAACTAAATAGATATGGCATCAGAGGCAATCTTTTGAAATAGATTCAGTCATACCTAAAAAACAGGAAACAAATCGTAAGGTTTCAAGATAGTCTTTCAACGCCAATTGATGTAACATCTTCTGTACCTCAGGGAAATCATATTGGTCCTTTACTTTTCCTAATATTTATTAACGATTTTTCTTTTTTGCTCGAAGACTGTGAATTTTCTCTCTATGCTGATGACTTGAAAATATACAAGGTTATTAAAACAAACAATGATCCAATTGTTTTGCAGCGTAACTTAACAATACTTTATGATTGGTGCAATGACATACCATTGGCACTTAAATATTAATAAATGCGTAACCATTTCGTTTTTAAGAAATCAGTTGGGGATGGAATATGCGTACAAAATTAACGGTAATGTGCTAGACAGAACTAATTCAATTCGCGATTTAGGTGTAATCCTAGACAGTGCTCTGACCATGAAGCAGCATGTAAATAAAATTTATACAAGGGGTCATTCTATTCTAGGATTTATCAAAAGAAGAGCCAAAGAATTCAATGACATCACTTTAACAAAAACTCTGTATTGCTCTCTCGTACTATTAACGATGTAGTATGCCAGTATAGTATGGTCTCCTTATACTAGTGAATACATGAAATTATTAGAGTCCGTGCAAAAACAATTCTTTCTTTTTGCCTTAAAACCTTTAGGATTTATTGGGTGTAGGCTTCCAAAATATGAAGAAACACTTCTTTTACTTAATATGATTTCACTTGAATCCAGGAGAGAGTTAGCTTCCGCACTTTTTGGTTTTAATCTGGTAAGAGGCAATATAAGAAGTCCAGATTTGTGTAATAAAATGGTACCCAATTTACATACACATGATACTAGATTTAGGCGACCTCTAGTTGAAGAGCTTCATAAAACTGACTATTCTATGCACAATCCACTAAATGGATGCATAAGAAACTTTAATAAATACAGTGATTTTTATGACCCACAAGTGAGCAGGACAAATTTTAAACATAGTATTTTAAGAAAAATGAAAACACTTCATTCATGATTGATAAGCTAAACATGAAGTGCAATAATAGAATATAAGCAATATTTTAGTCCATAAAATGTATTAACTTAAGTCTTTATTTGACTAATAAATAAATAAATAAATAAATAAAAATAATAAATAAAATGTATTTTAATGTTTGAAAATGTTTGTATTATTAGTTTGGTTTTAATTCTTGAGAATAATAAATTTTAATGCATTTGTTACAAAACCTGTTGCGTGCTACTAACGCGTATGTGTTTGTCCAAACTAGTGTGGTAGCTGTGCTTGGTTTCGTTCAAAGCGTTGTTTTTAATCTATATTTACTAGTATGTATATGATTTTAAATAAAAATTGTGTTTTGTTTTGATTCGATAATCGAATAGTCGTCACCGCGATGAGCGTAATTGATGAACTTGTCTGTCGTTGCAGGATTAGAATCCAGTCCGTTACACATTAAAATAGAAGTGGGATTTTTCTGTGAGAAATATACTTTTGAATTGGAAAAATTCAAATTATTTTCTTAGTTATTTGAAAATGAGTTAATGAGAAAGATGGGCGATATAAGTGAGGCTGATCAGCATGTTTGGTTAGTACATGACAAACATTTTGCGTTTTCTATAAACAATCTGTACATTAAAACGATATACGCTGTGGTGAATCAGAAACTTGTGGCGATGAAATGAGGATGAAATGGATAGCATTTTGACGACAACATCTAGATGGCAGAATTTTACTTGGAAAAAGGTGACGAATACTTGATATAATACTGGGCAGCTAAGATATAGCATTGAAAAAATAATCCATACAGCTAGAAAAGTGGTAAAAATATTCAAACGATCTTTTTTTTAAGGCGTTCATGCTCCATGCAGGAGCGTTGCCAGGTTAATCAGCTTTGAATATTCACCACGGTCATTCGCAACAGCGACATAATTACCATGGTAGTCGATTTTTTTAGGTCGCTTATTACATCAGTCTCCCATTGTTGTCGTGGTCTACCTCGCGGTCACCCACTCCCTGGGGTACTAACGTACATTTTTCTAATCATTTCAGACTGTGAATCGTCTCTTAGAATATGCCTAAGCCAAGCAATCCTATTAGAACGAATACAACCAATTATATCAGGACCCTCAAGAAGGTCTCTGATCTCAAAGTTATATCGGGTTCTATACTCTCCATCGTCTGTCTTAAGTGGACCGAAAATGTAGCGTAGGATCTTATGCTCAAATACAGATAAATGCGATTCTTCGTCATTTTGTGTAAGGGTCCACGTTTGTGACTTTGTGACCCATACATCACAACCAGTCTAATCAATGTCTTGTATAACTTGAGCTCGGTGTTAGTTGGTACATACGGTGATCCAAGGAGAGGTTTAATTGAGTAGAAAGTTCAATTACCTGCAGTAATTCGAGCTTTTATATCTGTAAGTATGCTGTTGTTTGAGTCAAGCATTGATCCCAAATATTTAAAAGATTCAACTCCCTCAATTCGTTCATCGCCGCACATCAAATCTTTCTTCTCAGCCTCTCTTGAAACATTCATATGTTTGGTTTTATTGTAGTTAATTTGCAGACCAATTTTCCTAGCCCCACTCTCAAGCGACTTGAAAGTCTCATAACAGCTTCACTTCGGCCGAGGATGAAAACATCATCAGCGTAAGCAATCATCTGTACTGAGTTTATTGACCAGATGTTGTTGTTAGTCGGTAGTTTCTTTTGACGGCACACATATTCCAAGGCTAGATTAAAAAGTATAGGAGATAGCATCACCTTATCTTAAACCGGAATCGACTTTAAAAATCTTTAATATTTCGTTCTCTACTCGTACACAGCATTGAGAGCTCTATACTGTCATTTTGCATAGTGATACCAGTTTACCAGAAATTCCCATTGACACCAGAGCAGACCATAGAGTCTCTCGTTCGAGAGAGCCGTAAACCTGCCTGAAATCAATGAAAAGTTGGTGCACAGGTATGTTGAACTCTCGAAACTTTTCCAAAATCATCCTTATCGAGAAAAGTGCGTCGGTAGTACCTCGGCCCCGCCGGAAACCACACTGATATTCTCCAAACAGTTGTTCAGCAAAAGGATTGATTTTGGATAACAAAATGTAGGAAAAGATCTTATATGCTGTGCAAAGGAGAGCGATTCCTCTGTAGTTTGCCTATTGTAGGCGATTACCTTTTTTATGGTTTGGTATCAGCATAGCCGTGTTCCAGTCCTGTGGCATGGTTTCAGTCCTCCAGATCACTTGAACAAGTTCAAACAATCTTAAAGATAGAGTTTCGCCACCATGTACAATCATTTCGGATGTTATATCGTTGATACCAGGTGCTTTATTGCGTTTTAATTTTGACAGCGCCGCTTTGAATTCCTCCTTGGTTGGTTTGTCTACTTGTACCTTTGACGCACGAATAAACTTTGCCCGTCTACCCGACTTGTTGCTGGTCATTTAAGTTGAGAAGATTCTCAAAATAAGCGGCCTAAGTATCTAAAATATTTTTAAGGTCTACTTGTAGCTCCCCATCTTCGTTTTGAATAGCAGTCGATCTATTTTGAGGGCCCTTCTTTAAGGTTTTAACCTGTTGAAAGAAGTTACGCGATTAATGTTTCTTATTGAAGCTTTCCACCATTCTCTCTTCGTTCGTCTACATAGCTTTGTAACGGCTTGTCTTGCCAGTTTATAGTTCTCCTTCGTCGACCTAGTGTTGCGTCCTTGTAGACACTTCAGATAGCAATCTCTTTTGTATTGAATAGCGTCAAGGTATTCTTGATCCATCCATGGCTTCTGGGAGTGGTTCTGTGGTCGTTCAAGTATTCCCTCAGCAGCGCTTAAAACAGCATCTTTGAGCAAATACCATGACTTATCCATTAATGGTTTCTGATTTATCCAATGTTTCGGCAATATGGATTTGATATCTCTCTTCTGTTTTATCATTCTTTAATGATGAAGTGTTAAAACGTTTCCGTTGATTGAATTTTGGACTGCCTGAATTTGGAAAGTGGAACCTTATCGTAGCACATACAAGGAAGTGGTCACTTCCAATGTATGCACCTCTAAGGGATCGCTCATCCAGAACGCTTGAAAAGAAACGTGCTGTTACTAGAACGTGATCAATTTGATTTCGAGTGTTTCCATTCGGTGAAACCCAAGTCTGCTTATGAATCGATTGATGCGGAAAGAACGTATTGGCAATTCTCAAATTATTTGATAATGCAAATTCAGTCATTCTCTCACCATTATCTTTCCAATTCAAATGCAGGCTGTTTGGATCCACCATATTTCCATAAGAGATATCTCTTCCAACCTGTCCATTAAAGTCACCAAGAACTATAATGAAGTCGCGTGTTGGTGTTTGTTTCATAACCTCTTCCAGTGCTATGTAAAAATTATCCTTCTCGTCGACAGTCTTAGTTTCAGTAGTTGTATGCACGGCAATAAGAGAAATATTGTTATATGTACCGCGTACACGTAGGTAGCAAAACCTTTCACTGACCGGGATGAATTTTATCACGGCTTCTTGTATGCGTGCACCAATAAGAAAGCCAGTTCCAAATTCTCTTTGAGAAGGATGACCACCACAGTATAGAGAGTGACTATCCAAATCTTGTTTTCCGATTATTGGCTGTCTAATTTCTTGTAGAGCAATAATATCCATCCTATACCTCTCAGCATCTGTTTCCAGACTTATAAGAGCATCAGGAGCGCTCAGGCTGCGCACGTTCCACGTTCCGACTCGGTAGTCTGGTCCTTTTTCACGTCCACGTAAAATTCTGTTTTGTTGTCCGGGTCTGTTTTTCTTTTTCTGATTACCAAATTTAACATATTAGTTTTTTTTCCGGGGTTAGGGCCTTAACCTTAGGCCGAACCCAAATTGTCGTGAATAGGTCCGTTCTGCATATTAAGGTCACCAGAAACAACTTTTTTACACGTTTATATAGCGAGCCGCTTGATTCAAGACAGACGCTCGCTGCAAGCCGCCCCTGACATGGAGAACAGACGCTTGAGTCGCATTGGTTGTAAGGCGCCAATTCGCTGTGATGTAGCGTCATTGACTAAGCAGTTTTTACTCTGCTTGTCTCCAATACACCAACCAAATTTTGTCAGCATTACCCAGGCAGCACGGCGTGGACGTCGAATTTCGGATTACGCTACCCTATACTAAAAATAATGTTGCCTTACAAAAATATGTTAAAGAAGAATTTGAAAGTAAAATTGTATTGATCATTAGCAATTGCAAAACTGAAAAGATCTTCCTTTTTCAGCTTAAAAAATTTTTTTTTGTCTTAACACATAAATAACAATCTGTGTATTTTTTTATTATCTACAACTTTTACTTGCTCAAGTTTTTTGTAAAATCAAAACTGAAATAGTTGTAAGCGAAAAACTAATTTTTTCTAATGTGTTTTACTCCTTGAACAGAAAAAATAAAAAAGCAAGTAGTAAATTTTTTGTAAAATTCTGGAAAAATTCACGGATGAGTTTTAGACCATAAGCAAACTAATTCTGGTTGAAGGTTATGAAAATTAAAATAAAGCATTTTTTGTGGGACACCCTATTATAGCGGTACCATTTAAGTGGCTAGTGCATTAAAAAGTCGAATAATCTAAAGCGTTATAACGGGCGTTTAAATCATAATGTTCAAATACAACTTATAAATATTGAATATTTGAAACTTTTTTATCACTTTTATTCAGATGACAACCTTGGCGCTTAAGGTTCCCAAAAAATCAGCTGTTTTAAAAATTTACTAAACTTTGTTGTCCTTGATCTAGATGAAAATGACCAAGCTCATATTTGAAAACTTTTGCACACATAGATACAACATAAATCTTTCCCAAATTTGAAAAAAAAGATTATCCAATTCCAGAGATTGCGACCCTGGGGCTGTTGAAACAAATACAAACGGAAACGGCCATACTTTCATCATTTTTGAGTTTATATTGTTTAAACTACTACTTTCTTTTAGATACACTTTTCATTTATAACCTCAGAGACTTTCAGCTTTCTAACCCAAGAGGTACGAATGGAATTAACGTTATACTAACATAATGCGCGACACTCTCACGTCATACAATTACAACAACAAATCCCATAAGAAATAAGAAATAAATTTTCTTTTGTTTCTGTTTCAGTTTTTATTTCCATAATTGAGTTTTTATTTTTTTTCGCAAAACTTTAAATAAACAGAAAAAAAAGTTGAGTCATTATTCTTATGAAATAAGGAATATTTTCTTTGAAAATTTGGAAAAATTGGAAATTTTTTATTTCCAATAAATAAATATTGACGAAAGTTTTCCTAAATTGATAGATATTTGTATTTAATGAGGTGTAAAAGTTGTTTGATAATTTTTTATTATAAATTATGTGTGATGGTATTGTTGGGGTGGCGTAGTGAGAACGTTAATCCACCAAAGGATTTAATATGTTATTTATTAAGTAGTTTTAACAAAATTAAGCAAGACTGTTCCGAAATTTTTTTTTTTTTTAATAAAATGTGATGTGTAGTAGGCATCACAATATGTGTCACAACAACACATAAAAACCTTTTAAGACGAAGGTCCCACAACAACATGCGTTCAAATGATGTTAATGGACGCAAATCTGTTTTTTTTTTTAATATTTTTTTGTTAAATAATGGATAACTAAACCATAAATCCTATCACATATAAAATATGACATAGGCCAATATTTCGTGATAGGATAGTGAAAATAAAAATAAAATAAGAGATAAAAAGCAAATTTGTTTTAAAAATTTGCAGGAACAAAACTAAAATTGGTTTGCCAATAGTCCAGCTAATGGCATAATCCCTGATTATGGGACGCAGTATATTTTTCAATGATTAAAGCTCAGATATATAGTTAAATGAAGGCTCGTTTCTTCGAGCAAGCTACAGCGTTCCAGCATCAAGGAATATT
This sequence comes from Diogma glabrata, assembly GCA_963693315.1. NCBI lineage: Eukaryota > Metazoa > Arthropoda > Insecta > Diptera > Cylindrotomidae > Diogma > Diogma glabrata. The sequence continues at coordinate 379,579,077 of OY856186.1, read as the reverse complement.
CATTAGCTAAGATTGAGAGTGCTACCGTTGACTGAATACAGTTCATCCGCCAGCACCCCTAAGATATCACCTTGGCTAGTGATATCTCACACTGTTGTTGCCAGTAGTATGCGATATCTCACGTCAACTCATATGCCAATAGCAGGGACTGGAGTACCCGGGGTTGTCACACCCGTGGATCAAAAAATAGAAAAAAAATAACAAATTAATAAAAACTGATCCCTCCATGCGTTGAAAAAGTAGTTTCGGTTAATGTATTTAATTTGGTTTGATAATTTTTTTGAATTACTTATTACTGTTATTCTGTTTCTACTTAAATTTTTTATTCAAACTAATCTGAAATATCTAATTCTATTTGTACACAAAACTGTTTGATCTTGATAAAAAGCCCGCTTGAGATTGAGTTCCCATGGTTTTATCAATTATCAATACATGATTATAATTAGAAATTTAGACAACTGAACTCACTTTGAATTAAATTATTAGGCCTTAACCTATGCTTTTATGTAATTATTAACTATTTCTAGTAATGCTATCTTTATAAAAATTTTACTACAGAAAAAAAACATAAACCCTAAAAAAACAGAAATAATTTTTCATATTCGTTTTCCATATAAAATTGTTTGTTTTTCCGATTAGCGCATTTTATGATGTACATATTTATGCATTTTTACGTAATACATCACATATGTTGCACGGATATCGAATGATTTGTGATTCCGTTCTCATGTTTTATATTTTGTATAAATTTTTTTTATAAGCCAAAGGATTCGATGTGGAAGAGAAAAATAATAAAATTGAATATTTATTGAAAATATTTACACATTTATTTTTTTTTAATATATTAAAATAATGTACGATGGTGGTGCGGTGACCAGTGTAATAATAATATAAATAAAATTAATCGATGTAAAATATACTAGAGGCAATATGCGAATTTGATGAAGCTGAAAATCGACAACGATGATGACGTTTTGATATAAATTTGATTGGATTTTCAGTATTCATTTTTAGATGAAGCGAAAATGATTAATCGCAAAATAATGTTGTTTTATTGATAACATTTGTTTTAGGAAAATGTTTGATTGCTAATGGAAATGTAATAATGATATTTTGGTTGTGTTCTTTATGATACCAATTGTGGTAGGTTGATTCGGAATAAATCGAAATAAATTTGGTTTTGATTTCTACCAAAATAAATTTATGTGATTTTTATCGCCGATTAGATAGTGTATAGGTATTGATCGATAACTAGTTTAATAGCACACCATAAAAAAGTACCGAAATTAGATTTATATATATTTGGTGAAGTAATTGGAACAAGATTTAAGTTTTCTATATACATAAAATTGAAAGTATGTTTGTTTGTCGTTTATGCATTAATACACCATTCATCGGATCATCATGGAACTTTGGGAAGTTGTTGTACACACTTGAACATAGGTAATTGGCAAATTTTTTAACTGGCGTTTTTTTTTTTGAAAACGGAACCCCAGGCCCTTATAATTATCTTAAGGTGTTTGGCCTAAATGTTGATAATTATTTTAATTGAGTTTTTATTTAAATATCGTTTTATTCCCTTAAGTTGCTTTGATCAATGTTTTTTACATTGCACATAATTTTATGAAATTGAAAAATGAAAGTCTAATCTGACAATTAATTACATTTATATATCAAAAATCAAAATTATATACATTGTAATTTAACTCATCATGATCTTAAAAATTTTTTTATCTACACCAAATATGTTGTTGGTTTGCAATTGTATGTAATACATGTTTCTAAAACTAAGTGAAGATAGTTGATGATATCGATTAAATCGATTTAACGCTCAAAGCTACGAAATGGAATTTGCACAAATACTATACAAAGGATCATTGCCTATGTATAATGAAACACGAATGGCAATCATGATGAACAAACTAATTAAAAATGGTGGCACTTAGCCGGCAACACGTTTGCAATAGTGATTTGCAAACGGTAACAATGCATTAATACCAATAATTTAATATATGTTCGGGAACATATGTAATATTTAAAATTTTGGATCTATGGGTGTGACAACCCGCCGTACTTTAGTAACTGCTATTGGTAAATCAGTTAACGTGAGATATCGTATACCGGCAGGCAATGGCAGTAAGATGTCACTGATATAAGGGGATAAGTGATATTTTAGAGGTGCTGGCGGATATCAATCCACGATAGCACCCCTAGTCTTAGTTATGGAATATTCTTTGACTTGCATCTAAGGTGTTGATGGACGCAGTTTTTTTATAGTTTTTTTAAAGAATGAACTTTTGTGCTTGCTCGAAGAAATGAGCTTCCATATAACTATTATATATGCTGAATTGAGGAAAACAATGCGAAACATGATTTTGGTATATGCTTCTAGCACTAGGATAATTAATAACCCAATTTTAGCTTTATTCCTGCAAATTTAAAAAAAAAGTTTTTTTTTTCATCCATCCTATCATGAAATATTGCCCTATGTCGTAAATTATGATGCGAAAGGATTGATTATTTAGTTTTCCATTTTTTAAGAAAAATATAAAAAACAAACAAAAAAAAAGAAATTTGCGTCCATCAACGACTGAAAAAGCATGATGTTGTGGAACCTAGGTCTGAAAAGGTTTCTATGTGTTGTTGTGACACATATTGTAATTCCAAATATGTCAAATATTTTGAAATTGCACAAATTTTTTTGAAATTTTCGGTGAAAAAGATGATGAATAATGCCATTGAAGCTACGATTTTAAATGGAAAATTCGAAGGGGAAGATTAGTGACAGATGGTCTCCGCAATGATAAATCAATGTAGCACATTTTCGAGTTGACTTAATCTGCCATTTGCATTCTAAAATTTTGTAAACTTATTTTAATTGAGTACACTAAACGTTAAACAGTTAAACGGTAACTTCAAATTATATGTTACGAATAATTTAAACATAAATAATAATAATAACAATAATTAAACATAAATTCAAAATACATATATATTACAAAGACCTTAAATGATTTACCTTGTATCTGGAATGGATAGAATAATCGAGTTTTTTATTGATATAAGCGCTGTGATATTCAACAGCTCATTTTATTTTTATATGTTACCATCAATTGCACCAACAGCTTTCATAAACGCTGGTGAAAAAGCTCGTAAAGCAAATTTCCGAACAATGTCTCTTTGATCTACTTGAGATGGTATAAAATGTATGATTGAGGGTAAAATTATTTGAAAAAGTCCAAATATTTGCTGCATATTCGAAACGCTGTAGCATTAGGTATGTTTAACGCAGTAGAAAAAACTCTGTAGCTAGCCAAAACAAAAATAGTGCCAATTCAAGTTCGATTGACCATCTATGATGTTTGATCGGAATCAAATTTAAAACTTTCCGAAACGATTTCTTAACTATACGATTAAATCATATATGTCGTTTAGTTAATAGATCGTTCCCGTTTATGATCCCATTTACTATGTCATGGAACACTCCCTAAACGTTGACCGTTGAAAGTACCTTGACCCCTAAAATTATGCACACGATAAAAATGTGTACATATTTATGTAAAATAAATACTTTTATTAAAACTATACTACGCATTTCCAAAAACTCATTCAATTCTGCATCGCTTCTCAAAAGCCTGATATGCAATTTCATTATTTTAGTTTTATTGCAAAACCGTCAATAAAAATTATTTGTTTTGTATACCTGGTGTTCAAATTTATAACTATTTAGCAAAAATGAATTCGAACGATATCTTGCTAAATTTTTCAATTTAGCATGATTTAGAATTTGGAGACCATTTAGCATTCAATCGGAACGCAGTCTAACATAATTTAATTAAATAAATTGCTGAGTGACCAGAGGGGAGGGGGGCAGAAATTTACAAATTAATAGAATACGAAAGAATAGAATAATTAAATTAAACAAATTAATAGAATACGAAAACAGATGTTGCTGTATTTTTATGAAGATCGAATGATTGTAGGAGAGAGTAATAATAATAATAAATACAGTTATTTGCTACCCTAAGTTTAATTCATATAAAATCAGGGGCGTCAATTGGGTAGGGCTGGGGGGGGGCATTGGCCCCCCCCAAGGATCTGATACTATCAATATCGATTCAATAAAACCATCCAATCGTGATAGAATTATACACCATACAAATTTCAATGCACTGTTATTTTGTAAATTCGTCTAATTTTTAGAAGATTTACTTAACTAATATACCAATTTTATCGCATACTATTAATTGAAATATATCTGATAATATAATTATTACGTTACATATTATTTTGGCCCGACTAAAGTACAGTTCACCGCAATTTTCAAACCGTTATCGTTCTTTGTATCAAGGACTAGAGCGCCACCGATACGAAAGGCGGTCTATTGCTTCTAATCTTCTGATGAAATTAGTTTTATAAACAAAACACGATCGTTCTTCCAAAAACGCCGTGGGTGCGTATTGTGACAAAATTCTATCGTATTATAAGGTGCGCGGCATCACCGCTTTTAGAAGAACGATTGTGTTTTGTTTATAAGATATTCGTGTCTGAGCCACGCTGAGCCACGATTTCATTTGTATAGCGTTCCTCGAGAGTTCATAGTGCAGTATTTAACATTCAAATTTCAATTGTTATTGCCTATTGGCCATTGGTAATTTATATAAACTTAAAAGTAAGTACATGCAGGAGAACACAACCTAATTATACCCCACTTATTTGGAGAACCCTCACTGTTTGCCCTTGTTTTTTATCTATATCAGATTGTACAAACCTTACAAGACTTTTTTAAAAACAATAAATTAAAAACAATTCTAAAATGTAAAATCCTATAACATATCAAAAGTTTTCTTGATAGTTGTGCTAATTTTTATAAAATGAATGACAATAATTACGGGAGTAATTTAAATTTATTGGGCTATTTCCAGTGATTTTATAATAGTGAATGTTTTATAATGGACAAGCAATATTTTCTAACGACACGAACAACTATTTAAGTTATGTAACATACTTTATGTTATGAAAACTTGCTGTCAAATTCATTTTATGAATTTTTAATTCATAAAATAGCAAAAATTATATGTTTGGTTGGTTATAATAAAATCTAAAACGTATTCTAAACGTCAATCTTTGTTCAAGTCACAGGAAGGGAGAAAATATTATTTTTTTGTGGTAGGTTTTTCTTATAGATTTAAAAGAAGCTCGCAATAATTGTACAATTTTGAATCAAATGAAAAATTTACGCACGTTTATGGGTAGTAAGCTGACCAGACGTCCCACGCTGCGTGGCAATGTCACACATTTTATTGCGTTGTCCCACGGAGAAATCTGTCCCACGAAGCGTTCCACGAAACAAATATTTCCACCACATTTGCCCGCATTATCGAAATAATCATCTACCTACGTATAGTTTGCGCAATATCTTAGTCAGAGCAATGGCTTCACAGTTTTTTCTTGCAGTTTGTATAATGTTATGTATATGTTGATTTAACCATATTGAGAGAACAAACCAGTGCAATATTATTATGGAAAATAAAATACAAAATATTTTACTTAAATAGATGCAGTTTTGCGTATAAATTCATACAAATTTAAATTTTTAAACCAGCGTTTATGAGTCTTTATTCGAGCACTCATTTCAATCCTTTGAAATAATATTCAAAAATTAAAATGTTCTTAATTTGAATATCGTTCTTACTCGTAAGAGTAAAATTTTTGTTTTTTCGATTTTACTCCTTTGGAGCAGATAACATTTTCCAGTTCTTTCATTCGATTTGTAAAAGAAGAAAATTAGTCACTCTACGTCATCCCTTATATTCATTTTTCTAACAATGCATGAATAATTGAACGAATCAAGCATTTTACGTTGAAAAGCATCAAATTTGACGCAAAAGTAAAAGTTTTGAGTATTTGAAAGAAAATATTTATTTCAATTTAGTTAGTTGCAATTTGCGCTGATAACACGAACACCAATTTTAGTGGTGTCACGTCAAGGGGTGAAAATTTAAAAACAAGCTAAACTCGAATTTGAACCAGAATGTATTGGGTATTGGATTCGCAGCCTATATTCTAAATAATGCAATAAGAAATGCTGCTGATTTAAATGGCAGGGTTAAAAAAATTTGGATATTTTACTGTCTTTACTGGAGACGTTGAAGGAGTTCTGCGGCAAAACTAATGTCGAACATAACCAACTTATTGGATACAGTGAAACTCGCTGGCTGGCGGTAATGCCAACACTAGAAAGAATTTTGAAAATGTACGAACCACTGCAAGCACATTTTCTAACGGTTGAAAAATGTCCAATTAAAATAAAAGAATTTTTTGAAGAATTAAATAGTAAACAAATAGTAAAGGAAAGCATTAAATAGTAAATTTATGCACAATCTAGTTAGCACGTTTTTACTGTCCCACTTTCTCGCAATAGAAATTCTAATTAGTTAGTATTTGGAAGAATGTTTGCATTTTGTCCCACATTTTAACGATTTGGCTCTGGTCAGTTTAGGGTAGACATAACTCTTTCTCTCTGAGACAAATAAAGGAAAACAAACAAACAAAAAAACGATTCGACATAAGAGGAGTCACGTAGGGATTGCAATCTTTGCAGAACTGCAATCTTTGCAGGATTTTGCAGAACTTTATGGCATTCGCTTCGATGAAACAACACCAGAAGACTAGCAGAGTAACCAATGTAGCACAGAAGCATTTTATTTTTATTTCTAAGTCGATGCATTTAAATGCTTTTAAATATATGTGTGTATAAAAACGTGTATGTTATGTTTTACGAAAAAAAATTTTTTATGTCATTTAAATTCTCGCCCCCCCCCCCCCCCCCCCCCCCAAGATTTTGGTGAAATGACGCCACTGTATAAAATCAATCATAATTTTGTGAAAATCATTTTTTTAGTAGTCTTCAATTTTCATATGAAAAAATGTAAAATTTGAATGTGATTGCCAAAATCGGTATTTTTGAAATAATACAGCAAATACGAGCACGAAACATAGAACACTTGAACTGAAATGCTGATTACAAAATTCTCTTCATTAAAAATATATTACATAATCCAGAAACATCTACTAATCCTCAACTGTTGTTGAATTTGATATAAAATTGTGTGAATCAAAGTGTGAACAAGAAAAAATTCTAACTCAATTTTCAATTTATAATTTGTTTCTTATTTATACGAAAGTGACATTATTTTATTCCTGCTTTTTTATTGAATTTTAAGAATTAAATTGACAAATTCCGTATTTAATTTTTCTTCTGTAAAATTTTTTTTGTTCAATTTTGATTGATTAATTTTTTATATCTGAAATTCATTTTTTACATCAATAAATCATATTGCTATGAAATTTTATTGAATTTGATTTAATTTATTTGATTTTATTAAATTTTCGGTACGCATGTATATATCAAAAGCATCTATTGGCAAAAAGGTGGGCGAATACGAGAATACATAATTCGTTTCATTATTTTAAATCTAATAGCTATTTATGTACCAAGGGCATTATGTAGGTTATTGCGCCCGGAAAGCGACGTAATCTAGTCCAAGGGCATCTGGCCCGAGGGATGGATGTCGCTTGATGGGCCTAATACCTAGTAACGCCAGTGGTTCATACAAGATTTTATGCTTCACTTAATAAGCTAAAAACTAAGAAAGAATTGAATTTGTAAGTCTATACTGATATACAAAAAAATACAAATGTATCCTAGTATGTCAAGAAAATAACTATTTTGAAGTTTAAAACAAATATATTTTGTTATTTGTTCGTTGCTATGCAAACAAATTCTCCTAAATTTTGTAGCGTATAACACAAACATTGTATGACGTTTAAAATAATTTGATAGTTTTGGTAAAAATAATTTTAAAGAGTTAAAGAGTTGTGAATTTATAATACCCTCTCATAACGCCCCGGTCTTATGAATGTGTGTATATATAGTGTATCCTAGACATTATAACAACTTTATATCATTGAGAAGCATAAATGATGTTTCTTTCCTTTGGAGTGGAGATAATTTTGTCCTCCTCATCTTCTAAATAAATGTTAAGGAAGTGAAAAGATTACGGTGGCTCACTCAACTTATTATAAAAATCTTGGTTCGAATTATAAAAGGAATGAATGATGTAGTAACACCGAATAAAATTGTGTTTAATTTTGATTTGCTAACCGTTTTTTAAATAATGTGTTTTTAATTAAAATTAATTTAACTTTTCTTCCACATTTTGTTCAGAATTTTAGACAATTCTAAAGCCAAGTATCGTCCATGACCATTGTTAGAATATGATAACTACAACGCTAGCACCAAAATACCGCCAAGCTTTCAGATCTCCACATTGGCTATGCCTAATCTTGCAAACAGGTCTTTTATAGGACATTTTGTGATCAAAACTATTCTAAAAATGGCAATATAATCGTTGGTAATATATGGTAAGGCTTGACTACCCTGTTCCGTAATGTTCACCTCAATTTTAAAAAAAAGCATTAAACAAATTCAATATACAAAAGTAATTCATTTTACATACAAAAACTCACTTCAATATTTTAACTCATTCATAGGCGTACATTGACTCTAGAATTATATTAATATATGACATCAATCAAACAATGTGCAGCTTTTAAGATCTTTTCAAGCGTGTTAATTTGCACATTGAATTTTTTATAAAAAAAAATTGTTTGTATTAATCAAAATAAAATTTTATAAACATCAAAAAAAGATTATATAAATATTGAAATTTTATTATTTCGCATATATAAATATTAAAAAATTTGTGTTTTAAAATTAATTCAATTTCAATATTTTTAAAATAATCAACAAAAATGTATTATGTGCATGATGATTTGTCGATAGTAGTTGGTATCAACAACCGATGCTGGCGATAGGAAAATTAAACATTTTTTGACATAAAAAGAATTTTATTGTTTTTGTTGTAGGAGTGGTATATTTGGGCATCAACTGAACTTTGAAATCCAAGCTAATGAACTGTAAATCGGGTATGCAACATTCAACAGCCAAAAGTGACATTATTACCCCCACGTTTTTGTCATTTCTCGACGTTTTAGGACCTACTGATTATAAAAAATCAACAACAACAAAAATGTATGTCTGTCTACCGGTCATTACCTACGAAATCTAGAAAACCGCTGGAGGGATTTCAAAATATTTTTTTCTAAAAATAGGTATACTCAATGGACAGATCCGAAAGGACGCTATGTTCGATAGCTGTACCGAAATTGTGTCAAAAAAATCATTAAGTGTGTCAAAAATAGCAAATTTTCATATTACTTCGGTCTGAAAGACCTAAGTATTACATTCATGAGCCAAAAGTGAAATTCTTACCCCCACTTTTTTTGGCATTTCTCGACGTCTTAGGACCTACTGATCCTAAAAAAGCAAAAAAATGTATGTCTGTCTGCCGGCCGGCAGTTCATTTTAAGTGATTACGAGTAGGAACATTGAATTTGGAGAAATCTTGATGGTAGAGATTGGTATGTGAGATCAAAAACTAGATTATTGCATTAAAAGTTGGTCAAAAAAATGTTGAAAAGTGTGTCAAAAGAAAGATTTTTATTTCTTTGTTTACCCAATTTTTTGGAAAAAAATAAAATTAATTATTTGCTTGAAATGAAACTTTATTATTATTATTGAGAATTATGGCATCATAATTTTGTCAAAAATATGTTGTCAAGTGTGTCAAAAGAAAGTTTTTATTTACTTTTTTACCCATTTTTTTGGAAAAAATTTAATAATTTGTATGACATGAAATTTTATTATTATTTTTGAGAATTATAAGTTTGTCAAAAACATAATGTCAAGTGTGTCAAAAAATGATTTCATTAATGTTTTTACCCAATTTTTGGAAAAAAAAATTTGCGGTTTTTATGACGTAAATGTATTTGAAAATGAAATTGGACATGGAAATTTTTGAATTTGTTATAGTTTTTGAAATATTTTTGAAATTTTGAAAAAAGTTTGTATTTTTGATTTTGTAATAATTTTTGCAATATTTTTAGAATTTTGAAAAAATTTTCAATTTTTGATTTTGTAATAATTTTTGGAATATATTTTGAATTTTGAAAAAAGTTTGATTTTAATTAATTTTTGCAATATTTTTGGAATTTTGAAAGAAATATGGATTTGTGATTTTGTAGTATTTTCTCGCAACACTTAATGGGAGGTTTTTGAGTAGTTTGCTGATTGTATCATCTTTTCACTAAATTATGTTAATTTATGATCTGTTATAATTTTCCGGCAACGTATTGATGTTTCGTGTTAGTTTTGTAATAAATATAAATAAATATAACAAAATATAATAAATATAACAGAGATAATAAAATACATGTACTTTAACAAAGAGTTATGTTTGATATACATCGCTGTCCAAAACTAAAAACCATATCCTCATAAAAGTTTTTTGCCGAAAACTATATCAAAATCCTTAACCCAGACCGAAGTCTTGATATCTCAGTGCCTTAAGATTTTAGCCCCTTCATATTTTTTAATTAATGGTACGTCTTTAACAGCAAATCACCGTAACTATAGGGAGTTTAGGACTGATAAAAGGGGAGACATTTTCGGCAAATTTATGGCAGCTAACGACCTTACCCTGCTTAATATGTGGCACGAGTCGGCTGGGAAATATCAATTATTTCATCGATTTGACAATAGCCACGCTAACCATAGCATATAAGATCATAGATTTAAAAATACTAATGCAGCAATACACTGAGAGAAATCCTATTCTATTATTGAGTAAAACCAATTCTTAATAACAGAAAATCAAAATTGATGAAAATTAAAGACTTAACTGCTTAAAAAAAGAATTTTATGCTTAAATTGAGATCAAATAGATCAGTTTTAGTAATTTAACAATTTCACAATATAAGACTAATAATTTCAAATTTGTGGATTTATAAGTTACAACATTTCAATCAATTATGCTACGTTTATGCATTATTGTAATTATTTGAAGAGCTTTACTCTCAAATTCAACTTACAAAAGATCGATGAAATTGTAATATATTTATTCTCAATCCGAGTAAGAAATTTAGTATCAAGTGTAGAAAACTGATTTCTTGAACCGATATTGATAAATTTCGTTAATTTTTACAGAATTATTTTCTCAAATTTAGACAAATTTATTATTATTAATTTATGAATTCTGTGATAGGATTTCTGATTCCTGTTCAACAGTAACAGTAAAACAGCTGTATTTTGGAAAAAAATCTGGAATTTTTTAAAAATGCTGTTTTACTGGGGCCCTATTCCCGAACACATAAATGTCATCACAATATTGTAAATTCACACAATATTGTGATTTTCGTATTATGTAACACCAATTTGGTGAAAATTCAACACAATATTGTGAATCTGACATGAACAATATAGTTACTGTCAAAATCACAATTTTGCTTTATGTTTTGTGTGTTGACTTTTTTATACAAATTTCATCGATTGGCGTAAAACTTAATTTATAACGCAAATTAAGTATTTAATTATATTAAATAATCATATTTTTATATAAATATCATTAAAACATATTTATTTATTAAATACATTTTTATTATATTTTGCATCTTTTAAGATTAAAAAAAAATAGTTGTCAAAAGTACGAATCTAGTACCAAAACTCTGTTATAATTATATAAAAATTTGTTATAATTTATTTGACACAAATATGAGTTACAGAATACCATTTTTAAACAAAGTTGTTAAGCATTTTGGTGCAATTGACGGGAATAGGGCCCCTGTTTTTTGTGTTTTTAATTTTAAATTTGAATTCTCGCAAAAAAAAATTGTAAATCTCATTTTCTTCCATGCATTCGTCTTAACGATGAAATTTTATTTGAAAGTCCGTTTTAACAAAGCAATTTTATATTAAACAAGACGCAACAGTATTATATTTCTTCTCTTTATCATCTCTGTTAAAATGGAAAAAACAATATCAAAAGTTAAATATCAACCATTTTCAGAAATTGGATAGATTTAAATTGCCCGCTAATGAAAGATCTTAATTAAACTTTTGCACGAAGATTTTGATGAAAAGGAGAAAAAACTATGAGCACAATTAAATTGAAAGTTGCCAAGTTTACCATCGATGAGTCGATGTCGTTTACTGTTGATGAGATTACTGCTTAAACAGGACGAAGATATTTCGGAGTTAACTGTAATGATCAAACTGAATATATCACGTATAAAACAAGATTCATTCGAATTTTCGCTTTATGAGTACTCTCGATATGATTGAAATAATAAACCAACAGCTTAGCTGTATTGGAATATCGATTAAAAATGATTTGGTTTCCAGCTAAAAAGTATATTGATAAATCGAAGAGACTGGTCATATTTTAAATCATGGCCTGCATCTTGGAGTGTGTTTCACACTCTGTAAAATAAAATCTGATATTGAAGGTTTTAGAAGCACCTGCAAAGGAAAAAATGTTGAAGTAATCGATAGTGAGAATGAAGAAAACATCGACCACCATGATTTATATAAAAACACCTACAAGCTCATCAAATACATGAAACTGTCAACTACCCAATCCTAACAAAGGGCGATTGATAAAGACTTATTGGAGCTTAAGACATATTTAGATTTGATCGACAACGTAGATGCGTGAAAAGATTTACTAAAGAAGCTGTTTACTAGAAACCTAAAACTAGCTGTTGAGGATCTTAGCAGATAAGATTCAACACTGATGAGCATTCACACAATATTAAAATTTATTCTCTTTAATGAATAAACAATATTAAAATTTATTCTCTTTAATTTATTGATAAACGTTGGAATGCGAATGTCAATATTTTATTACGCAGCCCTATAAAAACTCTACGAATACGCTATCCAGAGCTATAATAGTTTTTGCAGGTATGGTGGCATCTTTTTTTGGCGTAAATGATGTAGAAATTATTAAAATAACTAGCGATAATTCATACAAGTGAATTTTAACTGTACAAAGAGAACTTAATGTATTGCTTCAGAAAAATGAACCACTAAGACTCTCCTAGATAAGACAATTTCAAGTGAACAAACTCTAAATTTTCTCTATTTTCTATCTCTAAACTACAGGCAAACCAAGAGAACATTTATAGAAGATTTTTGATACTACATATGAATATTCTTTGATTCTGTGGATGCGGGAAGAGTATTTTCAGTGTATGCAAACTTCTGTACAAAAACAAATTTACATCTTTCTACTACGTCATTATCAGCGCTTGTAGCTTGAACATATCGTTATAAAAAATAAAATTTATATTAAAATGTAACCATATAAACTTTCATAAAACATGAAAAATAGTAAAACAGCTGTTTTTCAGAAACCCTATTCCGTAAAAATTGAAATTCATAATTCCTGAATAGTTTTTCTTCATATAAGCAATTCATTGTGCAAAATGGTTCTTGATTCGTGTATATTGAGATCAATATGAGAATAAGATTTATGATTCATTCACGTTTTTGACTGATTTACTTAAATTGAGAAAATAATACTTATTTGATACGATCTTTTCTTGCTGATTTTGAGAATAATATTGTTAATAGGAGTAATTGGACCATAAAAAATTTAGTTACAAATGCTATTGAAAGTATTTTTATTCACGTTATTCTGGTTTAGTTTGAGTTTAAATTTTAAGATATCGAAACGTTATATAAACTGTGTTATTCATTGTGCAAAATATGGAGGAAATAAGTTGTGTGTATAATATACGGTATGTAAATAGTCAATAGTGTCATGATTATTATTATATTTCATTAACATATTTTACCTATATTATGATATTAATTAATCAGTGTTAGTTGTAATTTTTTTCAAACGGGGCACTCAGGAGAAAACCTCATTGAAGTGCGCAGAAATGAATGGTGCTTTCTTAATTGTTTTTCTAAGTGTTTTTTTTTTTCAAATAAGTATTAAAAATTGAAAAGATTTTTGATTTCATATGAAAAATAATATTATCATTAATACGATGTTTTATTCCAAGTAAACAATTAAAAGCGAATTGATTTGGTTTTGCCTCGGTCGCCTAGTTGGAAAACATCATGGAATTAATACTGGTTAATAATCATTAATATTAATATATTTAAATTTATTTTTCCTATTTCAATATCATTTGTAGTAGCTTGACAGGAATTTTATTAAGCTAAACGCAAGTGTTTTTGTTATGCTTTATTGTAACTATTTCTTAAAACTTGTTTATATTTTAAAACATTTGATTGAGTTTTTATAAAAATTTGTATTTATTATAGGCTGATATGATGTAGAGTGAGAATTTGTTTTTTTATGCAAAAGTCTAATTGGAGGTTACCAATCAAGTTTATAAAATCATGTTAAACATCTGAATGCTAAAAAGATCTTTTAAAACACCGGATAAATTGATCAGGTATGAATATTTACTTTATATAAATAACATTATATTAATGCAAAAACATTTGCTTATTTTCTAGATTAAAACATACAAGTGCTTCAATTATTGAACAACGAAATTACACTGCTATTTAGAGCTACTCTACTGAGGACAAAATCGTAATTGGGAAAATCAATTTCATCATGCGTCTTAGAAATTAGCAGCCACAAATTAATTGGATCAAAACTAAAATAAACAAGATCAACAGAATTTTAAATATGGTAAATTTGATAATATTATTTATAATTTAGCTTTTTTGATATACTTGTGCTCTATAATTTTTAATTTTAATAATCTAAAATTTTTAAAGTGTTTTAATTTTTATTTTAAATTTAATTCGAATATTCAAAAATGGAATAATTTAAATGTTAGGATTGTATTTTAAATTGTTTTAATTAAGTTAAAGTAAAGTTATTCCGCTTGAAGTTTATTTGGTTAGTTTTACTTTTACCTATCAACTTACTTGAACGACATATTCTTTGGTTTGTGTATTTATAAATAGATAATAATTAGCTAGTTAATTCAAATATAAAATATTTACTAATGAATGTAATTTCTTCATATAATAAAAACAATATATGTGAATAAAGTGTAGGTAAAATAATATTAAATAAAATTATGTGTTTTAATTTCTTGATTGATTTTGTCTGCACTGGAAAATAATATCAAATCCTCTCATTATTGTTAAAATAAGAACTGCATTCTTCAAAATATATAAATTTGATTACTAATACAACAAGAAGAACATATCAAGCATTATTATCTCAATTTTAGCATAATAGTATCAATTTATATACAAAGATCACTAAAGATCGTTCTTCGTTTTCTCAACCAATGCATTTTTCACTCAAATCTTGCGCCAGCTGATAAATAAATGGTTCAACTTGAGAATTATTGTGCTTGTTTTAAGAATATTTTGCAATATTTTATTCTTGAAAGTAGATAAGATATTCCCAAAATTAGTTTAATTTAGTCAAAATCTAGCAAATTTCAACGAAGGATATTCTCGTACTTACTATACTTTTTCTCAAAATGAGTTTAGAACTCAAAAAGATTAATAGTTTTTAATTCACATTGAATCAAGTATTCTTAAAAATATTAAATATATTCTTAAACGGAGTATAGTTTTGAAAACGGTTTATGATTTTATAAATCAAAGATTTATCATCTTGAGAATAATATACTTTAAACAAGCAACTGTATTTACTTGAATCATGTTGTATGTTCTCAATTTTAGAATTTTAAAAATTAACAAATTATTAGCGCTTTATTCTTCAAATGAGAATAAATTGAGAATAGTTATGCTTAGCACACATTTAAGCAACTATTATGCATAATCTTATACCTATTATACTTGAATTGAGCAATCTTTTCTTTCAGTGTACTAAGTATCTAAACGATGAAAATCAGAAATTAAATGAAATGTAAAAACTAAAAGTCATTTGCGATAAAAACAAAAAAAATGTTGATTGGGGCTTGCAGCGTTGCAAGGCTTGGTCTGTCGCTCAGAAAACCTAACCGAACACCCGTTTTCTGGTAGACAACTGAAATAACACAACACAAAACTACCAAGCGCTATGAAATGCGTGTAGAAGAAGATGGTCTAGAACACAAGAGAAGAAAGAATTGAAAGACTTATATAAAACTGCAAACAAACTTCTGCAAAAATTTATAAAACGTGTGATCTGCTTACATCAGGGTCATTACGAAAAAGCTGGGCAGAAGACAAAATAGCCCAAAGTTAAACAATCCTCAGTAGATGTAAGAGATTATTGGGAATTTATTTCCAAAACATCCAATTACCGCATATATAAGTCCAATGCGGGTAAGGAATATGACTTTCAATAAAATGGTAAAGATGTTTTCAGAACAAGAACTGAGCGAAAGCGGAAAGAATTTAGAGATCAAAAAAGTTTCGGGCTCAGATGGGTGCCAAACGAAGCCCTGAACCAGGTCAGTAAACACATTCCTGAAACTCTGCTGCAATTTTCAAATAAATGTTTAAGTCAAGAAACTTTTGTGAAAGAGAGGGAAACGCAGAAAATAGTATTGTTAAGGAAAGGGAAAAATTGTGTTCCAAACATCATCTACAGGCTTATTTGTCTGCTAGAGGTTTAATTCTCCGAAGAGTGGAGAACCAGCTTACGGAACAAGGTGATCTCGGAGAGAGCCGGTTCAGCTTCAGGGAAAGACGACAAACTGTCCATGCCAAAGGAAAAAGCAGAAACCGTTAAAGCAGCAAAACAGGGAAAAGATAAAGGAAAAGGATCACCGCGTTGTTCTCAATAGACGACAAAAACGCTTTCAACTCGATTAGATGTCAGAGTGTCTCGTTAACATATAGTCTAAGACTACCTTAGTGATCAATTCGTTGTTTTCGAGAGTAAAGATTTTAAAATAGAGGAAAGGATAACATGTAGCGTTCCATAAGGTTCCGAACTGGTATGTTTTCTATGGAACATGCGGAATATGACGGTCTACTAAACATAAGTTTGCCGTAAGAGTCAAAATTGGTAGGTTTTGCTGAATACATTTTCGTTCCATAAGGTTCCGAACTGGGCTGTTTTGTGGAATATGATGGTCTACTAAACTAAAGTTTGCTGTAAGAATCAAAATTAGTAGGTTTTGCTGAATACATTTTCGCTAATTCCATAAGGTTCCGAACTGGGCTGTTTTCTATGCAATATGCGGAATATGACGGTCTGCTTAACATAAGTTTGCCGTAAGAATCAAAACTGGTAGGTTTTGCTGAATACATTTTTGCTAATGCCCATCGGACATACTGCAAATCTGCGTTACGGTTAAAAGATGGCTGGGCCAAAAATGTCTGCAAATAGCCGTACAAAAAACAGAAGCTGTGCTAGTGACAGATAGGAGAAATTTTATCAGGCCAACGATAAAATCGATTGGCGAGATATTTTCATGAAAGAACTAAAATAAGTATCTAGGGGCGGAACTAGACAAGAAAATCAGGTTCAACGCACAAACTACCAATTTAGCAGAAAAAGGTGTTGGAGTGTGTAGTACTCTACCAAGGTTAATGACAAACGTCGGTGAGCCATCGCAGACGAAAAAAAGAATTCTGTCAGGAGTTCCAACGTTTAAAAATGCTGTACACGGCACCGATATTGGGCGAATTCTACACAGGCGCTGACGGGACAAGCCTGTTTCAAATCGTATTTGTATAGTTTCAGAATACTTATTAATAGCGTATGGGACCACTTCAAGAACTGCAAAGGATGATGCCTTCCACAACCTTTTCGTGTGCGAAATGTGCGGAAGTGAAAGTTGTGGGAAAGAAAAAAGCGACAATAACCATAATTTTTACCTACTTTTCATAACGTTCTACAAATTACACGGCGTTAAAATAACGTCAAATTTAACAATAACGTTCATATTTCGGCAATAACGTTCAACTATCGTCGGCTCCAAAGCATTTACGTGTAACTAGATTTTCAAAACTTTGGGAGGAAGTGAAGAAAACGTTTAATTGCAATTCTAACCAAGCTTGAAAATAAAATTTATTATCAATAAATTAAAAAATAATGTTTTTTTTTTTTGATTTCTTGATAACACATTTTATTTTCAAGGATGTTTTGAACTGCAATCAAAAGTTTTCTTCGCTTCCTCCCAACTTTTTGAAAATGTAGTTACACGTAAATGATTTGAAGCCAACGTTATATGAAAATCAAAGTTTAACATCGGTTGTATTATATTCAAATTGTTCACCACTTTTCAATTCCTATGGACGTTTTGATTAACTTGGTAGTCTTAATAGTAGATTATACATGTAGGGAAAGAAGTGCATGTTTTTCGCTATAAAATGAAAATTTTGTATAATGTCAAGAATTGTATTAGTCGTGTCTGCGTTACAGGTGTCTGTATATTTTTTATGATCCCTACCGGCAATCGCATTGGACGAAATATATGACGAAAATAAGGACACATTGGATTTATTGGATAAAATCTGGGATTCGTTGGATTTTTGTCCACTGTGTGGATTCAATTGCTGATCTCGGACATCTGTCCAATATGACGAACATAAGAAGATATTGGACGCATTGGACGAAATCTGGGATTAATTTCCATTTAGTCCATGGTGTGGATTTAATTTTGGATCTTAGAGATCTGTCCAATATGACGAACATGAGGATGAATTGGACACATTGGACAATACCTGGGCATCATTGGATTATTGTCCGTTTTCTAAATTTTAGTAAACCTTTCGTCCAATAATTTCAATTGTAATTGGATTTTATCTCGAACATTCGTCTTACTGGTTGTAAATTAGAACATCTGGAACATTTTAGTTAAATTTTGTCTATTGAATTACAAATTGCGTTGTTACAAATAAAACAACGATTGTAACTTAGAACATTTAAGGTATCCTTATGGAATATAAAAAAATTTAAATAGTTACACCGTTGTATTTGAGTCGTCAGTTTCCATATCATAAAAAGAAACCATAAATTTCAATATTTATAAACAAATACCCAATTTTTTTAAAAACAAAAGTATTAAAAAAATAAATAAAAAGGTGAGGACAATTCCATTTAATTAAGTTACCAAAATAACAGCATCTGTAAAGGTTTAGCTCAATACAAACTATATACCATGGTATATTATAATAGGATAATACCAATTATATAAACAAATAATAGTTATTTATTATACAAGGGAAAAAAGTAGTAGATTTTAGCTCGAGGTTGTGTTGTCTCCCGACGCGAAGCGGAGGGAGACAAAAAACCGAGAGCTAAAATCTACAATTTTTCCCGTGTATAATACACTATTTTTTTCTGCGACTGGATAAATATTAATATAATTATTGAAAAAATAATATTAAACAAATATTACAATATGTATATTCACCACACCATACGAATTTTTCTTGAATAAAAACTTAAAATTAAGTTTCATTTTATTTGTCAAAACCAGTTATTAACATCAAGAAGAAAACGGTATAACTTTTCATTAACATTAAAATAGTCATAAATGTTCATAAATATTCATAATATTCATCATTTATGTGTATATATGTATTTATATATATATTTTTATCTATCCGGGAAAAAAGTACATACTTTTTTCCCGGGGAAAAAAGTATTTTATGAAAAGTAGCATTTTTGCACCTGTCAGCAGAAGTAAAATGTTAAACTTTTTTCCCGTCACAGAAAAAATAAAATTGTGGTATGGATTCTGTAATTTTTAATTTTCAGAGACGTTATTTTGTTTTCTTTCTTATTTTTGGGTGGAATACTGAGTTAAAATTATACTTAGAAGCCAGAAAAACAGTAATTACCTAAAATATTATTTAGTCGCCAAAATTATTAGATCACAAATACTTTTATGATATATCCGGTCCATCCCTTAACTATTTTTGTTTATATAATTTTTTTCCTTTGTTTCATGTAAAGCATAAAAAATTAGACAGGTAATAACTTGTTCTTATATGGCAATAAAACTATGGTAAATAAGGGAAATGAAATGACTATGAAACTTAGATAAAAATAGGATTAGAAATATTGATCAGTACTTATTTTAGAAGTGATGATTTAAGAAGTTTTTTTAAAAATTTGTTATCTCTTATTCAATTATTTTATTGTGAAAATTATTAATTGAATTATTTAAATTATTAAACGTTAAAACTATTAACTAACTGGAAAGTGTTAAACATCGTGTGTATAAAAAAGTGTTTAAAATCAGTGAAGTGTGTGTTAACATTGCTTATAGCATATATATCAGTTATATATATTTGCTGATACGACTTTCACCCCGGCCTAAAAGAGTTATTTTTATCGCTTTAAAATTGATTTCAGAACCTAAACAAACATTAAAAAAAGCGCATATCTGCAAAGGCTTAGGATACAGACCGTTGAAGAAAGCATTCCTAAACAAAAACATACATAACATATTGGTTAAATCTTAATAATAAAAATTTGGAAGTATGTGCATTAAAAACTTATAATTCAGTCATTGAACATATGCAAAATTTCTATGCACATTTTATTTATTACAATTTAATTAATATGAGTATCAAAATGAAAAACCTATTTAAATAACATCAACAGAATTTATATATCATAATAGTATGTATTGTATGGAAGTTTTTGTTCAACGGTCTGTATCTTCGGCCTTTAGGGTTGATATGACAAAATGTGCATCAGTTTTGTAGTATATTTTAAAGCTAATAAAAGCATATCTTTACGCTGGCATATGTATTCTATTAGTGTACTCTTTTCGGCTGTACCGAACAAGTTCCAACACCGAATTATCGAATTTTGTATTCTTTTGGAATGAATTTCAATACTAAAAAAAAATTATATGTTGGACTGTACTGAAATTTGTTCGGTACAGCCGAAAAGAATACACTATATCGTCGCTTTAATAATGAAATAACGTATGCCATATATACGTTGTTTTTATATAATGGGTGCGCTGCATTCCCCATAAGGATGTCTATAAAGTGGCATTTTAACATTTTCCAATTTTTTTATAACTGGGGTTGAAAATTAATAAATTGTTAATTAACGTACATGCAAATTTTAATTCGGTTAAATATTGAAACAGCGTAAATGCATGTACGATATTTCAATTCCTACAGAATAATAACTTGGGTAAAATCAGTGTCGTATACTTTACATACATTACGATCGCCACACGAAATGGTAAATCTAAATATTGTATAAGCATCATTCATTACTACATGATATGCCGGTTCATATAAATAAAAAATTGTAAAAATATGCGTTAGTTTTATAATAATTAGTTTTAGACTTAATCGTACTTTTATGCAAAATGAAATAACGTATATGATATATGAAATAACGTATAAGGTACCTGATTGACTTTTCACCTCTTTTTAGGTAGAAAAGCCAGCAGGTACCAATGTGAAATTTTAATATGCTGTAGGGAAATTAGTCAAGATTAATTGGCAGAAATTTTTTTTTCAATATCTTTATTCATTCAATAGTGCTGCCGAGTTTACGAAAATCAGAAAATCGAAAAATCTTTAAACCCAATTATCTCGAAACTACACCTTTGCGAATACGTTGTTTCATTATTAAAGTGACGATATATCTTATAGGTGTTATTTAAATCTATATCTTACAGGTGTTTGACCGAAAAAAAACTAAATAAAAACTAAAACTATTATACATATATATATATATATATATATATATATATATATATATATATATATATATATATATATATATATATATATATATATATATATATATATATATATATATATATATATATATATATATATATATATATATATATATATATATATATATATATATATATATATATATATATATATATATATATATATATATATATATATATATATCAGACTGGTCGTTAAAAACTAAATTTTCCGAGACGCCCCCTAGAAAAATTCTTTGTGGTCAAAAAACCACAACGGCATTATTTTTTTTTTTTTTAAATCAAAAGAACACGTGCCGCAAAATCGTCGAAGTTGAATTTTTGACAAATTCGTAGATTTTTTCAAATATCTCATAAAATATGCAGATGTCAAAAAAAATCACATAATTATTTTTGTAGGAAATTTAATTTTCTACAAAAAAGGTCCAGTTCATTTTTTCCCGAAAACGTATAGTTCTCAAGATATTTTGAAAATGAACTTGTAAGATTTCGTAATTTTTAAAAAACATAAAAAATAAAGATGACGGAAAAGTCCTAATTTTTTTCTTATGCTATAGAATGAAATGTATAAAAAAATAATCGTGACAAAAAAAATTAAAATTAGTACTTTTTCGTCGAAATTTTCATCATTTGGTTTTACGAGTTTTGAAGAATTTCAAGTTTTATTTCAAAATATCATCAGAAATATAGGTTTTAGGAAAAAAATGACTTGGACCTTTTTTGTAGAGAATTAAATTTCCTACAAAAAAGATTAAGTGATTTTTTTTGACATCTGCATATTTTATGAGATATTAAGAATTTTATCAAAAAATAAACTTCGATGATTTTGCGGCACGTGTTCTTTTGACTTAAAAAAAAAAAAATTAGTGCCGTTGTGGTTTTTTGACCACAAAGAATTTTTCTAGGGGGCGTCTCGGAAAATTTAGTTTTTAACGACCAGTCTAATACATATATATAAATATATTATATTCAAATTTGTGTTTGCTGTAAATTAGGAAGTAATTAAATGTAAGTACCATTTATTAATTAAAATATAAAAGCTAGGAGGCAATTCAATAGCATTTGATTTCATGATATGCATATATGAGTTAGTTTGTAAAACATTTTGTTATGGATGTTAATTTAGGACCAAAGAAACTTGCTTTAAAAACTTCAGTTTATTTGTTTAACATGAGAAGGATATGTATAAGTACATATAATCCAAAATCAGATTACATTATAGTGTTCTTAGATCTAGAAAGATTTACAAGATATATTGCGTTTAAGTTCCTGGAGCTTAAAAAGACTATATATTAGTAGAAAAAAGGGGATATGACTTCTACTTAGGCGCCAAGATTTTTTTGATAAAGAATCACTCACTGAAGCGAATAAAACCAAAACGAGTTGTGTCGGAGCCCCGGGATCCAAGATACAGCCCTTTGAAAATATCGAAATCCATACAAAATTAGAATAGAATTTTTTCTGTTTGTTTAATTTTTGCTTTATTTCCTATGTGCTTATAAGATAAACAGATTAAAACTGTTCCTTTTACTAAATTTTCTTAATTTACGATAAAAATAATAAAAAAAAATCCACTTGCGCCTAAGTTCAAGTACTCTTGCCGAAAAAAACAATATCAGACTGCAATGTTTAGTTTTTTGGGCATATTATTATTATTAAGGATTTAACCTTGATGTCAAGATTTTTTAAATTTGCTTTTGAATTGATCGCTAAAGGTAATAACACACAAATGAGATGCAAATTTGACTTTAAACTTTTAAATACTATTGACTTTAAACCTTGGTTTGAGAGCAGTATGTATGTAAGATCTTACTTAAACCTTAAAGTTTAAACCGTTCTTCTTAAGGCTTCTCAATTTTGTATGTATGTTGGGATTAAATCGTAATGTACGAACTGGCTTAAAGAAATGTTAAAGGTTCCCTAATTTTGTATGTATATTAGAAGCATTGAATCAGCGTGATGAGACTTCTTTAACACTTTGAATATTGGTATGTAACATACCAAAACCCCCAATATACAAGCCTTCTTCATTTTTTAGCACAGAAAAAATCGTGAACTTGTAGCGCCATTTTGAAATTAAAACTCAATATAAAAAAATTCAAAAAATCGCCCTAACGCCAATAACGCCATTTAGAAAAATAACACTCCTTATAAAAAAATTCCAAAAATTTAATCAAAAACACTAATCCAATTTTTTGCATATGGCAATGTTCATTGTTTTTTTAAGATGGCGTGAATGATTAGGGTTTGTAGAATATCGGAGGTTTTGAACACACCGTAAATTTTTAAAAATGTACACTGAGCAAATATGTTGGTATATTCTACAATACTAGTTCAACTAAATCAATTTTGTGGCCTCATTTAAAATTTAGTACGATTGACAAAACATTTTACTTATAGAAATGTGCATGCAAAACTTTTATTTTTGATGAGGCTAACAAATTAATTTGATTGAACCAATATTATAGATTAACACTAACTTTCTTTTCAGTGTACGTGCTTAAAACTAATGATCATACTCAAAGTAGTATATTTTTGTACTTGGTGTTTCACTCGAATTAAGAAAGGTATTTTTGGTATTATGTTATACTACATTAAGAAGATATTTGATCTTAGTTTGAAAATTTTCTATATAGTTGAGCAAGAACGAGATGCCGACATATTTTTACACATCAATTTTTAAAAAACCATTTGAGAAAATTGCCGTTAACAATATAAATAATAAATACTGCTCAAATGTATGTCAACTTTTGAATATGTTCGGGGTTTGATCAAAAAGTAATTTTAAATATAATCTTGGCGGCATAGATTTCGGCATTTTTCCGACAATTTTTATAAATTAGGAAGCGACAGAAGTTTTGTAAAGGCCTAACTAGAAGATCCAATTTCATCATAAATCTAGATTTGTTTAAAGATATTGGCTTAATTTTATCTTAAAACCTATTTTATGGCCTTCTGCATATAACGTTTTCTTATTCTCTTCTCTTCTAAAATTTTGAAACAGCACACATCATCGTAGCTCTGCAGCAAGAAGTTGTGTGATTTCATGATTTATTCAGATTTAATACTGGTTTTTACTACTGGTAAATAAATAGTCTGGATGATTAAAAACGGTAGTAAGCAGTACACATCTTTCTCTTCTATAACGTATTTATGCTTAGTTGTTAGTTTACAAGACCACAAAAGCTGTTTTGATAGCAGAAGTTTTGAACCTTAGAAAACTCTGTGGCGGTAAAACGACCTTTGATATCTGTGTGTATATCGTTAACGCTGTTATAATACACCAGTAGTATATGAAGTTTTCACGCTTTTTACTTCGTGGTTGTCAGTATCTCGGTTCAGTGTCTCCAGGCCACATATTTTGGGATGTTGTTAAAAAAATTAATATAATATAATGTTGTTAAAATTTGATTAATATAATCCAAGTTGTGCAGAATTTGTTTTAAGCGACGCGAGACTTTTCTTGGTATCACTTTACCGACATCCGAAAAACGCAATACCATATATTAAACAAAATTGGTTGAAGATGGATTGTTTCATATTGTATGAAAATTTCTGCTTCTTTTATCGCATACTAAAACGCGTAAACGTTTTTCTGGTATAGTAAGGAAAATGGGCGCGGCACAAAGCTTATTGCGGATGTATTGATAAAATTCTGGTACTTTTTGAAAAAACATCTTAAATGATATTTTAATATTAAACTAATTTATATTTTAATATAGAAATAATGAATACATTAATTTAATAATGATTCGATCGATTTCGGGTTATTTCACCCTTATCAAGAGATATTTTAAATATACATAAAAAATTACGTAAAAGCAAAATAAAATATAGACTAATAAAACTATTATATATTGATTTTAGTATAGTTAATACTTTATAATAAGACTGAATCTAACAACACATGCTGCAATTTATGATATTTTTTTGAAATCCATACGTTGATGGATCTGCTTTCGAACCAATAAGAAAATTTTTAAACTTAAAAATTTTATCATTTACATCAGGGCTAGCCGACTAGATCTAGCAAAACTAGATAAATCTAGCTAGAGAACATAAAATCGGCTAGCCCTGATGAAAATGATAAATTTTGAAGTTTAAAATTTTCTTATTGGTTCGCAACTAGATCGATCAACAATTGTATGAATTGAAAAAAAATTTCATAAATTGCACCATGTTATGTTAAATTCAGTCTCATTATTCATGATGGGATGGCTAACTTTCCGGATGTTTTATCACAACCAGTTTATTGAATTAATAGTTAATTACTTTGCATGAAAAAAATTGGTTTGACATTTACAATGTGTAAATATTTGTCTTTAGTATAACTATTAAATCAATATATTCGATTTATATTAAAGTATACTAATATACAGTATAGTAAATAATTTTGTTTTGTGAAATAATAACTAGCAGTTTAATATTAAAATAGCATCATATGTTTCTTTATAATCAATGTAGAGTTAGGGTCTAGGGAATATTGATGTTTTACCTCTCTTATCCTCTTTCCAGGATCACTTATAAGGTGGTCCATAAGTGAATGAGTTGAGTAAGTATAGCATTAGCCAATATTTTATAAGCAGGACGCACGTTATCGAGACACTTCACACTTCTAGCTATATCACTTTTTAATGTAGCGGAACAATGAGAACTATTGTCCATTCAGTCGGTAATTTGTTCACAACAACGTTTAAGTTTTTTGTTTTCATTTCTGATGGTTGCGGAACTTAGATGAAAATCTTTTATCAGATTTCAAGTGTAAATTTCTGAAAAAGACCTGGACTTCTAAGGCTTGGTCCTCAATTTTAATTGTTAATCGAAAGTCCGAAATATACCCCGGCAAGTGTGCCATACATAAAAAGGCATTTTTAAAAAATATATCAATAATATTTATATAACTTACCCAATATAGTATGTTTTCGTATGTTAATTTTGATCGAAATCTCTGACACATGCGGACTGATAAGGATTTCGCTTGTGTATTATTAGCTAGTTAAGAAAAATATCTTGGCACCGGGGTGAAGTAATCGTGCTTGTTTATTTTTGATTTATTTCGTGTATCAATTTTCTTTATTTCATAACATAATGCAGGAGCTCACGAAAAAAATTAAGAAAAGCCTCAAAAAACATTGTTGCTCATCATTTTCGGCAGTCAAGATATGTGCTTTATGAAACATTGATGAATCAACAAATCAGTTCAGTACAAGAGAACTTCAGTTTTGAAACAACAGAAACCTCACAAAACAAAAATCAAGTCGCAGAATCACTACTACATGATGTTTACTCGCAAGATTGTTAATGGAAAAATTACAATCACATAGTGAAACCGGAGAAATATGGTTACGAAGCCAGCGTTTAAATGATACAGAATTGAAACTTTTCTTGAAAACCCACAACATACTGCTGAAAACCAAGAATATACACTAAATAATGATGCCAATACAAATAATAATGATTTTAACTATGTTTTTGAAATTCGACAAAATGACTCTCGTTTACAAAAACTCGCCAAATGGGTGACTAGCACACAACAAACGCGAG